>LPNX010007106.1:515062-542583 GCA_001517045.1 Pseudotsuga menziesii | reverse complement strand
CCAAATATAAAAAATAAAATAAACACACTTAATGTACATAGAAATTTATATAATTTAAATAATATATTAAGTTTAACATCAAAATAAATCTATTTTTTTTAAATTTGGCAAGACAATAAATATATCTAAAAAAACAATAATAAATCTTATTAAAATTTCCAATTCACTTATCAAAATAATATTTTTATTTTTATTTTTTATAATGTTACATATAACTCCCATTAACTTTATAAATGGATACCCAAAATATCTTCACCCACAATACCTTTTAACACTCATTTTCACTCACATTGCAAATATTTAAATTGATTTTTCAAGAGAAGACTACCACTACATTTCCTTTTTAAAGTAGTAAATAATTTGAAAAATATTAATTAATTTTGTGTTTTGGTAGGGCCAAAGGAACAAAACAAATGAATTGTTCAATGATTCAAAAGATATAATAAGCACAAAATGCAAACTAGTTTTGTTGTTTCTTAGATTGTTTCATAAAATTAATCTAATTATCTATCTCATTCATATATATATATATATATATATTATAATAATAATTAGAGAAAAGATTCAAGGTGCAGCTCTTATTACAAACCACAGGCTTCACGCCGGTCGAGAAACGCTTCAAGGAGCAGCTCCCACTACCCAGCCTCCCACTGACTTCACCGGGAAGAAACGAAGCAAGGAGTAGCTCGAGCTTTAACTGCTGCCGATACCCAAGGATTGGACTGAGCTTGGCCTCGTATTGTCCCTGGTCGGCCGAACGTATGAAGCTTTAACTATTTCCATTAACTTTGAGATAATGTGAACATTGCCCACTTATATATCATTAATTCCTCGGCCATTGTTTAATGTGCAACAGTACTAGAATTAATTCTAAGCTACTACTTTCATTAAATGATTGCGGGTTCAGAGAAAGAAGTAAGGCTATAGTGCGGACCTGCAGTGCAAGTTTAAAAGATTGCATTAAACAATAGCCCATATATCATTAATTCTGCAACTTTCAGTAGACGATTGCATTAACTTACAGTAGTAGAATTAAGGTATGAAGGCTCTTGGGGATGCATGTGGATGACGTCGCACATATGTAGGCAAATCACATAACGCATAAACATTATAAGAATTTTTAATTAATTGTACTATCTTTGATGGTAATTGCACAACAGATGGCATGTTTATGTTTTTTTCATTTTTTATTATTTTTTAAATTGGTCATATCACCCAATGTACATTTCACAGTTTTCAAATAGGAATTAATTGCACAACAGATGGCATGTTTGTGTATTTTTCAATTTTTTTTGTTTTTTATTATTTTTAAAAATTGATAATTATTTTGCACAGCAAGGGAAAATAGTTAAATCATTGTATTGCACCAATCACAAAATAGATAATTTAATTTACTAAAATTTTAAAAGTAATTTTAATTTAAAAAATAATAATTTTAATATAGAAAATTTAAAAAACTTTAGATAACATTATTTTTAAAATTCCATTGATCGGTTGGTCAATGGAATTTGGTGACCAACCGATCGCTATATATCCTGCCGACGGCAGGTATAAAAATAACAATCCTTTAAGTGCTCGAAAGTTTTTTTTAAATATCTCTTTGGGAATTTCGAGATTATATATGATTGCCCTTTAATTACATAGCTATAAAAGACTTATAGCTAAAGTATATTTTAAATGTCTCTTTGGGAATTCATATTATATCTCGGTGGCTTTTAGTTACATAAGGTACAGAAGGCTTACTTTTTCACGCTTAAATTTAAATTCATATATATATATATATATTTACAAATTTTTTTAATCAAAATTATTATTATTATTATTATTATAAAGAATTGAATGGGCCTTTGCCCTATTACATTTGTTCCAAAAAACCAACTTTCTAAATTCAAAAAGTCTATTTTCTATATCAAGGAATATGATTCCTCGAACTAGGACCATCATTCAAACTTAACATTCCTAGAGGAAGTAGGCATCCGTGATTGACTTTGTAATCTATTAGCTTATTTAAATCACGAAGAATGTGATAAGAGGTAACTGAAGCACAATCAATTAAAATGAAGTGCATCCTTTGCATGGTCACATTCAAGCTGGGATTGTTGAACTTTGTATCAGAATTTAAAACTTTTATGATGATTTCAGAGTCTCCAAATATTTGAATGTTGTTGTGTCCCACTGCCTTTGCAAGTTGACAAGCTTTTAGAAATGCATATAATTCCGTTTGGTTATTTGAAAGTTGTCCTATTCCCCAACTGAAGCTTGTTTCTATCATTCCTCCTGGGTAATAGATCAAACCCCCCTGCCCCAACTTTCCCCGGATTTCCTTTTGACGCTCTATCGAAGGAGATTGAGACTTTATTTTTCAATTGCCACCATTCTAAAAATTCCTTCTCTGAAATTTTAATCTGCCAAATTGGTTTAATAATTGGCTTGCTTGATCCCAACTGAACTTTATCCTCTTGCATCGATCCCAGCCATTTATGCTTAGCTTCTAATTTAATTTCTTCAACTTGAGAATTTCCCACTATTTCCAAAAGAAAAGCCTTGGCTTTTAAAGCTACAATTTTAGGCTTCGAAATTTTACTGTTAAAAATCAAATCATTTCTTGCCAGCCAAATTTTCCAACATACAAATTTGGGAATGGCTTGCCATATTTTCCTCCATGCTAGACTAATTGAAGAGCCTGGATACCTTGACTGCCAACTTTTAAAAAGAATGACAGGGTTAGAATTTAGAGGAACATAAGAAGGCAACCCACGCATGAAATGTGCCCAAACTTCCTGAGCAAAAACACATCCAACAAAGATATGAGCTGAAGTCTCAGTAGCTTGAAGACAAGAGTAGCATCTATAAGGACCCAAGAAACCTCGTTTTAACAAATTTTCGTCGGTTAAAACTTTATGATGCATAATAGTCCAAGTAAACAAATTTACTTTTGGATTGCTAGGAGAATTCCAAACCAGCTTCCAACAGGCTGCGTCAAGAGAGCCATAGGAGGGCAGCAAAGAGGTCTGCGATTTCTGTAAAACCTTGTACCCATCAGCAGCTGAATATATGCCTAAGGGTCCCCATCCCCACGTGTCCTTGCAAGAGAGATGAATAGGTGCCATACCTGATAATTTTTCCAGCAATGATTTCTGCTGTGCATGTAAAATAAGATCACGGTCTGGCAGTTTGGGAAAGGACCACGCCTCCCAATTTCCCTTGGAATCCCAGAAAATGAAATCAGATAATCGAAGGATATCTTTATTGACTAACCAACTTTTAATCTCGTTGAAAGTTGCATCTGAATTTAGAGAAGCGTTCCCTATTATTTTATCATCCCACAAAAACGTTTGTCTACCATTTCCTAGAATTCTATATAGATGCCGAGAAAAAAATTCAAGACATCTTCTGCATAAATTCCAAATAATAGAGCCTTTTGGAGTATTTTCCATTTGTAGATTTCTTAGAGTTCCTCCATGAAGATATTTTTTCCAGAAAATTTGGCTCACCGGGTGCTTTTTATTAGAGAACATTTGCCATAGCAATTTTCCTCCCATAGCTAAACTAGACAATCCTAGATCTTTGATTTGCAGTCCACCTTCAAGAACGGGCCTTTTTACAATTTCCCAATTAACCAGATGCATACAGTTCTTATTTTTTTTCCCACCTCTCCAAAGAAAGTCTCTGAGCAGCTTGGATATCTGATCCATAATCTTTTTCGGAGCCAAGAGAAGAGATGATTGGTAGATAGGAAGGGCTGAGATAATTGACTTTATCAATATGAGATTCCCTGCCTTTGTAAGCCAATGGCCACCCCATGAGGCAATATTAGCTTTGATCTTGCCAATGATATCCAGCCAGAGAGGAGGGTTGTTTTTCCCCAGGGTTAATGGAAGACCCAAATATTTAACCTTGTCCCAAGAAGAAAATCCTTCAAAACCCAAAATCTGAGAAATATTTGCAACTGTTGATTGATCCACATTCCAACAATACACATCACTCTTACAAATATTAATAAGTGCTCCTGAAATGATACAAAAGTGATTCATAATGTCTGAAAAAGCTCTTGCCATTTTTAAAGAAGTCCCTCCCAAAAGCAAAGTATCATCCGCAAAGAGGGCATGGTTAATAGATCCTACTCCAGCTGATGAAGTTATGCCTGGGATGATCCAATAATTTTTCCTTGCTGTTAACTTTCTACTTAGAATCAACCATAAGAATATACAGAAACAACGAAAGAGGACAGCCTTGACGAAGACCCCTGGTTGCTTGAAAGAAATTTCTTGGTCTACCATTTACTAATGGTGCTATCCAAGGTTTATCAATGCATGCTTTTATCAAATTTATAAAGGCAGGGCTAAAGCCCAAATAACAGAAAACTGAGTATAGAAAGGAAAAATTTACCCTGTCAGATGCATTTGCCATGTCAAGTTTGATTAGCATGCCCTTCTCCTTCCTTCAAAAGATTGAATGCATGGCTTCCTGTACTTGAATTACATTGTCCAAAATATGCCTCCCTTTGACAAACCCACCTTGAAGAGGTGAAATCAACTTCCCAAGCAGAGGTTTGAGCCTGTTAGCTAAGAGTTTAGAGAATATTTTATATGATGCATTACATAGTGAAATAGGTCTGAATTGATCAAAAGAAGAAGGATTAACTTCTTTAGGAATTAAATCCAGGAATGTGAAATTTGTGCATCCACAAACTTTGGCTTTTAAATGAAATGCTTTTATCATCCCGAGAAGATCTATCCTGATAACTTTCCAGCAAACTCGGTAAAAGTGAAAGGAAAAACCGTCAGGGCTTGGGGCTTTATCTGGCTCCATAGCCCATATAACATCAATAATTTCTTGCTCTAAAAAAGGCTTCATTAACTCAACATTTTCTTCCTCACTCACCATGCAAGGGATGTTGGACAAAAAATCTTTTTAAATCTAAATATGAGGAGCCATCTTCATTAAATAGGCTCTGAAAATGAGCTTCAGCCACTTGTTTTATTTGAGAAATTCCTTTAAAAGATTCACCAGACAGAGAAGAGATTTCCGAAATGTGATTTTGGGATATTCTGGCTCTGCACTGCTTGTGGAAAAAAGAGGTTTTCCGATCTCCATCTTGCAACCAAGTACTCCTTGACTTCAATCTCCAATATTATTCTTCTTGCCTAAATGCTCTAAAGGAGCTAAACTGTGCTCTTTGCTCTTTTTCCAACAGAGCAGGGATAATTTCTTATTCTTCCATTTACATTTGGATTTCCTCCAACTTTTCCAGGGCTTCTTTCCTTTAACTTATTGGATTTTTTTGAGAGAGTTTAACCCAATTCTTCAACGCAACTTTTGTATTTTTAAGCTTCCTCTCCCATACATAGTTCAACGATCCTACAACAGGAATATCCCATGCCATGGAAATAGTGATAAAAAAGCCTTCTTGATCTTTCCACAATGGACTGAACCGAAAGGGAATGGGTCCTAAGTCCTCTTCATCTTCTATCTACAGCATGATCGGCTTATGATCTTGAGTAAGCTTGGTCAATATGCTTGATGAAATTATTTTTTTCCCCATCAGTAATGAACTCTGAACTAGAAAGCAATCCGTCCTGGCAGAAATGTTTGCTGCACGAACTCGATTATTTGTTCACGTGTATCTTCCTTTTTTAGGCTTAAAATCAATCAGCCCCCACATTAGAATGAGATTTTCCATGGAATTAAGCATGGGATATCTCCCACTAACACCTCCTTTTTTCTCTTTAGCATCTAGAATTATGTTTAAATCTCCAACCACGATTAAATTGGAGAATGAATTAGTAGTGAGAAAAGATAACAGAGAATTCCAACATTCTCTTTTTTTTGGTAGTTGACAGGTACATAAAGATTAAAAGGGGCAAGAGAAGTATTACTTGGAGTGTGTTGGAGTTCTGTGAATATCCAATGCTGTGTTACATGAGAGTTGATCAGAGATAAAATATTCTCTGGCCATAAGGTTGCAATTCCACTAGTAGTACCTCTAGCATTCACAGCCTTCCCTACATTCATTTTCCAGTTCTTATTGCTTAAGGATAGGAGGCATTCCTCTTCAATTTTGGTCTCTTGGAGTAGAAGAATAACCAGAGAATCCGTTCTTAATAGATCTTTAACAACTTCCACTTTCGATGAATTTTTGAGCCCTCTCCAATTCCAAGAGACGATGTTCATTATTTATTATTGACAGAAGGAGGAGTGCCTCCTTTTGTAGGTCTAGTCCTGGTGTTCATGGCAATTCACATTTCGATTGTAGCTTAGCTTCCTTGCATCTTCAGTCTTTCTACTTCCTCCTCCCTAACTTTCTTAAAGAGATTTGCGTCCTTTTTTTTAGGACCTTTTAAGAGATTCTTCATCAGATGAACCATAATTAACCATTGGTTTCTTTTTTTTGCCATTTCTACATATGTGGGATAGAGACCATCAACAGGAGAACCCTGGTTTGACTCAGTTGTTTCTTTATTTTTTTTCCCAACTCTAATATTGTGATTGAGGAAGTTCTCCCTCTTCAAGAGTTGAAGGCACTTGTTCTTCAGGAATACTCGGAACTTCGAAGTTGTTGTGTGTTCTTATTTCCTTCATTGCTACTTCATTTTCCTTGGGTTTGGGGTTACTACCCGACCCCATTTCAGTTATTTTTCCCTTTGAAGAGTTGCCCTGCTTTGATGTATTAGCTTTTTGGACTTGTGTCCATTGTTCTCCCTTCTCTTTGACAGCTTCTTCCTCAGCTTTGTTCTTGCATGATCTGACAAAGTGCCCATATCCATGACAATGTCTGCACTTAAAAGGAAATTGCTCATAATCAAGCTCTTGCACATGAGAACAATATGCTACTATCAACTTAATAGCTTTGGTAATCCCTACCTCTAGGTCCACTTCGACACATAGTCGAGCACAAGTATATTGTTCTCTTCTTTCAGCCCTATGAATGTACTTCCCTAGAGTGTTTCCTATAGCTTCAAGAGACTCCAGATTCCAACAATGAAGAGGGAGATGCAGCAGCCTAACCCATATAGGAACAGTAGAAGGGACATCTTGATTGAGATCAAAATCTAGGTTCCACTTGTTTAGATAAATCCCTTGAGGGCCCATGACATATGGTCCGTTTCGAAAAATTAAATCTTTGTCTTCAGAATTTTCAAAGAGAAAAACATAGTATCCTTTACCTGTCAGATTGCTTCGAATGCCTGCTGAGATTAGGGGTTTCCAATTTCTTTGAACCCACCCATCAATAGCCTTGGGAGATGGCCAAAGACCAGTAAACTGGCCAATGAGACCCCGATCTACAATATTCATGGTTGTACGACATGGTTGTTTCACAGGAAGATCCACCGAGGGAATATTGTCATGTTTCTTGACAAAAGTTTGTTGGTTCTGAGAGAGCTTCATTTTGCCACTTGCTGCAACCAGACTCCTGAAAGCTGTGATTTTAGGTGGAGGGGAGGAGCCCCCTCCCACATCCATATCAAAATCACCCAGAGCTGAAGACCTGCAGATATACCTGTCAAACAATCTCAATGGAATTCCAGCTACAAATTCCTCCTCCAAAAATAGTTGATTCAGCAATAGACTGCTCCAAGAACGTAAGAATCAGCCACTGCACAAGATGGGCGAGGTCACAGTCATGATAAATCACCACCGAAGCCTGCAAAATCAAATCCCTGCTCCAAGAACGCTTCAATCCAGAGGACAGAGCTCCAAGATCGTAGGTTCAAGAAACTAATAATCAATCTTAATGGGCTTCCATCTTAATACTGATTTATCCTCCAAAAACAACTGAAACAGAAAGAGACACGCAAGATTTGGCCTCTGCATAAGCTGGTCAATAACACAGACAATCAATCCCCATTGCTGCCTACAAAACTGCTCCAAGAACCCGAACATTCATAGCACCATGATCGTAGAATCGATACAGTTCAAAGCTCCAAACACGTCCAAGCATTGGATCAAACCTCATAACAACAAGCCCAAGCTGGGTGAGCTAGAGCCGAGTCCAACCTGCAAAAAAAAAACAAATTTAAAAGCTTTCTTGGAGCAAAAAAACCTTCTTCTTCTCAAACATTTTAATTATATATATACAATTGTTTTTAAATATTTTTATAATTTATAAATAATAAACAAAGTAACAATGTGCATGTTTTACCAATTGAGTTAACCTTATTATAATGTTTGACTATAAACAAACTATATTGATAACTAATAGTATTAAACTTTTTTTTTGAACTTAGGATCATATTATAGTGTTTGCAACTGTATAAGTAGACTATATTCATAACTAATGGATGAATATGTTTGACTATAGAAATGCCACTTTATGTTATTTAAGTATTTGAAAAAAAATGTAATTTTAGTTTATCTCAATTAATTTTTTTTTATTACCTTTTTCTTATACTTTTGATGCAATTTCTTAATGTGAGTTGATATCTTTTCCACTTTTAAAATTATATTTATTTATAAAAAAAAATTGACACTTTCTTGGAAATTTAAGAGTTAACGAAAGGTTCCAATAATAATATACCCTCTTCGTAGCTACCTGATTTTTTTTCACACAGAAATAAAAACCTTATTTTATGAGAAAGTTGTGTCATGCATACAGAGTTTAAACATTCTTTTATGTTGATATATTCACCTAACGTAATTTTCTATCTATCAGATCTACTAACTGAGCATAAAGCTCTCATGTTTTTTGTCTGGTTAGCATATCATAATATAGTCCATGGGAATTACATAATTGATCAAAATAATGGTTAAACGACTATCTAGTGGGAAGAGTGCCATGTTCAATGCTGGTTCCTTTGTGATACAATGCCTAATGAATGGCTTCCAATTCAACGCTAATGTCATGTTTGGACAAAGAGTCTGCATCAGAATTAGGCTCCCGAAAGATATGGCAGAAGGTGGTTTGCTGAAAATGGTTGATGAGATGCCTGGTCTACCTGATCCAGTGATGGAGCTCGAGAATGTGAATGTCGTGGATACTCTTAGCCCAGTCAATGATTACTTTAGAATCCCCAAGGATCATAACGGGAGATATCTCCTTTTCTTTGGCGAAAAACAATAATCCCCAGAGCGCGAGGAGCTCTGCTTTTGTATTTGTTCCAAATCCAACATTGAATTTTAATCTCTAAGAAAAAGATTGACTTAATCTGATGACCATACCTGCTCCACAAGAGCCTCCCTATACAGCTCCATCGAAATAGCCCACAATACCTTGTTGGTCAATCGATGGTAAGACTACTCTCTTGCCGGATATCTTTGGAGCCATAGATCCATACGAGCGAAGCCAGCCAATAGCTTTTAGACTGGTTGTGTATGGATCAGGCTTTCCATGCTGAAAGAGAATCAAGTTTCTCATCTTCCATACAAACCATAAGGATGCAGTGATTACATCCTTTGATAAGGAGGATTTCTCATCTTCTTATGCCCTTGAAATAATACTCACCCTTCTAATTATTAATATTTCCTTTTTCTTTCTTTTAAACTTTTTTTAATATGAAAATTCTTTTTCTTCCACGAGCTTATTAAGATTTTTTAATCTTGTGTTTTGCTATTTGATTAATGAGTTTCTAAGTGAGTTGTTGTCGATCACCGCAAATGGCAATAATTACAAAATGTCCATCAACTACAATTGAATCTAACCAACAAAAGATTGTACAAAAGCATTAGCTGTGACATCAAACATACCAAATGTGTACTTATGTTATATTTGGCGGGGTTAAAAGATTATTTTATTGTAAAGAAAGTTTAGTCTCTCGTATAAATAGAGAGCTACTTCATCATTTCATCTCATGGTTGGATTGTGAGATCTCTCTCTTTTTAGCTTCATTGTCATATATTTCATGTAGTATATTGAAGTTTAAGGATCTTCTTCTCTTTGGTTTCAACTTGGTGGATTTAATTGATTAATTATGGAAGTTCTTATGATTGTCAAGTTTATTTTCTTATTCCATTGAATAGTAGTGTTGCTACATGCTAGTTTATGTTACATTTCTCATATATGTGGCATATTAGGAGGGGTATTTGAAATGGCATATGTTAAGGTATGAGATAAGAAAGTAATACCTTTCTTTGATAGGGGTTTACAGAGTGAATCATTGCTTACATAGAAGCTTTTCCATGCCATATGTAGGGGGTTTTTATGTTTAAATCACCAACCATGATTAAATTGGAGAATGAATTAGCAATGAGAAAAGCTGACAGAGAATTCCAACATTCTCTTTTTTCTTGGTAGTTGACTGGTACATAAAGATTAAAAAGGGAAAGAGAAGTCTCACTTGGAGTGTGCTAGAGTTCTGTGAATATCCAATGCTGTGTTACATGAGAGCTGATCAGAGAGAAAAGATTCTCTGGCCACAAGGTTGCAATTCCACCAGCAGTACCTCTAGCACTCACAACCTTCCCTACATTCATTGTCCAATTCTTCTTGCTTAAATATAGGAGGCATTCCTCTTCAATTTTGGTCTCTTGGAGCAGAAGAATAACCAGAGAAGCCATTCTTAATAGATCTTTAACAACTTCCACTTTCGATGAATTTCTGAGCCCTATGCAATTCCAAGAGACGACGTTCCTTATTTATTATTGACAGAAGGATGAGGGCGTCCTTTGGTAGGTCTAGCCCTGGTGTTCCTGGCAATTGACATTTCGATTGTAACTTGGCTTCATTGCATCTTTAGTCTTTCTGCTTCCTCCTCCCTAACTTTCTTAAGAGATTTGCGTCCTTTTTTTGAGGACCTCTCAAGATATTCTTCATCAGATGAACCATAATTAATCATTAGTTTCTTTTTTTTTTGCCATTTCTGCATATGTGGGAGAGATACCATCAATAGGAGAACCCTGGTTTGACTCAGTTATTTCTTTATTATTTTCTCGACTCTGATCTTGTGATTGAGGAAGTTCTCCCTCTTCAAGAGTTGAAGGAACTTGTTCTTCATGAATACTCAAAACTTCGAAGTTGTTTTGTGTTGTTATTTACTTAATTTCTACTTCATTTTCCTTGGGTTTGGGGTTCCTACCCAACCCCATTTCAGTTCTTTTTCCCTTTGAAGAGTTTCCCTACTTTGATGTATTAGCTTTTTGGACTTGTGTCCATTGTTCTCCCTTCTCTTTGATAGCTTCTTCCTCAACTTTGTTCTTGCATGATCTGACAAAGTGCCCATATCCATGACAATGTCGGCACTTAAAAGGAAGTTGCTCATAATCAAGCTCTTGCACATGAGACCAATCTGCTACTGTCAACTTAATAGCTTCGGTAATCCTACCTCTAGGTCCACTTCGACACATATTCGAGCACAAGTATATTGTTCTCTCCTTTCAGCCCTATCAATGTACTTCCCCAGTGTGTTTCCTATAGCTTCAAGAGACTCCGGATTCCAACAATGAAGAGGGAGATGGGACAGCCTAACCCATACTGGAACAGTAGAAGGGACATCTTGATTGGGATCAAAATATGGTTTCCACTTGTTCAGATAAAGCCCTTGAGGGCCCATGACATATGGTCCGTTTTGAAAAATTAAATCTCTATCTTCAGAATTTTCAAAGAGAAAAACATAGTATCCTTTACCTAATCGATTGCTTCGAATGTCTGTTGAGATTAGGGGTTTCTAATTTCTTTGAACCCACTCGTCAATAGCCTTGGGAGATGGCCAAAGACCAGTAAATTGGCCAATGAGACCCCGCTCTGCAATATTCATGGTTGTCCGACATGGTTGTTCCGCAGGAAGATCCACCGAGGGAATATTATCATGTTTCTTGACAAAAGTTTGTTGGTTCTGAGAGAGATTCCTTTTTCCACTTGCTCCAACCAGACTCCTGAAAAGCTGTCATTTTAGGTGGTGGGGAGGAGCCCCCTCCCATAGCCATATCAGAATCACCCAGATCTGAAGACCCACAAAGATACCTGTCAAACAATCTCAATGGAATTCCAGCTACAAATTCCTCCTCCAAAAACAACTGATTCAGCAATAGACTGCTCCAAGAACGTAAGAATCAGCCACTGTACAAGATGGGTGAGGTCACAATCCTGATAAATTTCCACCGAAGCCTGCAAAATCAAATCCCTGCTCCAAGAACGCTTCAATCCAAAGGACAGATCTCCAAGATCGTAGGTTCAAGAAATTGACAATCAATCTTAATGGACTTCCATCTTAACACTGATTTCTCCTCCAAAAATAGCTGAAACAGAAAGAGACACGCAAGATTCGGCCTCTGCACAAGATGGTCGATAACACAGACAATCAATCCCCACTGCTACCTACAAAACTACTCCAAGAACGCGAACATTCACAACACCATGATCATAGAATCAATATAGTTCAAAGCTCCAAACACATCCAAGCACTGGATCAAACCTCAGAACAACGAGCCCAAGCTGGGTGAGCTAGAGCCGAGTCCAACCTGCAAAAGAAAACAAATTTAAAAGCTTTCTTGGAGTGAAAAAACTTTCCTCTTCTCAAACATTTTAACTATATATATATACAAATTTTGAAAATTACATTTTAAAAAAAATATTTTTATAATTTATAAATAATAAACAAAGTAACAATGTACATGTTTTACTAATTGAGTTAACCCTTATTATAATGTTTGACTATAAACAAACTATATTGATAGCTAATAGGATTAAACTTTTTTGAACTTAGGATTATAGTGTTTGCAACTGTATAAGTAGACTATATTCATAATTAATGGATAAATATGTTTGCTTATAGAAATGCCACTTTATGTTATTTAAGCATTTGAAAAAAATGTAATTTTAGTTTATCTAAATTAATGTTTTATTTTTTTATTTTATTAACTTTTACTTATACTTTTGATGCAATTTCTTAATGTGAGTTGATATCTTTTCCACTTTTAATATTATATTTATTTTAAAAAAAATTGACACTTTCTTGGAAATTTAAGAGTCAATGGAAGGTTCCAATAATAATATACCCTCTTCGAAGCCACCTGATTTTTTTTCACACAGAAATAACATCTTATATTATGAGAAAGTTGTGTCATACATACAGAGTTTCAACATTCTTTTATGTTCATATATTCACCTGACGTAATTTCGTATCTGTCGGATCTACTGACTGAGCATAAAGCTCTCATGTTTTTTGTCTGGTTAGCATATCATAATATAGTCCATGGGAATTACATAATTGATCAAAATGATGATTAAACGACTAGCTAGTGGGAAGAGTGTCATTTTCAATGTTGGTTCCTTCGTGATACAATGTCCAATGAATGGCTTCCAATTCAGCGCCAACAGCATGTTTGGACAAAGAGTCCACATCAGAATTCAACTCCCGAAAGATATGGCAGAAGGTGGTTTGCTAAAAATGGTTGATGAGATGCCTGGTCTGCCTGAACTAGTGATGGATCTTGAGAATGTGAATGTCGTGGATACTCTTAACCCAATCAATGATTACTTTAGAATCCCCAAGGATCATAGCGGGATATATCTCCTTTTCTTTGGCGAAAAACAATAATCCCTAGAGCGCGAGGAGCTCTGCTTTTGTATTTGTTCCAAATCCAACACTGAATTTTAATCTATAAGAAAAAGATTGACTTAATATGATGACCATACTTGCTCCACAAGAGCCTCCATGTTTAGCTCCATCGAAATAGCCCACAATACCTTGTTGGTCAATTGCTGGTAAGACTACTCTCTTGCCGGATATCTTCGGAGCCATAGATCCATACGAGCGAAGCCAACCAATAGCTTTTAGACTAGTTGTGTATGGATCAAGATTTATGTCACATATCTAACAAAGTTAACTGAACAGGATGTCGTAGATACGATGGAATGGACATTGGAAATCTGACGGAGTTTACTGCATAGGGATTCAGAGAACCAACAAGGAAAGTCATCGGTAGTATGGCGTTGGCGTTGGATTTCATGGAAAATTCGATGAGAAAATTCGATGGATTTCACTACATAGGGGGTCGGATAATCGACAAGGCGAGCTGTCAGTGGTATGGCACCATCGTCAGATTTGATGGAACATCCGACGAGAAAATTCCAAGGAATTCAATGCTTAGGGGGTTGAAGAACCGACAAGGCAACGTCAATGGTATCGCATTGCCATCGGATTACATGGAAAAGGATCTTGGAAATACGACGACTCTATGGAAATAAAAAAAAAATGATATCATGTGACCAACTATACCCATATTTATCATATTTCATCCAACTTCCACCGAGATTGTGCCACACCTTCTAAGTGGTTTCCTACAAGAAAAAAATGTGTCTTTTCGTTCATCTTTAGACACATTGAAATGTGCAATTGTATTGTGTAGCAATGAGTCTACCAAATCACCTTTGATTTTACCACCATATTTGGGGAACTATGTGTAGGTACTAAGATAGAATGTAGAGGTAAGAACATTATCCTAGCATTATAAGGAACCTATGAGAGCACTGTTTATATCCTAAACAAGGTTAGAGAGATGAGATTCATCCTCATATGATGAAGCTTCTCTTTGAGGACACGTTGTGTGAGGGATTTATGGGCAAAATGAAAATACTAAACTAGATTATCCCTAGGTTGATGAGATGTATATGGCATGAGAAAAAATGTCCATATTTGAAAAGACAAAGTGTTGGGGTGGGAAAGACACCTCCAAAAAAACTAATGCCACTACTAGAGAGTTGTTAGGGATATGTTAGATTATTTTGAATTAAATATAGTGTGTTTAGGGTGGCAGGGTTTCCTATCCAACTGAGTCATATATTCTATTGAAATTAAAGAGTTAGGTGGGTGTTGAAGCAATTGAACTAGACATTAAAAAAAATCCCTAGGAAGACATTAATTTATTGTTTATTCCAAGAAATATCTAGGTGGGAGTGCATACTCCAAGGGAATTATATCTAAGGTAGAAGACATGTTGGGTGGTATGGTAACATCCAAAACAAAAAACTACTAAATTTTGGCTCGGGATCTTCTCTAAAGAAATAGATTCAAGTGAGAACATAAGCCTCAATCATAGGCCCTTGTACCAATTGATGAGTAATGTCTCTTATTTAGAACACAATATTTGATACAAAATGACAATGAATATATATTATTTATAAAGTAAACCCATGTACATGACCTTAGACCTATATTATATCTTTGTAAACTGTCATGCACTCTACATCAATGCTCCTTATGATTTACCCACTACCTATACACATTTTCCCAACCCCACTCCCATTATTTCATGCACTAGTTATACTTTTCTCTATCGCTCAAGTTATACTTACTAACTTCCACATTCACAACACAAAACCACATTAATAAAGAAATGAGAGAATAGAAATGATTTCCTAAAGTTATTCATATCTTCAAAGGCCTGTTTGCAGTTTTACATAGAGCCCACAAATTAATTCCTTAACTACTTTCATGCAATCCAAAGACTAGAAGAAATAATAAACTAAATGCAAGCACCTCAAAAGATAATTGAAATGATAAACAATGCATATGAAAATAGCTTGAAGGATAAAATTTGCAACTAACCATACATAATTTATGATAGGAATTTGTAAAGTCATCGTTAAGGGTTGCATAGAGTTGGTGACCTATCCTTAGGAGGCACGCCCTTGAGTTCCACATCAACAATGCTATCAATATTTTCTATAAAGTGGGTATAACATATTATATTATATTTCTCTAGTATGCCCAATATGATTGAGTTATGATATTTCAATACCATGATTGTAAAAACAAATAAAACAACTGATTTCTTATTTCATCTTGATATAGAAGAACAATATCAACACGAATTAAAGATTTACACATGGACAAAGAGTCTTCCAAATAGGACATCGATTAGGAACATAGGCATATTAGTATATCCTGGTGTCTTAGGAGATCCTAGTAAGCCCAACCATTTTAGCTTGGTAGAAAGATACAAAGCCTAGGGATTGAGGGGTTCTCCTCCCTTGAGGAAATAACCTTATATCTATCTCATCTTGATTAAATTTATATCCCTGATTTTGAGGGGTGACTCCCTATGGGTGTTGTTGGTTTAAATATATACCATATATTTCCACACTTTAATTGTCAACTAGGGAAGGTAACCTTCGAGGAACCAACACCATATGTGTAGGATTGGCTTCACACACCATCTACTCTATCCAAGTTTACTTTATCTAGCTAAGAGTAACTCAAAACTGTAATCATTGATTCAACTTTAAATGGCAGAAAATCCTTATTTTACCACACTCATAAAGAAGACAAATCTTATTGCTTCATTCATGCACATAAGACAAGTTGAATTTGATCTTCAATAGCTTAAGACAGAAACTATGATCACCTCATGGACATTAACTGATACTTCAAAATTCCTATGTCCATTAATGTTCTTTGTAATCTTAACAATAAGAAATGTAGCTTTGAAAGATGATGCATTGAAATTATTTCTTAGCTCCTTCGAGAACTTGATTTCCCTTTCTTACTCCTTATCAAGATGCTTTGGAAATGAATCAAAATAATCAAGCAAAGTGATCTTTCTCTCAATATTTAAAACCCATCTTTAGATTAATGAGGTAATATCAATTCAAATTGGAACTGTTGTAACTCTGCTAATCTTCACTATTAATTTCTACCAAATGCTCTATTTTTCTCTAAACTGCAAATCTATACTACCATATTACTTTACTACACCATCAATCAAGTAAGCTAAATTCTTGTAGAGTACTTGAAACTAACCATGCAATTTATGCTTCTCATCTTGTCCATTACAAAATATTGAAAACAAACCTTAAATCAATCCACTCTGTCCTAACTAAAATTTTCCAGAACATTCCTTACTCAAAACTAATGAATTGTAAAAATACAACATAATTTGAAATTGTAAGCAATAATCAAAATGTTTCAAAACCTTGAATTGCAGAACAAAAGCATATGTCGAGACAAGGAGCCCTTCCTGTCTTCAACAATGACTAGCTAACTAAATCATCACATGATGAGCAGACAAAACTGAATTCTGAAAATATGTATATATAATGATGTGCATTCACTTTTGGTTCATTTTTGTTTACAGAAATAAAAGAGACACTATCTATTGACAGAAATGAAACTATCTATCAACTTGATGTTTCCTATCATCGTCTCTCCTCCTCCTCCTCTGCAAAGTGTAGGACCGGTTCTTATAGTTTTGAACATTTGATTACATAATAAACATAAATCCCCCCTTTTTAGAAATAGTTTTCAAAAACTCTTACGTATAACAACTATTGAGATAGAGACTGATCAATCGACTGTAATGAAGATTTTGAGGCCTTGTCCTCATGACACGAAGTGCATGAGGATAAGACATTTATTCTAGATATGCGATCATCATTAACATCCAGCAGTTATGAAGCATCTTTGACCCAATCTCTAATTGATGGTTCAAAATGGACTGAGGACAAATCTAAATATTCGGGTCCATCTTGGGCCCTTTCTCTTCACCACCTGTACGCTCGAATTTCATCAGGAAAGCTGCATGTCTGCGAACCAATTATGGTGTAACTCGAAACTGCATTGTGAATCCAGATATGATCCACGTGGTAGGGACTTATCTGTAGAAATCAAAACTGAACTAGAATGCAGGTAAGATTAATTCAAACCCTTTAAAGTCATTAGAACAAAGGAAATTCACAAAATTATCAACATTTACCTTGAAATACTTGCTAAGCGTAGTGGTAGCATATTATGGCAATATATATATTGTCTGGATATAAGAAGTAGGCTAAATGGAGCCAAAATAGATTCCATTTCTTGTGCAAACAGTGACAAAATGGCAGACTAATATCCCCCCATGCCAAAGTGTTTGCATGTCCTCATGCAAGCTAATCTCTTCAAAAAGGAAGCTTGAAATTGTATCAAAAATACTGCTCAATCCAAATGTTTTGTTGTTGTATCTAGGCTATCCAAATTTCACATTTTTTTATCCTTCTTTGACTTGGATTCTCCTATCACTCCCTTATCAGGAGAAGAAAGGTCCTCAACCACCTTAAACCATTTCTGAATCAACTTATGAAGCTTCCTGTTTTTAAGAACTAGTGTTTCATTCTCAAGAAGTATCTTTTTATTGTATTCTTGGAGTTGTTTTTTTTCATTTTTTAAATGCCTATCTAACACTTGAAATCCATTGAGCTCTTGCTGAAGTCGTTTAATTGCCTAGGACGACTAGTAAATTTTGAAAATGAACTCTGTTTTTCAATTTTATTTGGTGCCATATTATCTTTGCAACCAAGGATACCAGAGTTAAATTGATGAGGGTATGACTTAGAAATATCAAGAGTATTAAGTTTAGGACCATTACACATTGAATGTGGAGAACCTTCTTGGGGTATGGACTTTATATGTTCCCTTGTAAATTCAGAGCTTATAGTATTCCGAGTAGGAAAACTGGGTTGTGGAGTAGAGGCAATGGTCTTTGCCATACTGCGTGTAAAATGACAAGAAGATACATGTAAGGTTTTGGTAGGGGTTTGTTTAGTCTTCATTTTTTGGGATGTACTATGAGTAGAAGGATGGTGTTCAACATGATCAAGGCCTACGGCTTGATCACGGGTCTGTTGTGGAACAAAATTATTCTGATTGACAAAATAATCCCAAGAGTCATTATGAATATGCAATTCATTTTCAACAAGGATTTTAATAATTTCATAATGATATAGGCTAGGAGAAGGGTTATGAGCACTTTTCTGAACCTGTTTAGCCATCTTGTTTAATCTTTGACACAAATAATGATGAATATTCAAATGATCGCCAAATTCAAAGTGGAGCAGAATTCAAAAGTGGTATTGAAAATTCATAGCATGTTTACCTTCGCAGGTTATATATTTATGTAGAACCAACAAAAGGTTCAGCCATTTCTGCTCAAAATGTGTACGCGGTACTCTGGTCGCCCAATCAATTTCTTCATTCTTATTTTGAAGAAAATGAGCAAATTCTCTGCAATCCAAGTGTTGATTTTTGAACCATTTTTCACCTTTAATAGGTAAACTAATGGAATGGGAGATAGTCCTCTCATTTACTTTCATTATAACATCTCTGATTCAAGCCACTTTTCCATCAAAACTTAAGGCGAATTTCAAAGCATCTGTATCACCGTGTCCTTGGAATTTAGCAAAGAATGCTGGCCATATTGTATTATTGAATATTGATCGACATGCATTGTATTCTGGCATCTGCTCAAGCTCATCCAATGAGACAGGTTCATGGTGATCTACTCCTCTCCGACACATTTTTTTCCCACAGACTCTTCGAATGAAATCAAACTACTTCTACTTTTCGTTATAATGGCAATGTAATAGGATATTGGTGAAATGATTATAGGATAAGTCGGAGTACACTAGAGAGAGTATTCATTTGAATCCTTATCAATGATTCAAATGAACAATCGAGTGTAGAATTAGAGTATTTTTCAAATAGGAGTGTAGAATTAGAGTATGTGTACAAGGAAACGAAATGATTTGACAAGCAATCATGGAGGAGAGAGGTATAGTATATGGACAAGTCAAGTAAAGAAAATGATGATTACAGGAGTGGACATCAACTTGAAGGTGGTATGGAATATAAAAACCATAAACTCAGCTCAGAATATAGGAGATATACCATAAGGTAGGAATATAGCAAGTATTACAAGATGTTTCCTTTATAATACAAAAATTCCTTTGTTTTTAATAAACTTCAAAAGTAAGAAAAATCATTACCTCAAACCGACGGCCGATGATGAACCAATACTCACCATAAAATCTAGAAATGACGCCATCTCTGCAGGTACCCAGGCTGAATGCTTGAATATTAGATGTTGATCAAAAGTATTCTTAAATTGATGTCACCCTATCCATAATTATATGGTTTGCAGTTTTGATAACATTCTAGAAGAGTAAATTCTGTTAACTGTTAAGAATTCTTCAGATTATCTCTTCTTTTGTTGCTCTAAAACTAACAAGATAGTTGCTAGTAATGAAAACGGGAATATACAAACTCTCACTAAATATCTCCTTCATTCATGTAGTATAGATTCCCATATTTTGAACACTTTGATCCACTTTCATTCAACTATCTCAGCCTGAATTACTCACACCCGTTTATTAAATGAAAACATCTTATTATACTGCACTTAAAGACTATTTATAGTGTACATAGTTTATTCCTCCATCCATATTTCTCTCTTTTTTGTCACCTTTAATACAATCTCATCACTCAACTAACCCTTCTTGCAAGCAACCCTAACCAGATCCATCACGTAGGTTTCCACACGTTTTCCACCTACAACTCTTCCATAATGTCTCTTTATCTCTTAGTAACTCCCCACATCAATCAATCCTCTAAGGATGTAGATCCTAGTTTGCAAAGTGACATCTAAAATTGGATAGTGATATCACTAAATCCTTCATATTGCAATATATGGATTTCACCTCTACATTTATACCAGACATTAGAATATGTTTACCCAAGTATGGTGGCCATATTCATGAATTTTTTGGAATCATGGATATACAACCTCACTACATACTTTCAAACATGCCCAGTTATGACAAATCAATACCACCCCTTACTTACATGAAACAATTTAGAAGGAATTTATCAAGCTCGGTCGTAGTATCACCAATATTCTATGAAGGTATATGTGGATTTAAATGAAGAATGGGATATTAGTAGCACTCCAACCATCATAAATACATAGGAATCCATGTGCTAGTATTTGAGAAGGAATTTTTATCTAACCTCATGTAGGTGGTTGCAGTTGCATCAAGCTCCATCTCCAACAGTTTATTAAAATTTTCATCAAGCTCCATCTCCAACTTCATGTCATAGGATTCATAATAGTTACTTGTTCTTAATTTTAATTTTTTCTTTTTCTTACTATCTTTCATAACAAAGTAACTATGTATTAGAGCACAACCATAGACTAAGACTTTCTTCATGCCCTAGCTATTAAACAAATATTTGTAAATAAACCTATATTTGTTAGATTTTTATCGTTTAATCAATATGATCTAGCATATTATCTGAAAGAATAACATGCACAACAATAATCACAAGAGACAAGAGACACAAAGAATTTTCCTCGGGGAAACCATAAATGAGAAAACCCCGCAACTTCCTCAAAGATACAATGAGCACCAATAGCAAAAGTAAAACCCAAGGACACAAAGATGATCTCTGCCAGCTGTTCTCTCTCTCTCACTTGTGCGGGCTACTGAGTCTCTCACTCATGTGCTACTGTTGAGTGAGTGTGTGTTTCAAATAGAGAGTCTCACTCTCTATTTATACTTGTTTTCCACTTGACAATTACTCTACAGGGCCGACCTCACTAGGAGAGTCTAATAACCCTAATATGACTCAACTGTGGGGACTATTGCCCCGACTTACAACGGAGGGTTAACCTCAATGACTTTACATGACTTTATTATATTAATGACTCTCCCGATCAGAGAAAAAACATCTCTGTTGGGGTACAATGAAATACAATATAAAATATAAAAGTGAATACATTCTGAAGTTACAAATACATCAACACTCCCTCTTAACTAAGAAGGTATTCTCTTGACATAGTTCATCAGCACAAGTCTTCATTACTAGATCATCATGAAATATGGATCATTGTCAACACTGGATCATCATCATCACAAGATCATCATCAAAGCTAGATCATCATCATCACTGGATCATCATCAAAGCTAGATCATCACTGGATCGTCATCATCATAACTGCTGCTACTATTTTGAGCAAATCGTGCCATCTCTCAATTCTACTCGCCATAGGAAGTTCTACAGATCCAACCCTTTTTCATGCTGGATGTAGTCCTAGCCCTCTGCCAAGTCTTCATCTACAGTGCCAACCCTTTTTTGTGATGGATGTAGGTCTCGTCATCTTCAACACTTATATCCGACCATGGGAGGCCCAACCTACCACCATGTTGGAAGGTATCAACACTTATATCCGACCATTGGAGGTCTAACCCGCCACCATGTCAGAAAGGCTCAGCACTTACATCCATTGACATGGTAGGACACACCTACCACCATCCGGGAAAGGCTCCAGCACTTACATCCACCGAGATGGTAGGACACACCTACTACCATCCGGGAAAGGCTCCCAACACTTACATTTGACCATGGGAGGCCTAGCTTGCCACCATGTCAGAAAGGTTCAGCACTTACATCCATCAACATGGTAGGACACACCTAATGCCATTTGGGAGAAAGGCTCTGCACTTACATCTAACCATGGGAGGCCCAGCCTTCCACTATGTCAGAAAGGCTCAACACTTACATCCACCTGCATGGTAGGACACACCTACTACCATCCAGGGGAAAGACTTTGCACTTACATCTAACCATGGGAGGCCCAGCCTACCACTATGTTAGAAAGGCTCAACACTTACATCCATCGGCATGGTAGGAAACACCTACTACCATCCGGGAAAGGCTCTGCACTTACATCTGACCATGGGAGGACCAACCTGCCACCATATCAGAAAGGCTCATAGAGTCATCACTTCCCCTTGGAAGGAACCTCGATTTGAAGAACACCAAACTTCTCTATGAAGTACTCAAACTTCACTCTGGCCATTTCTAGCATAGAATCACATTAGGGATGATTACGTCCAAGGATAACCTGTGAGCTTCGCCAGTTTTGATTACATCTAAGGACAACCTACATGACTGATTATGTCTAAGCAACCTATGAGATTCACCAGGATTTTATGCTCAGACAACCTGTCTCACCGGCTATGAAAGAACTCATCACTCCCTCTTTCGAGAGATCTCGATCTGGATCACATACTGGAACTTCAATGCCCCTCTCTGCATCATACAAAAATGCAAGTCAAATCAATCAAATCAAATAGTAGCTTTCAAAAGAAACATACTACCTCACAAATAGTTGAGCAAGTGGAAACATATTTTGCCTCGGCTTGTACTCAGTGCCATGCAGGACTCCATCCTGCTAAACCAGTAGCCCATACTGGATCTCAAACTGAAGAAGCAACCCAAGGTGCTCTTCTTCTTAGTGGCGCTACCAATCTAAATCAACATAACCATGCAAGTTAGTCTTCTGATTCACATCATACTTGATCCCATACTCAACTATACCCTTTAGGTACCTCACTGCATGCTCTACAACCAGGTGAGCAAGGCACAGATCCGCAGGAACTGGCTCAAGTCATTCACAACAAAGCATGTGTCTGGTCTTGTATTCATCACACACATCAATGAACAAATCATCTGACAATACATCATGGCATCAATCGTCTCTGATGAATCATCACTCAATAGCTTTAGGTTCGATGCCATAGGTGTGGCCATGGCCTTGCAGTTCATCATCCCGAACCTCTTAAGGATCTCCAATGGATACTCCCCTTGTCCAAGGAATATTCCATGCGCACTCTACCACACCTCTATGCCTAGAAAGTAGTGCCTCATACCCAATTCCTTCATATCGAACTCGACAACAAGTCTCCTTCTTGCAACTTTAAAGAGTTCCTCTTTTCCTGTCAGGAACAGGTCATTGACATATAATAGGAACATCATTGGTCTTTTGCCTTCAACCTTGAAGTAAAGGTTGGAATCTGCGTTACTCTTAGTAAATCCTAGAGCCATAAGTAATCTGTCCATCCTGTCGTACCATGTCGAACCTTAGGATCTTCTACAGTCACTCCCTTTGAAGCGGAGCATCATCCTCCTTCTGCCTTTCATACTCTATGTATTGAAAGATTCTGTTCTGGAGTGACAAGTAGCTTCCTCTGCTACTAATATTCTATGTATCCATCTAGGTTCACTGGATACCAAGATCCTCTATCTTGAACCTTTTGAAAAGTTCTTCTCGCACCCATCTGTGAGTATGTCATCCTCTATAGGCTTTCATCTTCAACCTTGTAGCAACGATTAAGATCTTCATCACTCTAGGTGATCTCCAAGCTCCTCATGTATGTGTTATCCCATGGATTCCTTATGAGATCGTACAAGCCCTTCTTTAATTTGCACATATGAGTTTGTCTATCATGTGTCTCAACTTCCAGTGGCTGGAAATATCTCTTCGTAGTCTATGCCTTCTTTCTGAGAGAAGCCTCGTGCTACGAATCTTGCCTTGTATCCCATGATGTTGTCATCTACTACATGTTGGATCTTGTAGATCCATTTGGAAGACACTATGGACTTCTCTTCAGGTCTTGATACCGCATCCTAGACATCACTCTTCTTGAATTGGTGCTCTCCTTCCCTTTCTTCTTGGCTACTTCTTCATAGCTGGAAGGCTCTGCATCAATGATGTCGCTCAACAGTGTCACATCATTGCATTGTGTTTGAGGCATCTTTCTTTCTTTGGAAGTATCATCATATTATTCTTCATCTTGGATTATTTTTCGTGCCCAAGGTGGTCTTCATCTCTTGAGGTGGATCTACCATTCTCTTTATATTCTTCTGAAGCTCTTTCTTTCGCTATGGTGTCTTTGACTCGAGAAGATTCAGGGTCCTCTTCATGTATGCTTATTGGAGTGAATATTGAACTGTCGTCACTTGTTCTTCGGAACAAGTCTCATCCTTCTTTTCTTGTAGACGATCTTTCCTACAAGACAAATGCACCATTTATATGGTTAGAAACATTTCACAAGGCATATTCATAATGGAAAATTCTTATGCATAAAGATATAATCATGCAACTATTTTAGCCAATACAACATTCATCCATATATCGTATACACAAAAACTTTCCAGATGCCTTCCATCTCCACTATAATATTATTGAGACTGTGCACTAATCCCAATATGTCAGCAAAGAGGTTTCATCCTAGATGAGTAGCAATGGAGTGTTGTATAGAACTATAGGCTACTTACCCATAACATACATATTAGTAGTATATTGTTCATTAATGCAGACATTCTATCATGCATAATACAACTAAACAATGTCATATAAACAACTAGATATATAGGAAAAGACAATTCAAATACTTATCTTTATTTGTTTCGTGGGTAGACTCCTTCTTGAGTCTTCAGATTCATCATCTTCTTCATTCATAACACCATCATTTCTTATCCAAATGCTAAGATGGATAAGAGGTTATTCAAGAATTGAATCCTTCATATTTCTCATCGCTTGAGGGATCTTGTTTGAATCGTGAGAGATTGATCTTTAGTTGCTCCCATATTCTCTTCTCTTATTATGAGTTGAGCTTTTTCTTGTGTGCACTCTTCCGAGAGTCTGCTGTAGGTAATTACTTCCTTCTGGCACACATTCCTCGAATGAATGAATCCCATGATCCTAGGAGGCCATTCAAGGTGGTTATAAAAATATCTTATTCTTCTTGATTGCTCGTCATACCATCGAACACTTCCTTTTGGTGTCTTCAAGGATGACACATGAGGGATGAGATGATCTTTAATAGAATATGCAATGATTCTCTTGGCTCTAGCCTTAGCCTCATCTCCCTCCGGCTCTTAGAATTTCCTTACTGAAATACTGATCTAAGTCAATTTATTCAAGGATCATAGAGTTTTTATACTTCCATACTTGGAAGTTATCAGTTTCACTAAGCTTGTCATCAAGCTAGTGTGATTATTCATTTTGAAATGAGAACCTCAAATGTAAATTGCAAAAGATTAGATCTTACCGATTTGAGGTGTCCGTCCTGGTCTTGGTGCTAGCTGATCTAGGGTTTGTCAAAGAAACCCTAATTTTCAAAACTTGGAATATTTCAGATTTTATTGGATAAAAAGATGTGCCTCCTTAAGGCGAGTTGAGCAGTATACTTATTTTCCCAAAACTATGATCAAAACTGCAAAATATTTGATGCCCTAGTTTTCTTGAATTTTTTTTGCAAAATTGCCTGATATTGTTTCTCTGGTATCTCAGAAAGTATTATTCCCCTATGTTTGAAACTTTACACTGAGGTAGCCTCGTCTATCCTCTTTCCAACATTGCAGTTTCGAGTAGAAATTGTTTCACCAATTGGGAATTATGAGAGTTTTCCCAATGTGACTTGTTTCAGGACTATTCAACATAACGAACTTCTGCAGACTGTCACATGTCACTGTTTCACCTTTAGGGTCTGAAACTTTTACAATAGAAATTGCAGTCCGTTCCTTATCTGGAACATCTTGTTAAATTTCATTTGGACCTTCGTATCCTGAGATATAGAAATTTTCCCTAGGTGTCCTATTTAGGGATGAATCCTAGGAGACGCTAGAACCCTGGTTTGGAGGAATCATACCTCCCAGAATATAGCGAAGATGAGGATGAAAATTTTACACAAGGTACATTAGTAATTTATCTTCGACCTGCAAACATTTCAGATTCCGAGCCTTCTCTAATCTCGAGATATAGCGAATGCACCAAAATGACTAGTTTTAGTCTTTTAGGGTTTTCAAGCATGAAACCCTAATTTCCATTAGCTGCCATTGCAGCTGTATTTCGGCTGTATAGTGAAACTTCTCTGATTTAGAAATTAATACCACCAGTAGATGCACCTTAGTGAGGCAAGTTATCCTAGCCCTCCTTTCTTGATGATCTGTGGAGAGAACACCTTCAACTAGGAAGCCCTAATTCTTGCTGCTACACATTGCCTTCTTTCAGAGAGGATCTGATACCATTTTAGATTTTTACTATTTAATCAATATGATCCGGGATATTATATGAAAGAATAACATACACAACAATAATCACAAGAGACAAGAGATGCAAATAATTTTCCTCGGGGAAACCATAAAGGAGAAAACCCCACAACTTCCTCAGAGATAGAACGAGCACCAATAGAAAAAGTAAAACCCAAAGACACAAAGATTATCTCCGCCAACTATTCTCTATCTCTCACTTGTGCGAGCTACTCCTCTCTCACTCATGCGCTACTGTTGAGTGAGTGTGTGTTTCAAATAGAGAGTCTCAATCTCTATTTATACTTGTTTTCCACTTGACAATTACTCTACAGGGCCGACCTCACTTGGAGAGTCTAATAACCCTAATATGACTCAACTATGGGGACTATTGTCCCGAATTACAATGGAGGGTTAACCTCAATGAATTTATTATATTAATGACTCTCCCGATCGTAGGAACAAACATCTCCATTGGGGTACACTGAAATACAATATAAATTATACAAGTGAATACATTCCGAAGTTACAAATACATCAACAAGATTTACATCCTTCCATAACCATAAACCCAAATTTAACACTATATCTATCACTAACAGTTTCAACTCCCCAAACCTACATCCATTCTTAGCACTTGGCCTTGGGTGTTTGAACCCACTATCTCGTACGATGAGGTGTTATAATTGTAGTGGCATTGGGCACAAAGCTCAATATTGTTGGAGTACACAGAAACAACCCTTGAGAAGTTTCCTATACAACTCATCAAGGAAAGCCAGTACAGATGAAGGAACAAACGCTGAAAGGATAGATTCCAAGAAGAAAGTATGGATGAAGAAGACCGAGCATTTGCAGATAGGAGAGGTTGATCAAAGCAAGGATGATTGCTTCCATATGGCAATCCAAGTGTAAGGTCTCTCAGAGACCTTATCACACCTTGAGTTCATGAGGCTCGAGGAT
>LPNX010007106.1:491655-514500 GCA_001517045.1 Pseudotsuga menziesii | reverse complement strand
GGGAACTTGGACACCTATTACACCCTTGGTGTTGATACTAGGGTGGACACTCTATGAACTTAATGATGTGTAAAAGGCATACATACAAGCTCTAATGGCTTGAAGAAGTAATGATGGCACCCTTGATGATGTAGTGGATACCCTACATACAAATCTTTGGTAAGGTTTGACCCTTGAAGGAAGGGCTTGTATGACAAATTTGAAGGAAAAAATTCAAATGACTTGTGGATACACACTCTTATGAATTGTTGTGTGTCGTAACCTAAGTGGATTATGGATCTTGAATAAAGTAATAAATAAAATTAAAAGTCAAATTTAAATTCAAATTATAATACAATAAAAATACAAAATAAATCTTACACTGCCCCTTGAAGTCGACTCAGAAAGGAAACAAAAATAAATAAATAAAAATATACATAAATGACGGGCTGACATTGAAAAACATATGGAAAATGTGTATAAATGGAGGGATCACGACCTCATTTTCAAGTGGGAAAATTCAGACAGCTCTGAGGAATTTCAGGTGTAGACAACCGTAACATATATTGAACTAAAGTTTTTTGCGGTAGTCCTTGTTTTTTAGCATAACTTNCAAGTGGGAAAATTCAGACAGCTCTGAGGAATTTCAGGTGTAGACAACCGTAACATATATTGAACTAAAGTTTTTTGCGGTAGTCCTTGTTTTTTAGCATAAATTGAGACCTTTGCTTGTTTGATTAAGTAATGATAACACTTACCTTGCAGCAGTAGCATTAAAGAGAGGGATCCCTAACTCTTGACCTGATAAAATTCGGTAGTGTCTTGAAGTCTTTAAGGGAATTGTTTGCAACAGTCTCCTTTCTTTTTATCTTTATGGAGCAGCAGTAAATTGGAGTACAAACAACCCAAAGTGTTTGGACTAGGGATGCCTTACACGAATTTTGCTGAGGCTAGTAAAATCTCGGTGGGAGCAGCAAAACCATGCAAAAATCCAAAGAATAAGAGAGAGTATCTGGTTGATTGAGGCAGGTGGAAGAAGACCATTGACTAAGGATTTTGATGGTAGCATCAGTCACTTTTGCAACCCAATTTTTGGGTTTTCCACAGTCCATTTTTGCATACCCACATTTTCTTTTCTTCCTCTTTACAATCCCTTTTTGTTGAAGTGTTTTTGCTGATGTTTGAAGTTTGAGCTATGTTGCTACCTTCATGTAAATTTGTACCAAAGTGTTTTGGGTGTAGACTGAGATTTTCTGTGAAGTTTCCACAGAGATTACACTTCATTACAGACCCAAGTTTTGCTTCAGCCTAAGGATGGTCTCACCATAATAAGGTATGCATGAGTATATGTGGAATATGTAAAAATTTTGTATGTGATAAACGGTTTATAAGTAGTATCAATATACAGTCACATACAACATTGAATTCTCAATTGTATATTGATGCATGCTACAAAGTGATAGGACTTATGATGATGGTATAAATAAATGTAAGCTGGTAGTTTTTTCCAGATCTAAATTTTGATGTGAATTGGATGATATAAGCAGTCCTAAGTGTATACAATTAACAACAAAGACATGTCCATGTCTATGACATGATAACTTCACTGAACACCTACAAACAATTCTGAACATGATAATCATTGGTGTCTTCCTCAAACTGTCCAAGCTTGAATGGTAGTGTTGTCCTTAGAATCTACAGTTTTGAGTAAGTGACATACAATATGAACAAGATGTATACAATACATTGATTTTGGTTTGACATACAATTACAAGTATGTCCTACATCTCTTATGTGTCAACTCAAAGCACGTAGCCACATCCACAAGTTAATCAATTGCCTTTAAGCATCAACCTAAATTCTCTAGGATACAACTCCCACTCTGACAAGGATCATGAACACTTCAGTGATATGTACACCATTTCTACAATTCAATAATAAAACTTATGATACACAGATTCACATTCTTATGACATTGACATCTCCAAACAATGCACATAAAAATTTCAAATAGGAAATATACTCCATCTAGTCACTTCCAACCCCCATTGGTCACTTTGATAAACCATCATTTATGGGCTCTCCATCAATAGTGATAAGTAACAACATTCCTACAAAACAAATGAAATATAGATTTAAAAAAAGACTATAGTTTATATAAAGCATAAATAAAAGATGAAAAACACAAAAATCAGAGTGGCTCATCAATTTTTTTTTATCTATTTTAATTAATGAAGAAAATAACCTTCATATAGGCTTACATAACTCTCGAAGTTTGGAAACCCCATTTAAGGATGCATGACCCTCAAACACTAGAAAAATAATATTAGATGCACATGCACATATATCAACGCTAGAAAATGACGACCTGGATAACTAACCCACACAAAAATTAATTATCCAATGCGATATTACCCTTTAAGGTTGCACTCTAAAGGGCGTAGCATACCACATTCTCAAATTTGGCTAACTAAGATGGTTGTGTTGTCTTAGATGGTTAAGCTGGATAGAAGGATGCACCTTCAAGGTAGGTGTACCCATTAGTCATTGGGTTGGATGGATGGTTAGCTAAATGATGTGGTTAATGTTTTGTTAGGAATTGGACAAGAGGAAGGTGACCATGTCCCCTATCAATTCCTCCTAGTTTATCTTGAAAGTTTCCCCAATTTCCTCCAAACTTGAAAACATGTTAATAAAATGGAAATGGATTTGAATTTGTAAATGACGAGGTTAAGAGTGGAGTTGTATAGAGAGTTGAAGTAGGTAAGAGTTATATAGGATCAATTACTATCTTCTTCAAAACTATTATGAAATCCAAATACAATTAATATGGACCAGAGTGTTGAAATCTAAGGAGATAAACACTCTAGGGGGGTTCCCAAGTATGTGCTACTGAGAGCCTTTTCATGGAGGATCCTTGCAAGATTGAGATAAATAATGATAGTGTTTATTTGAATCATGTGCCTCCTATTTGATGGAAATTGATTAGAGGATGATATAAACTAGAAGTATTGTGCTACTATGTTGATAATGTAGGTTCCCAAGGTGTGCTACTTGGATATTTGGGTTTGGAATAAACATGACTCCCTATATTAGAAGTGTTTTTGTGGTGACAAATTTGGTGTCTATAAGTTATCATACACGACCTAATAGTAGAGTGAGAAGCTAACGTGTTCAACGTGTGCAAGAAAGAAGATAGGTGCTGCGAAGGTGATGTGTTATTCATGTGATAGTTGTTGTTGTTGTATTGAACTATAGATGTTTAGTATGCATCCATTCATTTCTTCTCATCCATATATGAGTGTGTGTTATAGAATGGAGGTGTTTCATTTAGGATTCAATGCCTTTAATCCACATATATATGTGATTTTATGATATAGGGATGGATAATATATTTTAGGAACATGAGAGTGATGGTTTTGCATTCCCATTGAAAATAACAGGTTCATGAATTAAGCATGGCATGAATAAATATGTCTAGAAAATGGATTGTAGTATACGCTAGAAAATAATGTGATGTTATGCATATCCCTCCATGTGAAATATAGGTAGAAAAGAGATTATATGCATTAGAGGCTGGCATATCATATGTAAACCCATGGATCCCTTAACTGGAGAGGATGCATTATGCGTAGTTGGCAAGTTAGATTTAAAAAAGGGATAGTGTCTATGCATTAAATGCCAATATGATCACATGGGATTATAATTGCGATGCACAAAGGAATGGATAACTAAAAATGTATGCCTATGATATGTTGCATCCACTACCTAAAGAGTAAAAGTGCAGGCTGAATCAATTGATGTATGAAGAGTTGTCAATTCTATATGTGTTAATTGTTCATTATCTCAAATAGGAATACTAGATATTTCTTCATATAAATTGGAAGATGTACAATGCATTTCATAGTTGTAGTTGTTGAGAAAACTACAGCTCTAAGGGAAAAAGGAATTAGTAGAGAGCATGGAAGGGAGAAGTACTAATGATTGTAATGGATATCAAGGATTGTATGTTGGATTAGGGTGAAAGAATTAAATAGGAATGGGGTTGGCCTATTGTGGATATATGATCTTTCTAGCAGTGGGTATAAGTAAAATTAAAGGGGGAGAGAGAGACGTTTGTGCAAACTATCCTACTAATAGGTAGTAGGATGAGAAAAATAATTGGAAATAGAAGTAAGTTGAATGGTTTTGTCGTATTTCAAAACATGGTAAGCATGTTGATCACTATGTTATTACTAATAATTTATTTCAAGGAGTAATTCTTAGAAGTCAAGGGGAGAGACATCACAATCTATGGTGTCTTGGAAGGGTTTGATGAAAAACATTACACCAAAAAAATTTCTAATCAAAATAAGAGGTACATATTGTTGGACCCAATGTAGATGCCAAGGTGGAGGGTGTGGGGTGGTAAGAAGTTGTAGGTGAGAAAGGAAGGCTTGAGAGATAATGTTGGCTTATTGGTATTTCAATTGGAATTTATGGGTAAAAGGGAGTGTTGGAGTTGATTCAAATTGGGCATGTCTTAGCAGTGGTAAGGATGGGATGGTGGCAGTAAGAATGGGAAGAGAAACACTTTCAAGAGGATAATAAGGTTCATGGGAAGAGGGGTTGTGATAAAATCACTTGTTTGATAATTAACAAACAATTTTTTAGATGGCCTTTCCATTGTAAGCATCAACGTTCAACAACATCACAAGTTTGGATCTTCTGATAATGGAATAATCATGGCGTATAGGAGGAATTAGGGAAAGGGACATGTATAATGGGTTTTTCATATTTGCAAGGATAGAGCATTAGGGAATCAAACATGTTAGGGTTGGAGCTAGTTTTAGGGTTAAGGTTACTAAATTCTATAAATATATGTTTCTTGTTAAATATTTGTTCAATGGCTATGGCATGGAGAAAATATTCATCTAGGGAAGTGATCACAAACATACCTAATTTGATAAGAAAAATAGTAAGAAAAATAGATATTAACTTAAAGTACAAGTACTCATTCAAGATATCTGATTTTAAGTTGGAGAAGAGTCTCAGTGAAAACATCAAAAAAATGTTGGATATATTTCTCTAGGGCTTGATGAAACTATAACCACATTCACACAAGGTTAGATAAATTAACCTAGTGAATGAAAACTGCTTTCCAAGGCCTAGAACAAGGTTTCCCATGTATTTATGATTGTAGGAGTATTTATAGTGGTATATTCATCATTTCACTCCACATATATGATATACATACATATAATCTTAGTGATACCACCACTAGGATATACCAAGTCCTTCTAAACTACTTCCTACAAGAAGGCATTGTTCTTTAGTCATAGATGGGCATGTTTAGAAGTAAGTAGTGATGCTCCATATCAATAAATTAAAAAAACTATCTAGGTTTCCACCATACATAGGTAATTACATTTTTGTGTGGATCTAGAAGGTGTTTGTGGAGACTGTAGATTGCAATCTAAGGGATTTAGTGAGAGCATTGGATAATTCTTGGACCACACTTTTCAAAACAAGTTGTACATCCTCAAAGGAGTATGAAATGTGAGGATCCATTTAGAGAGAGAGAGAGAGAGAGAGAGAGAGAGAAGGATATAATGTGCAATATCTACAATTGAAACCCTAGGTGATGGATTTCATTAGGGTTTCTTGTAAGAATGAATGGTTGAGATATTTCGAGGGTGATGCATCATTGTAAAGGTGATGCATCACAAGTAAAAGAGTTGGGATGGAGGGAAGCCTCCATAATCCCTAAACAAGGGTGACATAACACAATATGACGTTTTGGGGTGGGAGGGAAACATCTAGAAATATTAATAAGTAATATATANGTTGGGATGGAGGGAAGCCTCCATAATCCCTAAACAAGGGTGACATAACACAATATGACGTTTTGGGGTGGGAGGGAAACATCTAGAAATATTAATAAGTAATATATATAGGGATACATTTATCTTGAACAATAGTTGTGCTACAGAATATTTCAATGGGCGAAGGGAATGACAAAGGAAATCAATTGAAGAAGGTAGATGAGTGGATAATGGTCATTCCAAAACCAAAAGGACCAAGACATATTAGTTGAGGAAGAGAAATAGATGATATTGTATGGTGGTAGGGAGGCTTCTGGATAATCCTAATGTATAAATGAGAGGGATAAATTCAAGATGTTATTTCTTTGCAACCAAATGACAATAAAATATTTACTTGCAAAAAAAAATAATATAAATACCCCCTGCCCGAGGATNTATAAATGAGAGGGATAAATTCAAGATGTTATTTCTTTGCAACCAAATGACAATAAAATATTTACTTGCAAAAAAAAATAATATAAATACCCCCTGCCCAAAAATGTAGCTTGTTATTCAATAAAAAATAACATTCACTAAACCATTCATTCAGTCAGTCAAGACATTCATTCAATAAAATTTAACATTCATTAAACCATTCATTCATTCAGTCAACACATTCATTCAATAAAAGCTAACATTCGTTAAACCATTCATTCATTCAATAGCGAGAAAACCATGCACGACATTATATTATAAAAAATAATTACACAATATTTCTTCAGTCACTTCTTTTTAATTTTTCTTCTCTTTACAAAATCAACAAGAAGCGCATCTTCTGGAATTTGTCATTTGGTTCCTGATGCTTCATCAACTTGCTGTGAAATTTTCCTAACAGACTGCTCGCCACGTGGATTTTGTGGCAAGGGGTTTGGATTTGCTGCAATAATGTGAAAATGTTGCATTAATATATTTTGTTACTATAATTACAAGTATTTCATTTAAAAAAAAACATTACAAATGTGTCTTTTTACCTGTTGTGGCCATATCATGTTCTTCATATTCCTGTCCAGGCTCAACCTGTATAGTGTGACCCTCTACATGCTTTGCAATTGAAATAGGGAGAAGTACAATTAATGTTCACCATCCGCAATACTACATATAAAATTGTAGTATATGAATAAGTTCATTACCAGGATTCGAAGCATGATCTTCGATTCGTTGTTGTGCATCATCAACATTAAGGGGATCATTGATTTCCTTCTCAAAATAGAATAAATATTTTATGTCAAATATTTATAACAAATAGATTGCACAAGTAATAAATTTTCATTAAACTATATAGATTTTATATACCTATGCACCAAATGGATCACCAAAAGACTGTTTTTGCCCAGACAATATTTTTTGGCGTTCAGTAACAGGTTCAAAGCCGTGCTAGAATCCAAGCTTCAAGTCTTCCTCAGTGGGCACTTCTTTGAATCGGTCAATCTGAATATTTGCATAACGTCAATAATTTTACATTTTGCGGTGCATTAAAATGAAAATATTTTGTAATTTATTATTTGGATGCATTATCGGGTTTTCTATACTTATAATTTGTGACGCCAAATTCGAATAACCACCGGGCCCAAGCTTGTACTGACCATTTTTTTCTAGTCTTTCCTTTGTGGCCTTTGATGTGTCTGACATCTTAAGCAAGTGTTGAAATACATTAGATGTTCCAAATTCGATATAAAAATTAATAATAATAAGGGTTAGCATTAGATTGTGAAAAGTGTTGCATACCTACATGTTCCTGGTGGTAGCTTTCCTTCTTTTCTCAGAGTCCTCTCCTTTCCATCTTCCATTAGGGATCTCCACTCCCTTGTTGGAATCATTGGAGGGCACTCATACCTAGGTTTCCTTTCTAGGTGAACCCTATATTGGTCTCAAACAATCTTCATATGTTGTCCAGCCTTCTTTAGGACCTTTGTTGTATCGAAGGTCTCATTGCTGATCAGGCCAACCAACCGATTAGTCAGCTCATCCTTTAAATTTTTTGTTTGTCTATCCCACCTTGTGCGGATGGTGGGCCTGAAGATGTCCAAGGTCAAATTATTTATATGTTTATAAAAAACATCATTTCCTGCAAAACGATCATGCCATCATTAGTTAAAAAAAGTTTTATCGGTATATTTCAATCAAATTATAGACACTAACTTGAACAATGTATAATTACCTGGGATATTCTCTATCTTTATTGGAACAAGTTCTTCATTCACAAAAAATGTTGTTTGTATTGTTCCCGAGCTATTGACACGGGAAGATCCAAGAAATGCTGCTTCAACGTCGACAATACTAGCAGGATCTGCATCCACCCTTTCTTCTACACGATCTGGTGTGCACTGGTCACCAATGGGTGCATTCCCTATTGGCCTCGGGGGCGTCGCAGAACATGTTTTCGACTGTTTAGTCGAAAACAATGGCACATGAGTCAGTGTACGTGGAGTCGTTTGCTCATGTGACGATTGATCTCCATGAGCATCACTAGGCCCAACACCGCCTTGACCAGTAGTGTGTGGTTGCATGTCACATACCCCAATTTTGTAAAATTATGTAATTGTTTTATTTTATTTCTGAGACATTATGTTAAACTTAATCCTAAGTAGGGATTGATGACTCAGCAAAGTCAACAGTTATGGAGTGTAATTGAGAATATTTTATTAATAATAAATAAATTATGGAGACAACAGCATGGGAGAGCTGTTAAAAGAGGTTACTGGTCAAACTGGTGGATGGAACTAGGTGGAAAGGCAAAAGACAAGTGGCAGCATCCTCAAGCATTTCCTAAGTTGCAAGTGGCAACTTCCCTATATTTGGGGTCATGATTCCCCAAGAAAGTGGAATGTGAGCAGGTGGCTCATTAAATGACAGTTAACCCAACTAAGACCTAGGCAATCTTTAAAAGTACTCAATGAAGAGAGCTAAGGCTGCTCAGTTTTTATTCCAGAAAGAATTCATTCAGCTGAATGTTATTCAGGAATTTCATTTCAAGAAAGAGGGAAAGACAGTAAGGAGGTGTTTTGAGTGAATGTTTGCAGTAACTTGATGCTGATTACAGCTATTTGAGCTGAGAGAACTGACTAATAGTTCTGAGTTGATACTGAGTTGAAGACTGTATCTGTTTTGCTGCACTTAGTTCCAGCCAGGGAGACCAGAGCAAGCTCGGGGGTCCTGAGGAGTCGCTGTTTGAGCGCTCTCCAGGAGTTGGTAGGGAGAAACGGCCTCCCATTGCTGTTGTTGTCCACAGCTTAAACAGGTTCTAACACTTGACTGTCTATGATTTTAATAAACTGTAAATGGTAGAATGTTATGACATGAATGTTTTACTGGTTTAGTGAATTAGATGTTTTTAGTTCATCAGTATTAGAATATGTTGATGAGAAATAATGACCCTCTGTGTTTTTCCACCTCTGGGTTTTACCAGACTGTACTCTAGAATATGTTGATGAGAAATAATGACCCTCTGTGTTTTTCCACCTCTTGGTTTTACTAGACTGTACTCTAGCACAGGGGTAGAATTATAAAAGATGCATGATGAGATTATAGAATAGTAAATTGTTCTTTGTTTAATATCAGAAATTATCTATCTTGCTGACAGCTGCTTATACTCATAGGTAAAAACTTTTCCTTTGAACAATCTATCTTTCTCAATAATCCTATTTAATGGAAAAGAACAGATAGAAGAGTATTATAACCACTCTAGAGTAGGGTTAGATTAGATTTATCTACTGTTAACTATACAGTTTCCTTCTACCAGATTTGAATAATTTTATTTCATATCCAATGGCAAACTGAAGGTAGGACTAGTTAAAATATGATTAAATTCTACTGACAAACCAATCAGGTCGAGATTTTATGTATGTTAGAGATATAGTCATTTCTTTAGTTTTCTATTTTTATTGGGATGGAGCTTGAACAGTTTCTATAGCTGTTAATTTGATTTATTATTCTCAGAGCATGAATGAATGTTACTATCTATGCTTATGAAATAGACTCTAGTTAGAGATAATTAAATTCTTTGTATATAATTAAACGATTATAACTAATAAGACATTTTAGTTACCAAAGAACATAGATAGTATTAGCATAAACTGTACAGGAATTAAAACAACGAAGTGATATTCTTTTAAATGTACTTTTAAAATAAATAAAGGATATTAACGAAGAGGCATTAGTACTCTCAGAAAGGTTAATGTAGTTACTATACTAGTAATAATATACTTTTATCTTAGGCATTATAAGAATATTATTACTAATATCAGAAAGTAGTGTTCTTAATACTTTAGGTACAACCCATAACTAATAGTATTGTCTGAACTACAAGTACACTAATAGTACTTAAAATTATGGTAAAAAGGAGGACATAATAACCCTATATCATTAAAGGGTATAAATCATACACCAATACTTACAGTTTCTTTTAACAAGAAAGTCAATTTATAAACTAGGTACAAAAAAAAAAATCCTAGTAATGTTGTTAACAGTAAAAATATCAAATGCATTTTGAGTAGGAATTAAATAACAGAAATGCAGGATGCTCTACTATCGAGCTTAACCTTTATTGTAATCTTTAATCAAAATTTCCACAGTTATAAAAAAGTATTACCAGTTATTAAAGATTTTTTTTAAGAGGCTATATGTATTTATAAATACTGTCAATTAGGGTTTACCCCCATTAAATCCAATCTATACCAGTAAATCAGTAAATCGACAATTATGGAGTTTAACCATATTAAACACAGAGCCGGGTTATAAATAAACTTTCAAATTTCAGTACTGTAGTAAATAAAGAAATATGAATAAAGAAAACAGTATTAATATATATGTGTTTTAGATGCAGGGTGAAAACCGTGTAGAATTACATCTACAGTAAAAGTAAGAGGCGAGGGGTATAAAACCCTTTTCTCAAGACAGGCCTACGGCCTCAAGTTTTTATACCATAAAACTAACAGAAAATTTTAATGGCTTTCAAGCCTCAGTCCCCATAAGTATCTGAGGGGTATAGCCCATTTGCCTCACTTTAAATATTTCTCACACAGCATTTAAAAAAATACAAAGAAATTAACTGATTTAGTCTCGGCCGTATCCGGAGCACCCTCGCATATTGCAGGGCGGCTTCAACTATCTTAAGTACTAAACAAGATAGCCGAACAAACTAAGTTACAAGGGTTACAGGCCCCTTTGTGCCAACCCTCGAAGGTCCCGAAGGAATTTCCACAAGGAAAAAGTGCCATGGCTTAACCAGGCTTACCAGAAGCTGATGATTATTGTTCAAGCTTTGTACAGAACACACGCAAAAGGAAGAGCCGAGACCTGTTCCAACAAGAAAACCAACCAGTGTTAAAATATGTAAATCAGTTAATAATTTTATAATTTAAACAAACAGTAAAATGAAGGGAAGTTACGGTATTCTTTTACCTGAAATCTTGTGGCAACGCGACTACCAGTGGCTGAATACAACCATCCACACAAAGAGGAACCATACTACAGGCAGGGAGAAGAATATTACTTGCAGCAAACACGTAACCTCAACACTGGAGAACAGGAATCCAACAATACCCAAAGAAGGGTTCAGTTATCATTAAGGGTTTCAGGCTTGAACTGACAAATTAACTAAACCCCGAAGAGAGAAGCAAAGCTGGAGAACAACACTATTTAACATGCCACGGACAGACTTCATAGAAGGACAACTTCTGGAGAATAACCTTCTAGAGGAGCGGCGCAAGCAAGGTGCACCAGCACCTTCGCAAGAGCGGCAGGAGGCCGAGATTTACGGTGGTAACAAATGAGCTAGGGTTCATGGATGAGCCCTTATAACTGTGCAGCCTGCGATCACAATAATGCCACGTAGTTGTTAAATATTATACAAGCCGTGGGTTGGATTCTATAGTTTCAAAAGAGCATTTCTCCACGTAGTGTGATCGCCTGCTCATTAATTTCCGAAGGTTCCACTTAACAACGCTGCATGGAAAGTAGAAAACATTATTATTACACTCTCACCTTTGTAAATATCCAGGTCGTGGAGAAGTTACGACAACCCTTATACTTCTAGTTTATTATTTCTTGAAATTCAATTTCAATCTTTTACTTTTGACTCGTGGAGATTATAACCATTATACTAAGGTAAGTAGTTCCATTTTACCCTAACTTTAAAAAGGTTTGTAAAGGAATGCAAAGTCCTTATGAAGTTGTAAATCGTAATTTGAAAACTGAGCTATGACTTGATCAACGCTGGTAAATGCATTATGATGTTATGCATGATGGATTTTACATAAAATCAACTTCCAACATAAAATAAAAATATACGTGGAAGAATCTAAGGAGATTTTTTTTAGTGAAGAAAACTATGACTTGGTTTTATTGGCCACATTAATCTCAATGGTTTATCTATATTAAATAAAATAATAGTATATGGTAAAAAGATACAAAAAGAAAAGTAGTAACTATTATATGATGACAGCTCTTATATAGTGTGTCACTCATAATCATACATTATATTGTGGCAAGGTTACTTTTCATCTATCTTAAAGTTTCACCATAAATAAATAGATAAACTATAAAACAAACTAAGAGATTTATTCTTTTATGAATTATAGCCCCTTAAGGGCTTGTTCCATTTATATACATAAAAGGAAAATAGGATGAACCATGTTTCATGAAAATAATTATTTTAATGAGGATAAACTCCATTCATGCTTGAAAACGATTATTGAGTAAAATAAAAGCTCTATACATCTTAGGCATTAACGTTAATATAGCTTTCTTATAAAGCAGCTTCGAGTAAAATGGTAAGCTCATTTAACTTAGATTTGGAAAAATAGAAATAGTAATACATAAACCTTATGTCAGTTTATTTTTTTTTACTAAGTAACGTAATTATATACACAAGAAATCATACTATGGACTGAATAGTTCTGTTACTATAACTCAGTGGTAAAGAAATTCAGTAGGACATTTCCACACATCACGAATAATTTGATTTGGACTACTTCAGTAATCACTATGAGTCTTAAATTGCCTCTACAAGAAAGAAAAATAGTTATTCAAATATACCTCAACAAGCGTTGGAAGTTATTTGGCATTTATCTCTTACTGAGTTTTTTTTTCTTTGCGGAAAACTTGTATTTCTTTTTATACTTTAGAATTGCGACAAGCGGCCCCAAACCTTTTACCTGGAAATCTGTAAGAACAGGAAACTATCCGCATTAGCTCGAAAGCTAAGTAAGCCGAGTTTTTGCATGACAGTCTCACCTTGTGGACGAAAAGAAAACAAAGTCAGTAAATTGAAGAGAACTGTTCTACTGCTAAACATAACCAACAGATTTTTGCAGATAATAATTTGGTACATATATCTAATCAAGCATTTAATGACTGCATTTATTAAATTTATATGCATTTAAAAAAAAAAATCATTTGGAAAATTTGGGGTTTTGACATTGCAAAAAATCCTGTAAATACAAACCATATTTTATAAGTTCACTATCATATAAAAGTAAAAATTATAAAGTTCTAAATGAATTTATATTATGATTCAAGATTCCGCAACTTACTTGTAAGGCATGAGATCTCTTTACCAACACTTCAAACTTGGCTTTAATCTTGTCTATCTACGGAATAATGAATAGCAGACGAATGATATCTGCATTAATTTTTTTCAAGGTCTTCTCTATTACCTTAACCGGGTCTAGAGAAGAACTAATGTCATAATCGTTCAAAAACTCATTCACATCAAAATCTATTGATTGTTGTGATGCTGTTTCATACACCGAATCATTGGTATGTAACAAAATTATATATAACATTACTGACGTGTTAAAGCAATGGGATGATGAAAAAATTATATTAACAAAACATATCTATCATAATAGATTCCTAAAATTACAACTAGGTTTATCTGATTCCTGGATGATGGCGTCGTCTGATCCATAGCTGGGGACTTTCCTCAATCATCCACCTGTAAAAAAAGAAGTAGAAAACATTATCATAATGAAACCAATACACACACAATGATACATAACAAAAATAACATTATGCTACATATTATATTGGTACAATTTTGACGTATTTAAATTGTACAATTACAATCAAGTTTACCTGTTACCCCGAGGTTGCTGTCATTTGATCAATAGCTAGGTGGCTTCCTCGATCAACACTCTACATCAAATATAGATATGATTATATAAACCAAGCGAATATACTCATGAAAAAAAACAACATAACTTTTTGTACATATTAAATTTGTATAATGGAATCGATGTATACCTATCGCCTCGAGACACGTCTGGTATCATCTACTGTGAGGGAGGTGCCCCTCACAAAAGCATGCATTAAAAACATAGAAATAATCACCCAACGAAACCAAAATACTCACTGAAACAATATAATAACAAAACATTTTGACATATTTAAATTGTACAATTACAACCATGTTTACTTGTTGCCCTGAGGTTGATGTCGTCTGATCAATAGCTGGGTGGTTTCCCCGATCAATACTCTGCAACAAATATATATAACATTATATAAACCAAACGAATATACTCATGAAAAAACACAACAACAACAAAAACTCTTTTTTCAAATTATATTTGTACTATCGCAAAGATGTATACTTTTTGCCTCAAGGAATTTGTACTCCTTTGACCAACTGTTGGGGAGATGCCCCAATCACTACCCTGCAAAGCAAATATAGAAAATTTAAACACAATTATAACAATTTACTATTGAAAAAGCATTAAGAGGTTAAATTAATTAGTAAAAGGTTGGGTAAATTGTTGGATGTACCACATTCGTAGTAACCGTGTTTGTATCTACTCGATTCAAATTGTAATTAATAAGCAACTCTTCTCCTGCAACTATTGATTTAATGGCACATACAAATACACGGTTTCTTTCACGCCCCTGAAATATGCAGTTGGGTTGCTTAAGTGTAGACCCTGGTTGTGTAATGTTTATAGACCCCGCAATATTCCAAGTGGCCTTTGGCCTTCTGTCAATGTACAACGTTGCTCCTTTATTTTGATCTTTGTCTTTCAGATGTAAATAATTTGCTGAAAACCCATATCTACGCATACTTCGTGTATATTGGACCATGCACATCTAATCTTTGTAGTTGTAACAGGGACCAACATACTCCATTGATTATGTACATCTGTTGTAACCGAACTTTATGCCATCCATGCAAAACAACCCCAATCCATGTAATGCTAACGGTGCAATTCGATATATCCTCTCATTCATAGAAAAATCCATGTCTGGTTAAGGAATATCCCTAGGTACCCATTGTTTCAATATATGTTTGTACCTTAAGGGCACCTCAATGTCGCATATTGTCTCATCGTCATAGGAACATGACCCCCCTTCAACGAGAAAAAATTCCACGCGTTTATGGAATTTTCTTCAGATCTTATGACATCTAGTTCATATAACCCTTGTAGACCTACTATATGTCTCACTTTCCTCCAGCCTTCCTAAACTCTCCTCGTTTCAGGAATACATGTATGAAAAATATCTGTTTGGTTCTACCTACACCATGGGAAAAAACTTGGCAAATAAGAGCAAAATATCATCTAGTTAAGAAAACCTCCAACCAATACCAATTTTAAGCAAGAAAAGGAGGCACAACTCAAGATGGATAAATAAACAAAAATATAATATTAAAATAAGATAGGGTGGTTAATTCATTCAAGGAGAGATTTGGACAAGCCTTAAACAATGGTGTAAAGGTCAAAACCTTATTTAAAGGCTTCAAAACAGGAATATTGGAATGAGGCTTACCACTGACTAATTTTACACATGCTATAGTCCCAAATAAAAGGAGATTTTTTAGTCCTATTCAAAGTAGTATGTACATGCATAGTGCATTAGACTCATACTCAAGACCTTAAGATCTTATGGCCCCCTAAATGACGAGGAAGATGAGTCTCTAGAGAAGGCTATTGTCATTAGTGACTTTGAGTGACCCTTAGAGACCCTTTCCTTTCATTTTTAATGGTTTTTTTGTTTAGTGCTCGCTCTCTTTGTGGGACCTTAAAGGAAAATGGCATAAGAATTTATATTATGCTTTTAGTAAGATATTGTTTACTTCATTTTCTTAGTCTTCCATATACATTTATTGAACATATTTTTATGTTTTTGAAAACCCTAAGGTTCAAATGTTTGTTTTCAATTAGTGGGTGGGATGTAAGACTCAAAGACTACCCTTGACTCGATTTTTATTTATAGTTTGGTATTTGCTGACGGTATTATTAATGATGCCAATATGTTGTCCTTTTCAATTCTATTCATAAAATTTGGCCTCACTCATATTAAGGGAAACACTACACTGCAATTTTTTGGTAACTTTGTTTATGTTTCTGACAAGCATTGCATTGGAATTGGCGATGGTATTCTAAGCCCCACTACACTTGGTAGTGGGACTTAAGCTCAAGGATTACCACTAGGCATGGATTTTCAAGAATACCACCGATCACTTAAACGATTATCTTTGTTTATTATGTGAGAGGGTTTTTTCTTTTGAAGATGAAAAGGCCTTGAGGGTTTTTATTCTGCATGAAGAACACAGACCTAGCCTATCTTCAGAATTGTTTAGGAGCTAGTCTAACCGTAGAAATGACACTCCTTGTCTGGCTATTTTCATACTTGTAGCAGCTGCACAAAATGATGCTGTAGATCCTAATGCTGGTATCCAAGCAGATCACAATGGATGTGGATGGTGATATACCCTTGAAGGAATGTTTAGCAGTTATAAGTATTCATAGCATATTACAATATATGAACAACCTATTTGTCACACATCTAGACAACATGTAAATGAGAAGTGGAAAATAATTGATCGTTGTCCTATGCAAGCAGAGCTATGTATCATTTGGAAGGGTGGCATGTCTGGGCCTAATAATGGAAATGACCCCTTTATAATTGGAACCAGGATCAAGAAAATAAGTGCATAAGTGCTTGCAAGTAAATAAGTGCATGCATATGCATATGCCTTTTGGATTTTATCTAAATAAATGTGCTCCAATGAGTTTGGTAACAATTTTTCCTCCTTAATTTAAGTTTCTATATCACTGTAATTGATCTTGACATTTCCTTTATAGTTTTTATTATCAATTATAAACCTTGCACTAAAACTTGCAAAATAGATTTGTCCATTGGCAGGTGAACAGCTCTCACAAATTCTTTGAGCTTGGCATAATTGATGGAAGCCCATATGAGTCCTACATACAAAAGAGCAAAATACCTAGTTCATCATACACTAAGAAGGATTTTTCCCTATAAAGGATGATGCATGCACAATAAATTTTGGATTTCGATATCAATGAGTTTGTGCTCATGCTGGGTTGTTTTGGGCTAAGGGGTTGAAACCCTCAACAATGTTTAGATGGTGAAAAACCTATATTTATAAATAATTCTCTTCAAATCTTACATGTTCATCAAGAAATATCCAAGGCAAGGGGGATGGGTGTTGAAACACTCAACAATGTCCAGTGACAAACCCATATTAAGCTATATCCACTTTCCAAATAATAATAAGCCTCAAATTAGAGAGTGCTCGTAATATAGCCACATGTATAGGTTCAAAAAAAGGAAAGAGGGTAGAATTTCACCCTTAATCAAGCTAACAGACCCTCCAAAAACTAATGCTCTCCCTCTAGGCATATATATACCATCAATGCACATAATACAAACACTTAATGATAAAATTTTCCCTTATTTGAGGCTAAAAGAGGATGAACAGATGCACTAAGGCTGGAAGGATGAAATGAGGAAAGGTTTAACCCTTCAATCTTTTGATTTAGAGCCTCTTTAGAGTTACGCTAGGGCTAACCCATGAATCTAGGGATGCTAACTCCCTTCTAAAATAAATATGAATTTACAATTTAGGAATCGGGATGTGGCCTCCTTCATAATGTTGAAACAATGTCGAGACCTGAATATATTTGAGACAAAGGCCTAAAGATAGTGTGTTGGTGTTGTGATGTCCTCTTCTTCTCACTGGGTATGCCTAAAATAGCCTCTGAAATCTATCATCTGTCATGATATTTAGATGCTTACCCAACATAAAGTTTGGCCTTAGGGATGACCAGATCTTGTGTGTTTTCATTTCCCTGTTGTACCTGGATATTTTTATGAGGTGATATTGAATACAAGTCTCCAAAACCTTGCTGGTATATAATCCCTTGATATGTTTGAAATGTGATCCTTTTATGCAATGGCCTTTGACTTTTCCCTAAACGCAGAAAGCAAGTGCATGGTAATAAATATTTGATATTCTGATCTATTCAACATAAAAATTCTCCAGCATGAGCCTTGAGTTTGAGGTATCCTGTAAGAATATTTCATGTTTCTTCTTAACCATATTCATTTCAATATAAAATTTGGTCGAGCAAACCATGGAACTTTGCAAGTTGTCTTGCATTTTAATCCAAACGGACAGAACATGTCATGTCCCACAAAAAATGAAACTCTTTAATTTTGTAATGAACCTAAAGAGGTGCAGGTCTATGACTAATTCTACCATTACTCTGCTCCAATTTTTTCTAAATGGTATTGTAAAACATGTTCTCTAGTGCTTCTTTACCTTTGATTGCATAAGACATGATAGTACACAGTCATACCTTGCCATCTATTTTGATAGAGTTACCATAGGTGAAGCAATAATGAGTCAATGTCATAAAACATCTTGTACATGGAGATCATTTTAGAAAACATTTGTTTCAAATAAATTGTTGTTTTCAGTGGCTTGTATGAAATCAAGGCGTAAACGATTCACTCTTAAGCATTTGATCCCATTTTTCATACAAATCTGTCCAAATTGTTGGTAACAAGAATATCTAAAGGCTCTATGGTAGACCACATGCTTTGAAAATCATGCCATCAAGGCTTCATCATAAATGTGAAATGTAAACATTTATAGCACACTTCCCACTTGCATTCACTTGAGAAAAAACTTAGGACAAGAAACTATGGGTACCATTTATCAAACAATAGTTGGTTGGAATAATAGTGGTCCAGGTGTCTGCAAATGGGTAGGGAAAGTAGGAACAAGTCCTATAATTGAAACTTCATAACGAAATGGTGTCACCTTGAGGAATTTACACTTCACCTAAAGCTCCCTAATTTGCATAAGCCAACAAGAAAGCAATGAGGGGATAATCTTGATTTCCTACTTAGCTTGTTTTTCAACAACAACCTTGTAATGGAACATCACGAATGGGCATGTTGGCTCAATTCAATCCAAATTTTAAATATTTTAGAAAATAGGGGGAAGCTTCACATCCCTATAGGTTCATATTAAATCAATTCATCCCCTTGCATGCATTTTGAAATCCCTATCAGGCTAATTTGGTAAAACCAAATTTGAAGGCAACTTGCCTTGTGTTGCAACAACAACCATTTATTGGAACATCATGAATGGTTGAAAATCAGAATGACCAAACATCCTTATATGTCTAAAATTATTTAAAAGCTGGATTGAATTTGAGCCAACATGCAAAAATATGTTTACAAAGCACATAGATGCTACAAGTTTACAAAGCAAAAGATCAAGAAAAGAGTAAAAAGGAAAAAAGAAATCACCATAAGCACAAGGTAAAAACAAGGACCTGCCTATTTGAAATTCAAGGGTTTGTGTATCTCTTAAGAATTATATACTGGTTCATTTCATACATATATTTGCTCACTCCTTTAAGCCGATAAAGGATTCACTCACAATGCTTTTTAAGATTCCTCATGAACTCTTGCAAGGATCCTCTAGTGGAGATGGATCTTGCACAATTGAAAAATGCTCTTTGAAGCACAAAGAAGTCACTTTTCTTTGTCCAAATAAAATGCTTCCTTATATCTATTAATAAAACACATATGCACAAAGCATTTCATGCACAAGAAAAAATTGTTGATACTCCTAGCAACTAACCATCCAAGGTACAAAACGTTTTCGTATAAGCTAAAGAAAATAGTAAATGTTCGGCCTTATAGTGACATAAGAAAAGCAACAAAAGCTTGATGAAATGGACAAATGACCAACTCAAAACATGACATTTGGCAACAATAGGTAACATGGCATGTCCCACAAAAATCGAAACTCTATAATATTGTAATGAACCTAACAAGTTGCAGGTCTATTCCTAATGCTACCATTACTCTGCTCCAATTTTTTCTTAGTGGTATTGTAAAACAAGTTCTCCAGTGCTTCTTTACCTTTTCTTGCATAAGACATGATAGTACATAGTCAGACCTTGCCATCCATTTTGATACAGTTACCATAGGTGAAGCAATAATGAGTCAATGACATAAAGCATCTTGTACATGGAGATCATTTTGGAAAACATATGTTTCAAAAAATTTGTTGTTTTTAGTAGTTTGTATGAAATCAAGGTGCAAAAGATTCACTTTCAAGCATTTGATCCCATTTTTCATACAAATCTATCCAAATTGTTGGTAACAAGAATATCTAAAGGATCTATGGTAGACCACAGGATTTTAAAAGCATGCCATCAAGGCTTCATGACAAATGTGAAATATAAACATCCATAGCACACTTCCCATTTGCATTCACTTGAGAAAAACCTAGGACAAGAAACTATGGGCACCATTTCTCCAACAATAGTTGGTTGGGATAATTTTGGACCAGGATGTGTCTGTAAATGGGTAGGGAAAGTAGGAAAAAGTCCTAGACTTGAAACTTCATGGCGAAGTGGCGTCACCTTGAGGAATTTACACTTCACCTAAAGCTCCCTAATTTTCATAAGCAAACAAGAAAGCAATGAGGGGATAATCTTGATTTCCTAAATAGCATGTGTTGCAAAAAAAACCATTTAATGGAACATCATGAATGGGCATGTTGGATCAATTCAATCCAACTTTTAAATATTTTTAACAATAGAAGGAATCTTCACACCCTTAGAGGTTCATATTACATCAATTCAACCCCTTGCATGCATTTTGAAATCCCTATCAAGCTAATTTGGTAAAACCAAATTTGAAGGCAACTTGCCTTGTGCTGCAACAACAACCATTTATTGGAACACCATGAATGGCTGAAAATCAGAATGCCAACACATCCTTATGTCTAAAATTCTTTAAAAGTTGGATTAAATTTAAGCCAACATGCAAAAACATGTTTACAAAGCACATAGACGCTACAAGTTTACAGAGAAAAAGATCAAGAAAATAATAAAAAGGAAAAACTAAATCACTATAAGAACAAGGTAAAAATAAGGACCCTCCTGTTTGAAATTCAAGGGTATGTATCTCTTAAGAATTATATAAGGGTTTATTTCATACATATATTTGCTCACTCCTTCAAACTGATAAAGGATTCGCTCACAATGCTTTTCAAGATTCCTCATGAACTCTTGCAAGGATCCTCTAGTGGAGATGGATCTTGCACAATTAAAAAATGCTATTTGAAGCACAAAGAAGGCACTTTTCTTTGTCCAAATAAAAATTTTCCTTATATATATTAATAAAACACATATGTATAGAGCATTTTATGCACAATTAAATATTGCTGATACTCCTAGCAACTAACCATCCAAGGTACAAAACTTTTTCGTATAGGCTAAAACAAATAGTAACGTTTGACCTTATAGTGACATAAGAAAAGCAACAAAATCTTGATGAAATGGCCAACTGACCAACTCAAAACATCACATATGGCAGTAGCAGGTAATAGTTTGACACCAGGAAAGGGAGCATGCCATTTGTGTTTCCGTTCTTATTTCTCATGCACTGCCTTACTAGATCAATGATGATAATGTCCCAACCATTCCACGGGGCAAGATTTGTTGGTTATAAGGGAATTAAATGTCATCTTATCCTAAATGTAGGCCATAGAAGTATTCATTTTCAGTTTTGGGCACATTTAAGGACTGCCCATGTCCTCCTGCAGTTTATGGGACATGTTAAATTTTCATATGCTAAGACATCAGTATTTCATTTCATTTTCATAACAAAAGCATATAAACAAGATCAATGAAAGATAGACAAGCACAACCATACAAAAGGAACACAAATATTTATCCTGGGAAAACCCTAAAGGGAAAAACCCAGCAAAAGCTTCCTCAATATAGATGCCCCCAAAAGATAAAAGATAAAAGATAAAACCAGCAAGGAGATCAAAGCCTGATCCTCCTCCTTCTCCAGCTACTTCTCTTCTCCACTAATGCGCTACACAAGTGAGAGTGTGTGCTCCAAATGCGGAGAGCTACACCTCTATTTATATTCATTCGTTCAATTCAATTAGCTCATCCAACATGTAGGCTCGAGTTAATCATGTAGGCTCGAGTTACACATGTAGGCTCAAGTAACCACACTGGGGTGCTAATGCCCACCTTTACAATTAGAGGGGACAACCTCGTGACTCTTATTAGTTCTTCCGATTAGAAGCATCGGGGTACAAGATAATACAAGTGGTTCTCCCGATAGGACCATCGGGGACCACAAAAGATACATATAGAATATTCTTTGAAGTTACAATATTTCAACACTCCCCCTTAACAACAAGGGTATTCTACAACAACATCAACAACAACAATAGTAGGAGAGAGATAGAGGACATCATCAGCATCATCAGGGTAACACATCTATAAATCATTGGAAGCTTTTCGACATCATGTAGCCTTCATCTTCAATCTTTAGTCTTCAACATCATCAGTACTTTGACCGCTTCGATCAGTAGCATCTTGACTCTTCAATCAACAGCAACATCTTCAGCACTTTGACCTTTCGATCAGCAACATCTTCAGCACTTTTACCTTTCGATCAACAACATCATCTTCAATACTTTGACCTTTAGATCAGCAACATCTTCTTTAGCACTTTGGCCTTTCGATCAACAACAACATCATCATCATACTCTGATCTTTCAATCAGACTCATCATTATCATCAGCCTCTGATCTTTCGATCAGAAACATCATCATCATCATATTCTAATATTTCAATCAGAGAACATCATCATCATCAACAACTTCTGATCTTTCGATCAGAGAACATCATCATCATTAGCAACATCTGATCTTTCGATCAAAAACATCATCATC
>LPNX010007106.1:463352-491408 GCA_001517045.1 Pseudotsuga menziesii | reverse complement strand
GACAATCCTTCCTATTGGAATTACAGGATCAACACATCTGTGGAACTCAGACAATCCTTCCTATTGGAATTACGGGATCAATTCAATGATCCTTCCTTTTTGAATTACGGGATTTAGGTCTTTACGGAGTTACTAACGATCCTTCCTTTCAGAATTATGGGATCAACACAGATGTGGAACTCAGACAATCCTTCCTATTGGAATTACGGGATCAACACATTTGTGGAACTTAGACAATCCTTCCTATTGGAATTACGGGATCAATTCAATGATCCTTCCTTTCGGAATTATGGGATTTAGGTCTTTATGGAGTCACTAATGATCCTTCCTTTCGGAATTATGGGATCAACACAGATGTGGAACTCAGACAATCCTTCCTCTAGGAATTACGGGATCAACACACGTTCTCGAGTACCAAAGTCACCGTATCTATTCTAAACCAAAGTTCAAGGATGATACAATCCTACCACATTCACGGGGACCGAGATCTCCGGATACATTTTGAACCGAGGTTCAGGGATGATGCAATCCACCACTTTCACGGGGGTCGAGACCTCCGGATACATTTTAAACTGAAGTTCAGGGATGATGCAATCCTACCACTTTCACGGGGGCCGAGACCTCCAGATACATTTTGAACCAAGGTTCAGGGATGATGCAATCCACCACTTTCATGGGGGACGAGACCTCCGGATACATTTTGAACCGAAGTTCAAGGATGATGCAATCCTACCACTTTCATGGGGGTCGAGACCTCCGGATACATTTTGAACCGAGGTTTAGGGATGATGCAATCCACCACTTTCACAGGGGCCGAGACCTCTGAATACATTTTGAACCGAAGTTCAAGGATGATGCAATCCCACCACATTCACGGGGACCGAGGTCACCGGATCACTTTTGGACAAATGTCCCGGGATGATACAATCCCTCTTCATTCTCGAAGACCAAGGTCTCCCGGTCACTTTTGGGCAAGTTCCCAGGGATGATACAATCCCACCACGTTCTCGATGACCAAAGTCACTGGATCACTTCTGGACATATGTCCTAGGATGATACAATCCCTCTTCATTCTCAAAGACCGAGGTCTCCAGGTCACTTTAGGGCAAGTGTCCAGGGATGATACAATCCCACTGCAACATCACTACTCCCCCTTTTGAGGAAGGTCTTTCCAAGCTTGTCTCAAAATTGTTCGAACTTTACATGGGACAAAGGTTTCATTAGCACATCATCATCTAAACCATCTTCATCTAGATCTTCAGTATTGGTGTACCCACATTAAAATATATATTACGGTTTCATGTTTTTTGTATGTTGGATATAGAATATCTTATTCAACTTTTTTTTATTAAAATGCAACAAATGATTCAAAGGTTGCGATGCTTCTCCATATTACTCCGAAGGAAGATGATATAACTAAGACTATTTTTTCTCTGAGTTTTGGGACCAGGGAATGAGGCACACAACTTGGGAGGGAGCTATTAGTTGTATGCCCCCTTATATCCTCTTTTAGATTAAATAATTTCATTTCTTCTACATATTCAGAAGATAGATGAGATTATATGTCTGTGTTTAGTAAACAAATTATATTAATATTGTATGAAATTAATGGGAGTGTATTTTGTCATCTATGGAGGAAGCCAAGGAACGAAGAACAAGTTCCATGGCTGATATCATGTTCTACATGAGACACCTTGAAGATGAATTCCAAAGAGTGATAAAGCATATCCAAAATGTTGAACTTCTTTTAAGGGAAAAGAAGAAATTCCTAAAGAGTGATCCCTCGAAAAATCATATGACACAAACTTATGCTAGTCAAGAACAATTTGCCATAGACACAGAATCTGCTGACTCATGTAGTATTGTAGATATATCTATAGAGTTAAACATGCCTAGATTCATGTCATCTGCTTCTTACAATCGCCTCTATGGGAGGGAACATGATATGAACTACATATCTCCAGGAAGGAAATAAATATAGAATAAAGGAATGGAAGGAGACTATATCTACCCATTTATGCCAGAGAAATTCCCATTTGCTCCAAGCCAAGATCTATTAGACAATCACAGTGTAACTCGGACTTCAATTATAACAAAATGCTGAAGTACTCAATGGCTAACAATAAGAGAGTGGTTGTTATCATTTCCAAGAAAGGTACAATTGATGAATCAAAATTTGTTTCAGAGTTTAGGGTCAAGGATGATCATGGGTTAAGATGTCCATCAATGCCACAATGTCTCAGGGTGTCTGTTGGACCATTGTCTAAGCAATTATGCATAACTGACGAATCCCAACACCTTGATATGGATATTCATAATGGAGTGACGCATGCTATAGTCCCAAAGAAAAGGAGGTTTTTTTATTCCTATTAAAAAAAATCACAATAGATTATATCTAATGTTTTTCAAAGCCTAATGTAACTCATGGATTGAGGTGTACTCCGTCGACAAACAACAAAAGATATATTGGGTCACTTTTCAAGCAATCCACAATAGATGAAATATCACAAAATATTTCAAAGAGTTACAGTCCTGAATGTATCGATAGTGATCAAGTATGCTCCCCAGTGCCAAACATCAAGAAGCAAGCATAAATGCATCATTCAGAAAAAAGGATATTATCCACAAGCATTCAACAAACACCAACTCAATGGAAAATGGTCACAGATCAACATAAAATTATGGACAGTCTACTGGAAATGCATCTCCTAGAATCACTAGGGCTAGCCCCAGGGTTGGAAGCAAGAACATAAAAGGAACATACTATCCAATTTTAGTCAAAGTAGAAACATGGAAATAAGAAGATGACGTAATTTTCAGCTAAGGTAAACTCTATCAAGGACTAATGGGTGTCTTTGCATAGTGTTTTCTGTTATCATCTTGTCACATTGGGGAAAATGGAGCCATGATTGTCGATCAATGGATCTTAGAAGAGATACAAGATGGTCATCTATTCACAAGTCCACAGCTGGGCATTTGCTAATAGTTGGCCCACTTAATTGACTAATTTCCACTATCATACATAATGTTGCACAAAGAAAAAATGAGCTTATGCAAGAATTTAGTGATAAAAAAGTTTTAAAATTGAAATAGATTATAAATTAATGCATATGTATTTGGATTTGGATTTGTGAGCTCCCCTATACATTATAATATAAACTTCATGGTATTCTAGTTCTTCTAAATACATAGGGGGATTTTATCAATTAGATAACTGCAATATCTCTCGTGTCCATAACCTGGCACCCTAAAGTAGTATGTACATGAATAATGCATTTAGCTCATTAAAATGAAAGGAATTCTCCGAGGATTAAAATGTACGGTTGGAATTCTATGAAGATTTGTTAGGGTTTGATTTGGGCCATCTCTAACCTTATTTGGTCCACATCTTGTTGGACACCGCATGCTCCAATTCAACGAAAAAAGTAAAATGAAAGGACTCCACAATTGACATGAGTGGTTGGTTTACAAATTTACAAACAATTTCACACTTATCCAGCATGCTCTAGTACTAACAATTTATGCACAAGTTCCATTGCTAAGAGATTCATAAATTCTTGAATTCCCCATTGCACTCAGAGATACAAAGAAGGGTAGGGATTACCAAAGACATTGTGCCACTTTTTTGTCTCTATCGGTCTCCCATGCTCCGTTGGTCTCCTCTACTCCTCAAATTGCCTAATGGTGGTCTCTAAATATGTAATGATGGTCTCAAAATGCTTGAGGGTGGTGTTGAAGTGCCTCACAGTGGTTTGATTGAAATGATCACAGGGCCATCAAGAAATGCCTCACGGTGGTTTGGAAATTCCTCGTAGTGTTCTACTCAAAATGGCTCACGGTGGACTAAGGAAATGGATCACAGCCCACAGTGGTCTCCTTTAAATGGCTTACGGTGCTCTTGAAATGGATCAGGTGCTCTCAAAATGCAGTTTAGGTTATGCTCTCGACAGTTGTTCACCTTTGGCCAACAAATTAATTTCATCAGTTTACCAAAATATGTACGTCGGTTTACCGAGACCACAACTTCAGTTGGCTGGTGCATATTTTATGCACTTTGTATTGGGTGCCATTTAACCACCATCAACCTATAAGTTTATCGACACCATTACATGGGAGGGCCAACAACATATATTTTTCGAAATGGATCATTTTCATTGATAGACTGCTAGTGGTCCATTCGTATACAAACAAAATGTCGTTGTTATACAAGCTTAAAGTTCCATATCAAGAAATACCATTCATGTTAAATGCATGTGGGTATTGGACCCTTAATGCCAAGAAATACTAAAGCTTATCCAAACACTTAAAATTGCAAGTAATACTCCAAGATTATATATATATATAGCTTCTGTAATTAATAGCAATTTAAGGTTGGTCATGGAATGATGTAGCAACTCTTTTTTCCTTTTAATAAAAACAACCCTTTGAGGTTGAGGGATTGAATCTATTTTACTTAGATTAGATATGCACTAGTATGAGTCCTCCATCACTTTATTTTCTTATGATAGAAATTTTGTTTTGTTGATGCCAACTCTTCATATCATCATGAGCCCCCATTATATAGATTTATAAATCCTATTCTAGGGATACCACCCTTGTGCTAGAGGAGAGTTGGCATAAAGAGAGTGAAGGTGTTGTTTTGGTGACATTAGGAAACCCCTCATGGTTCCTCTAAATTTCCTCTTGTGTTTTAGAGCTTTACCACTTGAAATTAAATGATGATGATGATGACGATAACAGTGATGATGATGATGACAATGAGGATGAGGATGAGGATGATGACAATGACAATGACGACGATGAGGATGATGATGATGACGATGATGAATCGATGTGGATGATGATGATAGCGATGACGATGAAGATGATGACGACGACGACGATGATAATAGTGATGATGATGATGATGATGATGGTGATGATGATGAAGAATACGGCGATGGTGAATATGTTGATGAGGAAGAGGGTGATGACGACGACGACAATGACGACGATGATGAAGATGATTGTGATGATTATGGTGGTGGTAATGACGACGACAAAGATGATGATGATGATGATGAATCAGACAACCTCACCATACCACCAACGACAAGATGCATCGGATATCAGACTTCTTATAATGGAAATTCGATAGGATATCCGACGCCCCCTTCAAAAGAATCCGACGAGGTCTCCAAACCATTGATGCCAAATGCTGTCGGTCTTTTTATGTATCTGAGTCAGATATCCTACAACGATGATGATGATGATGATGATGATCAAGATGAATATGGTGACGACGACGATGATGATGAAAATGATGATGATGATGATGATGATGATGGTGATGGTGAGGACGACGACGATGATGAAGATGATGATGATGAAGATGTTGATGAGCAAGAGGGTGATGATAAAGATGATGATGAAGATGAAGATAATGATGAAGATGATGACGAGGATGATGATGAAGATGGTGATGATGACGATGATGATGATGATGAAGATGGTGATGGTGATGATGATGATGATGATGAAGATCGTGATGACGATGAAGATGACGATGACGATGACGATGATGAAGATGTGATGAAGATGATGATGATGCTGATGATGATCATGAAGATGGTGATGACGGTGATGATGATGATGATGACGATGAAGATGATGATGATGAAGATGTCGATGAGAATGATGAAGATGATGATGACGATGGTGATGATGACCATGACGACGACGACGATGATGATGATGGTAAAGATCACGATGAAGATGGTGATGACGATGACGATGGTGATGATGATGATGATGATGATGATGATGATGAAGATGATCATGATGAAGATGTTGACGAGGAAGAGGTGATGAAGATGAAGATGACGATGATGATGATGATGATGAAAATGGAAATGATGATGATGATGAATATGGTGATGACGACGACGACGACGATGAAGATGACGATGATGATGACTGTGATGATGATGCTGATGATGATGATGACGATGATGACGACGACGATGATGATGATGACGACGACGACGATGACGACGACGATGATGAATATTATGATGATGATGATGATGATGATGGCGTCGATGACGATGATGAATATGATGATTATGATGAAGATGTTGACGAGGAAGAGGGTGATGATGAAGATGATGATGATGATGAAGATGATGATGATGAAGATGAAGATGACGATGACGATGACGATGATGATGACGATGACGATGATGACAACAATGATGATGATGATTAAGATGACGATGATGATGACTATAATGATGATGATGAAGATGACGATGATGGTGACGATGACGATGACGATGATGATGACTATAATGATGATGATGAAGATGACGATGATAGTGACGATGACGATGGCGATGATGATGATGTCGATGACGACGATGATGATGATGATGACGACGACGATGATGATGAAGATGATGATGATGATGATGATGATGAAGATCATGATGATGATGACGATGACGATATTGAAGATGATGATGATGATGAAGATGTTGATGAGGAAGAGGGTGATGACGATGAATATGGTGATGATGATGAAGATGACAATGATGATGATGACGATGATGATGATGATGACAATGATAATGATGATGATGATGATGAATATGACGATGATGTTGATGATGAAGACGGTGATGATGATGATGATGAAGATGGTGATCACCTAGGATGGATATTTCTATGTTAACCATGGTCATACGGGACACAGTACAAGGATTTACACATTACATGCTTCTTGAGACACTATTCATGGTCTAGTTAGGGATATATGGAATAGTTAGGGATAGTAAAGTTGATTGATGTATTTTTCCTAGGTGTGATTAGAGACAACAAAAAATATGATGATGATGACAATGATTATGATGATGTTAGTTATGACGATGATGATGATGTTTGAGTCTGGAAACCCTCCCATGCTACCAATGCATGCATCTAGTATAACCATGCCAAATTTCAGTCCAAGATGACACATATTTAAAAAAATTCAATGTTGGCCCCACGTAACACATTAATTAATCTATTGGTATGGTTTTTTCTGCTCGAATTGTTAGTGTTAGTCATGTTTGAGTCTAGAAACCCTCCCACATTATCAATGCATGTGCCAGGTCTAACCATGCCAAATTTCAGTCAAATCCAAATTTATACGTACCAATAAAATTCAATATTTCTATCGCAATATTAAATCAAAATATATAGAGTCGATATATTACTGCATACCTCATACACTTCAATGGAATTCATCATCTTCTTCATCCAAGTCATCATCTGTATCATCTGATCCAAAGTCAAAATTTTAAGGATTGGCCATATCATCATCGTCATCTATGTCAGTTACGATCATCATGTCATCATCAATATCATCTTCATGGACATTGTCTGCTCCATCATCCGATCCAACTAATTATTTTACATCTTCTTCTGGAACATGATCATCTAACTCATGTTGATCATCTTTAACATTGTATTCTGCTTTGAGACCCTCTTCATTACGTTCCTTTAGGTTATACTTTACCGACCTTCCCCTTGGATCATGTCTCACAACAAATGACAAACCCACTCTACCTGGAACCTCAGAGAAAAATACACGTTCACATTGGATTCAAAGAACATAGGGTCCCGTTCCTGGCTCAAACAACCTTGTATTTACCATTGAAAATCCATTATCATGTTCAATAATAGTTTTATCGGGATCATGTTAATACAATCATAAACTGTACCATTTGACAATGAACAAAACTACCTTGAAGGATTTAAAGTCACATTGGAGAATATCTTCCAGATACCCATAATATTGATTTTTAGAGAGTTCTAGATATATGTCACTTCTAGAGGAAACATTGGTCACCTCAAAGACTGCCAATATCCCACAATCAGATGTTTTCTTTGTTTCATACAACTTTTTGATGTGATATCTACACCCACTGCACCACATATCCTTATGGTGTTTTACCTACAACAAGCCATACATGAAAATATTACATAATGATCCAATATTTATGATTAAGTGCATCGTTATGCCATACAGGGAAAAAAATCAACATGTGCATGTTTATGATTAATATGTTTGCCTGCTCATCTTTTAAACCATATTCTAAATTGATTTCCCTTTGTGTAAGATTGGTATCTCCATTGTGATGTGTTGCTTTAACCAATGCAACCACACCTTCCCATGATATTCCATGACTAGATTGTTCACATTGTTCAATCCATACCTTTATCCAGTCAATATTGTTTGCGATGTATAAATGAATTGCCTCCCACTCTCCACCAACTGCTTAATGACAATAAAAATTAACATTCAATACAAATGTATATTATCTTAACAAACTATACACTAGTGTTAATTGATGGAATATATTGAATATAAAAATAGAATATGTATGATATATATACATAAAATTGAACAGTCAAATGTATTATATTAGTTAATATCCATTAGCTAATAATTACCTTTCACCTTCCTCGATCTACCTTTCCCCTTCAGGAAGTCCCCTTCAAAATTATTATTGGAGTCTAGATAAAAAATGCGACGTAAATTGAGATTTGATGCTAAATTAGGAATATATTCACTATTATACAACATTTTTTGGTATAACATATATCCCTCCATCATAGAATCCTCAGCACGTGCTCATTGTCTAACCAAACCCTTCATAAATTTCAAGTGCCTCTCAACCATCCACATGGACCTTGAGTGCACAGGTCCACACAATTCAATCTCCTCAAGTTGGTGTATGAGGTAGTGTTCCTATGCATTGAAAAATGTTGAAGGTAGATGCTTCTGCATTTCACACATGAGATGAGGAATTTCTCTCCTCCAATACTTTAAATATTCTTTAAGGATTTCTTTATATGACAACCATCTACAAGTGACGCAAACCAATAATGGGATTTAACAAAAAAAACATTATATTACATAGCACAAAAATCATGATGAATTAATCAAACAATAAGCACATGCAAAAAATTGCCACTTACCTCATGTATTTCCCAAGACTATATATTACTTGTTTGACATTGTTGTCGAAGTTGTTTGGGAGAGAGAGAGGTAGAACATACTATAACAATATACAAACCACGCCATTTTTTAAACAAAGAGCAGACAAACAAAATAACAACAATATACACTGGAATAAAAAACCAATAATTATATGGATAACATAGTAATTAGCTTCACGAAGACATGCCAATCATGCATTTTCACCCCCGCAAAATCACCATTCTTTGTTATGATATTCTTCATGTTCACACAAAATCCAGTGGGAAATTTAATTTTTCACATGACTTCTTTTACAACATTACTTTGCTGCTCCATTAACATCCATGGACGTGATTTTATGTTAATTTAGTCTCCATTTCTATGAAATTTAATGACATGTTTCATTGAATGGTTTCCTTCTCGAACGCCATTGCAAATTTTGACAATTCCTTCTTTCTCACTCCTTCCATCCAATATTTTCCATAATGTTTCAGTCACATTCTTTCTGATATGCACTGTATCAAAAAAATGATCAATTTGTAGGTGCTCATAGTAGGGAAACCTAATGAATTTTTAAGGATAACTTTTCATTCCTCTCGGAAGCCCATTAATTCCTTCATGATCACGACGGACATCATGAATCATAGTTTATAAAGAGATTACAGAAATCAATGTCAATTACAGTAAACACCATGACACTAAAAAAAATACATAACATTTCATATACGATGATTCATACGTACCAACTTGACGATTTCTATTATATTTCAACTTCCAAAGGTGAGGTGTCATTCTATGCGGTTTTAATGCAGTCTCTTGCTTCCCATTGAATTTTTTTTTTTAGTAGTTCGATACCTGTGATTCTTAGAGAGGAAGTTTTTATACTCATCAAACACCTCCTTTCTTAAGCTTTTTGAACGACTAGATTTGATCTTAGGACCACAAAATGGACATGCAAATTTTCCCTTTGTCTGAAGACCTACATAAAGAGATGGAATATCTATGTCAAAAATAATTATATATAAAATCAATGGAATATTAAAAAAAACATGCATGCAAAGTACTATATTAACTAGTTCATAAAATTAAATGCAATTAAAGTGAAACTTATAAATACAAACCACAAAAATGGGTTAACCATGGGGCATCGTGTATTGTCCATACAAACATTGCATGGAGTTGAAATTGCCTTTGTCTTATTGGTCTAGATATGTCATACTTAGTGATGCCATTCCATAACTTTAGTAGCTTATCTATAAGAGGTTCAAAATATACATTCATATCTTTAACTTGGTACTTACTTGCTTGATTTGAACATATAAAATATATAATTATGAGTACCATTTAGATATATAAACCATGTACAAGATAAAAATAAAAAATATATATATGACATTAGGAAACAAAATGCGACTAATGAAATGCCACTACATTAAAAATAAAAAAGATGCAGACACAATATACCTAGAATAATCATCGACAACATTATGTGCTCCCTCTTTATTGACAACCATGGATGAATGTTATTGTTGATAACAAAAATAGGCCACACCGTGTAAACATATCTCATCTCTGTAAATGGATTAACACCATCTGCTGCCAAAGGAATCCTAAGATTATGAGGTTCTTCTTTGAAGTGAGGTCATTTTTCCTCCATATCTCTAAATGCAGAACCATATGCAGGCATTCAAAAAATGTCATATTGACTTATGTTCCTTGCATGGTAATCCATAAATTGCGCTATGTTTTTGCACCTGAATAGTCGTTGCAAACCTGGAATAATGGTAATATAACGAAGAACCTTGTGCGACACCTTTTTTGTTACTTGATCTGTTCAATATCTATTGATATGACATTCTGGACATTCTGTTACAAATTCATGCTGATTATAATATATAACATGGTCATCGGGGCATGCATGAATTACTTCATAATGCATTCCAATTTCTTTCATGATGAAAGATAAACATCGATATGTGCGAGGTAAAATATTTGACAGTGGTAACAAAATTCAGCTATCAAGCTACAACAAATTAAAATAAAAATCTAGTTAATATAATATATAAATAATATTAATGAAACACATTTCATTCGTATTAATTTGACTTATGAATTAACAATAAAATTATTAGAGGAACAAAGATAAGCTTTATCACGATCATATATATGTGATGGATTATTTTACATACCTTAACATCCGCGTGACTGATATGTTTGAAATACCATTCATAACCTTCAAGTTTATTATCAACAATATAACAAAGAGAATATTTGTGTTGGAGACTTCATAAAGGGGTTCGTATGCCTTCTCAAGAAGAGGTAAATCATGAACATCATCAAATTCATTAATATTTTCATGATCATGATCACCATCCATTATAACATTAAATTAATCATGGATCAATGTATTTGTACCATAATCTTAAACTATGCTATCAGTATTATCATCTTCTTCAATAGGATCATTAACTTGTTCTCCATCATTCATAGCTCCATGTTCCTTCGGTACTTGTTCTGAAAGAACTTCCTTTGGACGATATGCTGTAGGATGGCTTTCCTTTATAATTACATGAAAACATCAATAGATATAATTTAATATAAACAATATTAAAATAATACATACATTTACCAAAGTTATCAATATAAACAACATTTATAATGCAAAACTTACAAATGGGCGATATTCATTCCCCCCCTCAGCGTGTCCATGTTCCCTACAATGTTTTATGGTTGTTGCGATCAATATTCTTCTCCTATTAAAGCCCCTGCATTGACTACATGGACAATAACATTTCTCATTGCCCTTTATTTTTAGTCCATCCCACAATCTAGTAAGCAATTGTCGATTTTGTTCGTCTGGATCAGGAATATTGCTATTTGACATTTTCTCACAAAGAGCTTGAATGAAGACTATCGACGATCTTAAAAAATCAAGCTCCACACGTCATTATTTCCATAACCGTTCGCTGAAGAATAAAATAATTTCCACAAACCATTCGTCGAAGAATAAAATAATTTTTGCAAACCATCCGTTGAAGAATAAAATAATTTCTGCAAACCATCTGTCAAAGAGTAAAATAATTTCTGCAAATCGTCCGTCAAAGAATAAATTCATTTCCACAAATAGTCCGTCGAAGAATAAAAAAATTTCTGTAAATCGTCGCTTCTATAGCAAAAATGTCGGAATGTTTTTGTAATTTTTTTAAATTTTCAAATTTAGTTTTCGTCAGATATTCGACGACATGAATCCTAGTTACCTTTGTAAAAAGACGATATACGTTGAAACTATGACAATATGGACGTCAGAAATCCGACAATAGTGTTGTCGAAAATCCGACGACAGGGATGTTGAAAATACGACAATAGGGACATCGGAAGTTGGGCATGTCAATTTATCCATTAAAAAAAAAAATCAAATTTCATAATTTGAAGGTGAAATCTGACGACAGAGTATTTTTCATCGGATGTCTTGGATTTTCTCGTCGGATTTTGGGTTCAAATCTTGTTGTGAGGGAGTTGGATTCCTCTACAAGTTGGTTGATGGAGAGGTGATTCAAGCTTCTCATTGGATCTTAATGAAGTATTTTTAGTTGAATTTTGAAGGTCCATACATTGGAATTCTCATATATATCCCTATTCTCTCATTCCTTCTTCTCCATTCCCCCACTCTCATGTTGATGGCACACTTGTTGGAGTGGTGCTTGCAATTTGCTAAGGATATTCGATGACCAAGATTGGGTATATTATGTATGTATCTGTACTATTATTTCCATATTCTATTTAAATCAAAATATCATAAATCCATGTGTGAAAGGCTGGCATTCTCATGCTCTCGAATGACTAGTTTTCATGTATTTGGCTTCCATTTTGGAAAGAGTTGTATATCATATTTGTATGAGGAAATTTCTATGAGTTTGATGATTATTCGGAAGAAATATATGATTTATGTCTCTATAATATTATTCCCATATTATTTGTAATTCAAAATATTAGAAATCCATGTGTGAAAGGCTTGCATTCCCATGAGCTCAAATGACTAGTTTTCATGTATTTGGCTTCCACTTCGAGAGAGTTGCATATTAGATTTGTATGAAGGAATTTATATGATATTTAATTTTGTTTGGGAAGCCATTTAAATTATTTTTATGTTATCCATATGTCATTTCATTATCCGAACCATGTAATCTACTTTTCATGAGTCAAAACCAAGCTATTAATACCATTTCCCCTTAAGAAAAATCACTGAAAGTTACCATATAGATTTTGTGCCTCATATAACTAGTTTTAAAAGATTAATAACCATGATTAAAGACTAAAATTTATGCCTTATATTCACTCCTAGACTCTTTTCTGAAAGTGGGGAGGGTCGTACTTGAGTTGGGAAGCCAATTTGGCTCTCACCCTTGGGGGGAATTTGACCTCAATTTTCCTAGTAAATTTGCCCCTTTTATTCTTATCCTCAAATCAAGTTTAAAAAGCCTTAATTAAAATCCAAAGTGCTCATGGTTCATATTGGAATGTTATAAGAGTCACCATATCCTTTCTTACAAATTCAAGACAATTTGGAGTCAGTTGGAACCCCCTAGAGTCATGACTAGTAAAGCTCGAAATTGGCCAAAATTGTGCAAACTTGAAAAAAATGTCAAATGAGTTTTATGATTCAAACATTGAGTGTCTGAGGTATTTTATGATTTTTTAAATCCAATAGGATCCCTCCATAATTAATTTTTAAGGGTTCGGTGATGTTAGGAACTAAACCAAGAAAGACTAGTTAAGCTTGAATTTGCCCAACTTGTAATTTTCTCCAAAAATTCCAAAAAGGGACACTACAAGAATTACACCACAAACATATGGTTAGTAAAAAAATAAGTGAATGCACTTAAATGAACATCCCCTATGTGAGGTATGGGATTAAATTTAATATTCATGGGACATGCCACCTAATATAAATACAATTCACATAACAAATTTTTCTTAGAGAAATCACTTTGAGAGAGAGTATCTAAAAATTGGGGACTTGTAATAAGCTGATGGGGCTGTCCTTCCTTAAGAGATTTCAACTTAAAAAGAGTCATTTGTTCATACAAGAAGACTAAATAAGAAGGAGACAGACCCCTACGACTTAATAATTCTTTAATCAATGTATACATCTGTTTTTTTATTATTTCTTCATAGTCTTAAAGTTTCTCAATTCCTTTAATTGTTGTTTCAATTCTTCCTAGTGAAACATCTGAAACATCAAATCTTATACCCATTTCTCCCTAAGCTCCTTACTAACCTTTCTATGTGTGGGAAGAGGAATTACCCCTTCGGTAGCCTAATATCTCAAATTATTTAACTGGGCTTTTAGCATAGGAATATCCTTTGTTCCCTCCTAGGATTCTTCATCTAATTCAATGATTTCACAAGATTCCTGAACCATTACGTTACCATATTTTCTGGGCAGGGTGGAATCCTAAGTTGTTGGTTTTTGTGTTTTAGCAACTGAATTGGGTGTCACAACAATTTATTTATTTTCTACTCTCACTGGTTCTTGTGTTTCGATGACCTATTTTTGTACCACTGGCACTTGTGTTAGATTGACTTCTTTGTTTTATAGTGTCACTGGTTCTTTTGTTGCAGTGACCTCTTTTTGTACCATTGGTTCTTGTGTTGCAGTGGTTTCTTTTTTCTCTAGTGTCATTGGTACTTGTATTCTAGTGACCTCCCTTTGTACCACTAGTTCTTGTGTTGCAATTGTTTCTTATGTTCCAGTGACCTCATTATGACTGTGCAAATTTCCTGCTACTAATTTCTGCTGATATTGATCATTGTTTGCTTGCATTTTCCTAGGTTATTCCTATATTTACCGCATTAGTCTCCAAGCCCAAGGTTCCATGAGAGTAACTTTGTATCCTGCAAGCCTAAAAATATCCCCACATTCTTGGCATAGATATTCATCGTGCTCAACATCCTAAAGAATGATAGTCCTCATCTGATCAACAACCTTTGCTAATGTATTCAATCTACGACCTGCTTCATTTTTCAATATATCTTGCAACCGTGCAATTCTCCCTAGAGCACCTGTACCTCTTGTTTTAGCAAGTCATTTCCCAAAAGCATTGTCTCTATTTAAACATGATCGTCTTTCACAGTAGGTTCTTATGGGTCGGAAGACCTTGATGTTGAGGTTAAGTTGCTACCTGGTTCTTGTGTTATAGGAGAAATCCCACGTTGTATATCTACACCCCCTGGTTCTTGTGTGATAGAGAATGACAAAGGTCTTAAAATTGGGACTTCAATACATGTAATTTTTTCCAATTGTGTTGTCTCTGTTGCGGCTGTAGCCCGAGTCCAAATTTTTTTCAATGGAAAGGGTGACTGAGATGAAGTGCTCAATCTTCTTTTTACTTTGTGGCGGCCTAGGAGAAATGAACCCCATATGTGAGTATTTCAACTTCATTCAGAATGGAAGAATCGTCATTTCATGATGATTCTTCCCCTAATTTTCTAAATTCTTCAGAGGGTTCAGCCTCATGAGTCACCTTCCCTAAGTTTTCAATCCCTTCCATTAATATTTCTTCTCCACTTTCCAATGGAAATCCTTCCTGGGTCAATTCTTGAGAATCCTTTGGAATCATTTCTAATTCTTCATTTATGGGAGGCAAAAAATCATCATCCTGAGTCCTAGGTTTTTCACAAGGCTTCTCTATATTGCTTTCTTCATTGATTCCTTGACAGGGCCCAGGAATTGTACTAGGGTTTTCTGTCTGATGAACTGGACTTGGATCTTATTTATCGACTTATACCCTTTCAGATTCCCTATCTTTTTCTTTATCAGACAGGATATATTTCTCTTCTTTTTTAGATTCACTATCTCCTTCTTCTATGGCCATAGGGTTTATTCTAGTGACCAACTGAACCCATGATTGATGCCTCTGTTGTAACTCCCTTAATATTATTAGTTTAATGAGGCCATTATTGGTAAGAGAATGTTGGGGGTACTTATCCCTTCTAACATAATGTGACATGTTTTGTAGATACTTCATAAGTTAATATGGCATGGTTACTAATATACCATGGCATAGGTGAGATAATCAAACAAAATCGTAGGTATAAACAACTCGGTACCTACCTTCATAAGTGATATACTTCTTTAGATATACTACAACCTGGTCCCAAGGACGAGGCAGAGATTCCAATGCAGTCCCTCGTCCTCTAAGTTGAACAAATTCTCTTGCTGCTAAGAAATCTTCTTTTTTGCTCGGCACATGGGCCTTCCAACCAAACCAACTCTTTCATGTTCTGGGAAGACTTGTTACTTCTATTATGATTTGCTCAGAAATTTCAATTCTCATCCCCCCAAATTTTGAATAAAATTCCATCAATTTTTATACAAATTGTAATGCAACCTCCTCATCAAACCCAGCCAATCTTTCAAAATATGAAGTCCACATGACTTCCTAAAAAATTCCAAAAGCTTCTAGGTCTCATCGCAATGGGTCCATCGTCTCTAGTTCATGGTGGATTGAGAACTCTCCCATGATGTTTTTAAGGGTCTCAATTACACAGGCAACTAGTAAAACTTCCAAATTTGGATATCAGAGTTGCACCATGCAAGACAACAATGTACAGTGTGGAAAATAGTTGGGTATATTTAGAAAGGTGGTGTAAGGGAAAAAGAAGCTCATGGAGAAATTTATAGCATGGATAGGGTGAAGCAGCCATGGTTAATAAGTACGGGAGAGTGTATTAATGGACCCCCTTCTCAAACTAAAAATATTGGATCAAAGAATTGCTTGTGGTGACAAGAAGGACAACATAATCATGATTATTTGTCAATTTATGCTTAGTTATACCCATGGTTAGGATCTGTACCTTTTCACTTACCATTATAGATCAGCGAATTGGAGTGGCCTATTTTCCTTATCAAATCTCTTTAGTGGAGGATATCCTCATTAGGTGGCTTCATGGATCACATGGGCCCTTGGAATAATTAGAGGGATGAACACGTCCACATCAAACTCAACTGTATCAGTAGGTGGACAAGTTGGTATATTTCTGACATCATTTTTGGAAGCATAACAGAAACGGTATTGAAGACTTGGCAAAATGAGATTAATTCCAACCATTGATCATAAAGAGAATTAATTAGAGTAGAAAAATTGCTAGTGTTTTGGCCAAAATAGAGCAACTAGCGTAGTTTCAACAAAGAAATTGACGAAGTTTCAATAAAGGAAATGACAGGATTTCAACAAAAAGTGGATAACTTAGCGGAGTTTCGACAAAGGATATGGCAGAGTTTCAGAAAGGAGTATGGCAGAGTTTCGGTAAAGATATGGCAGATTTTTGACAAGGATTATGGCGAAGTTTTAGCAAGGAAGTAGAGAACTTTGTAGTGTTTCGACAAATTAGGATATGGTAGAGTTTCAGTAAGGAATTTGGCAGAGTTTCGACAAAGATATGGCGAAGTTTCAGTAAGGATTATGGTGGAGTTTCAACAAGGAATTGAAGAACTTTACGATGTTTCAGAAAAGGATATGGCAGATTTTCAGCAAGGAATATGGCAGAGTTTTGAAAAAGATAAGGAAGAGTTTTGGAAAGGATTATGGCAGAGTTTCGAAAAGGAAGCGAAGAACTTTGTGACATTTCGGTAAAGTATATGGTAGAGTTTCAATAAGGAATATGGTAGAGTTTTGCCAAATATATGGTGGAGTTTCGACAAGGATTATGTTAGAGTTTCAGAAAGGAAGTGACGAACTTTGCAGTGTTTCGGCAAAGGATATGGCAGAGTTTCAGAAAGGAATATGACAGAGTTTTGACAAAGGTATGGTATAGTTTCAACAAGGATTATGGCAGAGTTTCAACAAGAAAATGGAGAACTTTATGTTGTTTCGGTAAAGGATATGGAGGAGTTTCAACAAATATTTGGCGGAGTTTCAACAAGGATTATCGCAGAGTTTCGACAAGGAAGCAGAGAATTTTGCGACCTTTCGACAAAGGAATATGCCAGAGTTTTGGTAAAGATATGGAGGAGTTTCTACAAGGATTATGGTGAAGTTTCGACAAGTATTATGGCAGAGTTTCAGCAAGGAATTGAAGAACTTTTTGAAGTCTTGATAAAGGATATGGCAGAGTTTCAGCAAGGAATATGGCAGAGTTTCGATAGAAAGAAAAATATTTCAATAGTGCCCAAACCAAATGGTTTTGAAAGAAATCAAATATTTCCTTTACTACTCCTTGTAGGGGGATGTTCAGTGACTAGAGAGCACTATATTCATTGTCCATGATCGATGGCCCAACTCGATTGTTTTATCAGTCCTCTGTTTCTAAATCTCTGCATACAATTTATGTTAAAAAACCATCAAACTAAAGTAACAAAAATCATCAAACAATCTAATAAACCTAAAAAAATCAAGAAATAAACAATTAAAATCAAACAAGTTTCTTTATGCACAATATTCATGGAAAAAATACCAGAGATTAAGGAATTGCAGGAAAAGGAAGGAATTACTGTTCCTTCACCAATTGAGAGTTTGTATCAGAGGAAACATGCGAGGCGAATGCATCCTTTGAAAGTGGCTTATGATAAATTCACAGTCGATGACCATTAGCAAATAATGGTGTATGTTTCTCATATATTATGGTCATTCGATTAGTCCCACTATCAAATACTATGTCCACCTTGTATGGTCCCAACCATCTCATGCGTAGTTTCCCTTTAAAGTCCTTTTTGAATAGTGAGTGGTACAATAAATCCCACTCTCCTTCCTGAAACACCTTGTTTTTAAAAAACCGATCATGCCACCTAGAGTGTTATCACAAGCTTGCACATATTTCTTTGCATCCTGAAACAAGGTTGGAAAAAAACCATTCTTAATAACTTGTGTCCAGTCCTTTTGTTAGCAAAGTGACCTCCATAGGGTTCATCATGACAAGCCTTCAGGATACTATGGGAGGGGTTTGACACTCAAACATGACTCACACAAAACAATATTCACCAACCAAACTAGTAAGTTATCAAATAAATGCGTGTAAGTGATGAAAGTGTTCCTTTATTGAATAAATGTGTGAAAGTGATGAAAGTGTTCTTAAGAATTTTTTGTTTTATTTGAACAAGTTTTCCTTTCAATATTTTATTAAATATAACACATCAATAGCATACATTACACACCATAATAAGAAATCATTTATCACAAATTGCTAGTATATGCCCCATGCAAGTATCAATTCATGTAGAGAGCATAGAGAACACATAACTAAGATTTTTCTTCAAACAAAAAACCCTAAAATAAACCTGCATAATAAAAATAAACACTTCCATTACTTTGGTTTAGGAAACAAACATTATATTAGAATAGAGCCTTGGGTTTTGTTTGGGGTGGTGGGTTTAAACTCCCCAATACTTATAAAAATTAGAGACTTAAAGTTACTTAATTGGCTAAATAACATCGTGACAATTGTGTGTAATTAATAAGATGCCCATTATTTGTACATGAGGGCGTACAATTAGAATGGAAACCTTGTTAAGTGAAGTGTTTTTACATTCCCCCCTCAATCTCATAAAAATAACTTAAGGGAATGACACCTAATGCTCATGACTTACTCAGCACCAAAGGATTTGGGACAATCAACAATAAGAAAATTACCAGGGTTAAGGAAACTTCATCTTTCCTAGACATATATTGTGAAATAACAACTTAGTGACCATTCTTCTGGGTTTTCCACCCTAAGGCACTCACCTATGAGAATTTTGTGACCTATGTTAGATTTTTATCATTTAATCAATATGATCTAGGATCTTATATGAGAGAATAACATGCACATCAGTAATTACAAGAGACAAGAGACACAAAGGGTTTTCCTCAGGGAAACTAAAGGAGAAAACCCTGCAACTTCCTCAGAGATAGAATGAGCACCAATAGCAAAAGTAAAACCCAAAAACACAAATATGATCTCTGATATATGTTCTCTCTCTCACTTGTGCAAGCTCCTCCTCTCTCACTCATGCGCTATTGTTGAGTGAGTGTGTGTTTCAAATAGAGAGTCTCACTCTCTATTTATACTAATTTTCCACTTGACAATTACTCACCAGGGCTGACTTCTCTAGGAGAGTCTAATAACCCTAGTACCCCTCAACTGTGGGGACTATTGCCCCGACTTACAACAGAGGGTTAAACTCAATGACTTTACATGACTTTATTATATTAATGATTCTCCCAATAGGAACATTAGAGTACAATAAAATACAATATAAGATATACAAGTGAATACATTCTCAAGTTACAAATACATCAACACTCCATCTTAACTAGGAAGGTATTCTCTTGAAACGGGTCATTAGCACAAGTCTTCAACATTGGATCATCATCAAAGCTAGATCATCATCATCACTGCTTCTGCTATCTCGAGCAAATGGTGCTATCTCTCAATTCTACTCGTCATAGGAATTTCTACAGAGCCAAACCTTTTTCATGCTAGTTGTAGGCCTAGCCTTGATGTAGGTCTTCATCAACAGAGCTATCCCTTTTTCATGTTGGATGTAGGTCTACAAAGCCAACCCTTTTTCATGCTGGATGTAGTGCCTTGCCTCTGCAAGGAATTCCTTTATAGAGTCAGCCCTTTTTCATGTTGGATGCAGTACCTTGCCTCTGCAAGGATTTCCACTATAGAGCCAACCTTTTTCATGCTGGATGTAGTACCTTGTCTCTGAAATGATTTCCACTACAGAGCCAACCCTTTTTTTATGTTGGATGTAGTACCTTGCCTCTACAAGGATTTCCACTACAGAGCCAACCCTTTTTCATGCTAGATGTAGTACCTTAACTATGCAAGGATTTACACTATAGAGCTAGCCCTTTTTCATGCTGGATGCAGGTCTCAACACTTATATCTGACCATGGGAGGCCCAACCTGCAACTATGTTGGAAAGGACCAACACTTACATCCATTGGCATGTCAGAAAGGCTCTCCACTTATATCTAACCATGGGAGTCCCTGCCTACCACCATGTCAGAAAGGCTCTGCACTTACATCTAAGCATGGGAGGCCCCGCCTACCACCATGTCAGAAAGGCTCTCGGACTCATCACTTCTCCTTGGAAGGAACATTGAGATGGAGTACACCAAGCTTCTCCCCGAAGTACCCAAAATTCACTCTGGCCATTTCTAGCATAGAATTACATTAGAGATGATTACTTCTAAGGATAACCTGCGAGATTCACCAGGATTGATTACATCCGAGGACAATCTACAAGACTGTTTACATCTGAGCAACCTACGAGCTTCGCCAGGATTTTATGCTCAGACAACCTGTCTTACCGGCTATTCTAGAACTCCCTCATTTAAGAGATATCGATCTGGATCACATATTGGAGCTTCACTACTCCTCTATTAGATTTTCTTAGTGCCATGTAGAATTGCTTCCCGCTAAACCAAGAGATCACACCCGATCTCATACTGAAGCAGCATCCCGAAGTGCTCTTTCGATCAATGGCATTTCCTGCCCAATCTGAATCCACATAACCTTCTAGGTTAATCTACAGATTTGCTTCATTCTTGAGCCCATAATCAACTGTACCCTTAAGGTATCTCAGAATATGCTTTGTAGCAATCAAGTGAACATGTCTCGGATCTGTCAGGAACTAGCTCAATGTGTTCATAGAAAATCAAATATCTGGTCTCATATTTGTCAGGTACATCAATGACCCAATCATCTGACGATACATCATGGCATCAAACGTCTTTGATGAAGCATCCCTCAATAGATTCATGTTAGATTCCATAGGTGTGGCCATGGCCTTGTAATCTATCATCCCAAACCTTTTCAGGATCTCTACTACATACTTTCCTTATCCAAGGAAGATTCCATCCACACTATGCCACACCTCCATGCCTAGAAAGTAGTGCATCATACCCAAGTATTTTATCTTGAAATCAATAGCAAGTCTCCTTCTTGATTCTCTAATGAGTTCCTATTTTCATGTAAGGAATAGGTCATATAATAGGAGCATCACTGGTCTTTTGCCTTCAACCTTGAAGTAAAGGTTGAAATCCACTTTACTCTCTGTAAATCCTAGAGCCATCAGTAAGTTATCCATCCTATCGTACCATGTCAAAACTCAGGATATTCTGCAGTCACTCCCTTTGAAGTGGAGCATCATTCTCCCTCTGTCGTTCGTACTGTATGTATTGAAGCATTATGTATTGGAGTGACAAGTAGATTCCTATGCTACTAATATTCCATGTATCCATCTAGGGTCACTGGATACCAAGATCCTCTATCTTGAACCTTTTCAAAAGTCATTCTCGCACCCATATGTGAGCTTGTCATCCTCTATAGGATTTTATATTCATCCTTGTGGAAAAGGTTAAGATCTTCATCAATCTAGGTGATCTTCAAGCTCCTCATGTATGTGTTATCCCATGGGTGCCTTCTGAGCTCGTACAAGGCCTTCTTTAATTTGCACACATGATTCTGACTATCCTGTGTTTCGAATTTCAGTGGCTGCAAATGTCTCTTCGTAGTCTCTGCCTTCTTTATGTGAGAAGCCTCGTGCTACAAATCTTTCCTTGTATCCCACGATATTGTCGTCTACTACATGTTGGATCTTGTAGATCCATATGGACGATACTATGGAATTCCGTTCAGGTCTTCGACATCGCATTCTAGTCATCATTCTTCATTTTGGATTATTAGAGTGATTCTTGAATTGTCGTCACTTATTCTTTGGAACAAGTCTCATCCTTATTTTTCGTGTAGGCGATTGTAGGTGATCTTTCCTACAAGTAAAATGCACCAGTTGTATGGTTAGAAACATTTCAGAAGGCATATTCATAATGGAAAATTCTTATGCATAAAGATATAATCATGCAACTATTTTATCCAATACAACATCCATCCATATCTCACAAAAACTTTCTAGATGCCTTCCATCCCTACTAAGACATCATTGAGATTGTGCACTAATCCAATATGTTAGCAAAGAGGTCTCATTCTAGATAAGCATCAATCGATATTTGTATAGCAGCATGGGATACTTACCCATCACATGCATATTAGTAGTATACCGTCATTAATGCAAACATTCTATCATGCATAATACATCAACTGAATATGAACAAATGCATAACCAAATAATATCATGAAATGACAATTGAATACTTATCTTTATTCGTTTCGTGGGTAGACTCCTTCTTGAGCCTTCAACTTCATCATTTTATTCATTCATAACAACATCATTTCTTATCCAAATTCCAAGATGGATAAGAGGTTCTTTAAGAATTGAATTCATCATATTCCTCATCGCCCGAGGGATCTTCTTTGAATCGTGAGTGCTTGATCTTCAGTTGCTCCCATCTTCTCTTCTCTTATTATGAGTCGAGCTTCTTCTTGTGTGTACTCTTCCTAGATTTTGCTGAAAGTAATTACTTCCTTCTGGCACACATTCCTTGAATGAATGAATCCCATGATATTGGGAGGCCATTCAAGGTGGTTATAACAATATATTTATTCTTCTTCTTCTTCTTCTACTAATTCAAGTTGTTCTTTGATTTTAGAGACCCTTGTAAAGTATGATTGTATGGTCTCTGCATTCTGGATCTTTACATTCTTCAACTAGTTTCTCAAAGTCATCTTCTGATTTATAATCTTCCCTTCAAATAGCTTGGTCAAAGAATCAAACATATCTTTAGGTGTCTTTAGCGAAGACACTTGTGGTATAAGGTGATCCTTGATTGAATAAGCAATTATCCTCTTGGCCTTGACCAAGTTCTTCTTGTGTAAGGCTTTAGTCTCATATCCCTCTGGAACTGGAACCTCTCCACTTATGTAGGTGTCCAATTCATTTTCTTCAAGAACCAGTGAAATCATATACTTCCATGCTTGAAATTTTTCAGCTTCACCAATCTTGTCATCAAGCTGGTGTGATAGGTCATTTTGAAATGAGAACCTCAAATGTAAATAGCAAAATATTAGGTCTTACCGATTTGAGGTGTCTGTCCTAGTTCCGGATCTGGCTGATGTAGGATTTTTTAGAGAAACCCTAGTTTTCACAACTTGGAATCTTTTAGATATGATTGGATAGAAATATGTGCCTCCTAAAGGTGATCTGAGCAGCATACTCATTTTCCCAAAAATGTGATCAGAACTGCAAAATATCTGATGCCCTAGTTTTCTTCAATTTCTTGTGCAGAATTTCCTGATATTGTTTCTGAAATATATCCAATGATATTGCTCCTCTATGTCTAAAAATTTGTACTGTGGTATCCTTGTATGTCCTCTTTCCAATACTACATTGTTTAGCAGAATTGGGTTCACCAATTGGTACTTATGAGAGTTTTCCCAAGGTGACTTATTTTAGGACTGTTCAGCATAGCGAATTTGTATAGTCTGCCACGTGTCATTGTTTCATCTTCGGCTTCTAAAAATTTTACAAAAGAAAGTACAATCCATTCCCTATCTATAACATCTTTAAAAATTACATTTGGACCTTCGTAACCCGAGATATATTAATTCTCCCAAGGTGTCGTTTTTACGGATGAATCATAGGAGAGGATGGAACCCTGATTGGGAGGAATCATATTTCCCACAATATAGCGAATCTGAGGCTAAAACTTTTACACATGGTATATCAGGAATTTATATTTGTCTTGTAAATTTTTTGGCTCTTGAACCTTCTCCAATATCGAGATATAGTGAATGCACCAAAATGACTAGTTTTAGTCTTTTAGGGTTTTCTGGTCCAGGGTCAAATTAGGGTTTGACTTTCCCGGAGTTTTACCAAACCAAAAATTTCGATCTTGGTCTCTAAATTTTGATTTTGAGGAGGAGAGAAATCCTATTCTAGGCTCACTAAAAAAATTCCTCTTTTGTGAAAATCCCTAATTTCCCGCAGTAGTGATAGGTTAAAAACTGAAAATGCCTGGAATCAAATTCCGGTTCGACAGAAAGATGCACCCCTCAATGGAGAGTTAGTGTAGATTATTTTTCTTGATGATCTGTGGAGGGAGACCCAAAAAGTAATCATCCCTAGCTTCTGTAGCTGCACAATGTCTTCTTCTTAGTTTAGCTCTGATACCATGTTAGATTTTTATCATTGAATCAATATGATCTAGGATCTTATCTGAGAGAATAAAATGCACATCAATAATCACAAGAGACAAGAGACACAAAGATTTTTCCTTGGGGAAACCAAAAAGGAGAAAGCCTCGCAACTTCCTAAGAGATAGAATGAGCACCAATAGCAAAAGCAAAACCCAAAAACACAAAGATGATCTCCGATAGTTGTTCTCTCTCTGTTTTGTGTGAGCTCCACCTCTCTCACTCATGCGCTACTGTTGAGTGAGTGTGTGTTTCAAATAGAGAGTCTCACTCTCTGTTTATACTAATTTTTCACTTGACAATTACTCACCAAGGCCGACTTCTCTAGGAGAGTCTAATAACCCTAGTACCCCTCAACTGTGGGGACTATTGCCCTGACTTACAGTGGAGGGTTAACCTCAATGACTTTACATGACTTTATTATATTAATTAATCTCTCGATAGGAACATTAGGGTACAATAAAATACAATATAATATATACAGGTGAATACATTCTGAAGTTACAAATACATCAACAAGCTATCCTTTGACATGTAAGAGTATCCCTTTAACGAAATCCATTGTATTCCATCACCTTGGTGGCATACTACCTTCTTGTTTTCACTTGAGTAAGTTTCCTTCATCGTATTTCATCGCTAAGTGGAGGGATGCACAATTGGAAGATCCCGTTTTGAGTTTTTTACTTAATACTTGATATTGTGACACAAGGATGTATAAACTTTTGACTTAAAATTAACATTGATAAATCTTGGAATCATGATATTAATTGAATCATTAGTTCATTTACAATTTTACATGGATCAACCTTTTTTATACATTGGATTAAATGATCCTATATGTTCCCTTAGTCTCATTAAGTTGACAATCCAACATGGTATCATCCTTCTTATTATATATAGAAGCCTAGAAGAACCTGACAATAATGTATCATGGCTAATATTTCATGGAATGATAACCATGAGAATTTCCCACATGGAAATTAATTTGGCTATACACCAGTTGGAAATGTTGATTCCCAATAATGGCTACATTGATAGGCTTGTATGCTTGACCACAAGACTTGCTATATTGTTTTCTACTCCAAACCAAGGTTAACTCAATCTGACCTCCTTGGTTTCACCAAATCTTAACTTGATTCCTCCTTTTAACCATCTTGGTTAGAAATTTTTTCTAAAAAACCCAAACAAGTAATCAATACATAAATAATAAAGAGAATAAGAAGACTAGAATGATCAAGAACCAAGGGAAAGGGGTAAATTGAACCATTATTGGGGGGGGATAGTGATTCCAATCAGGGTCAAACACAATGAAAACTAGGGTGTAAACATAACCATCCATGTGATTTTTATGGATAAGATAATTGCAATGATCTATGTCCCATTAATGACCTAATTTCCTAATCAATTGTCCCAACAAGAATCAACAACCTTGCCAAAACTATTCAATCAACACGGAAACATTGATTATAATGGTCAGTGCCAACCTTATTTTACCCATTTGGATTCCCAACAAAAGTTTTTTATGTTATACTAACCTATCTATATCAATTATAAGTCACAATACACAAGCTAAGAGGACACATCTTCCACTTTTACTGGATCATCAATCCCCTTCAGGCCTTCCCATTATAAGGCCAATGAAAGTTTGAATTCATTAAAATCTAAGGACATTAGATCTGAATTAGATAAACTAGTGGTTCCATGTCTCCCTTCTTCTACCCTTTTAAAGTTAAGGCTCAATGTTAAGGATTTAATTATCCAATAATGTTTTGCATGAAGGAGCCTCCTCTTATATTATGTATCAATTTTCTTGGAAAGAATTAGCTTTTACCACCCTATTTCCATAAATGACCATGTTGTTTCCCTTTGATTATAGACAATGTTGTTTCCCTTTGATTATAGACAATGTTGTTGCCCTTTGATTATAGACAATGCTGGGTTATGGGGAATTGAGAGTGACATGCAGGCCAGGGGTGGTTTTATGAGCTTCCACCTTCATGTGGTTGGCCTTGTTTAGTAGAGAGTATTAAATTATTGTTGAAACAAAGAGAAGCTCGATAATGCAATGGTATCGGTGTTATCATCATACACATCCTTGTCCTCCTCTTCATCATCATCGTCGTCGTCATCATCGTCATCGGCATCATCCTCATCCTCATTTCCATTATTTTCATCATCCTCATCGTCATCATCATCATTGTCATCAACATCATCGTCGCCGTCATCATCCTCATTGTCATCATCATCATCGTCATCATCATCATCAGCAACATCGTCATCATCATCATCATCATCATCATCATCATCATCATCATCATAATCACCATCATTATCATCACCATCACCATCATCATCATCATCACCATCATTATCATCTTCCTCATCATCATCACCATCGTCGTCATCATCATCATCGTCATCATCATCGTTGTCATCGTTGTCGTCATCATCATCATTATTTTTACTTATCATCATCGTCGTCGTCATCGTCACCATCCTCATCATCTACATCTTCATCATTATCATCCTCATCCTCATCATCGTCTCCACTAGTCTTTCTAGCTATTCCTACAAAAAACATGAACAATACTTGGTCATTCACCTTTTTATGCTCTATTAAAAGGAAGTTATCTTGCATCTCATACATGTCTCTAGTTGATCCCATTATGCAAAGTCTAGAATTTTATGACTTTACATAGTCATGTTGGTTTTGGGGGAAATATATAATAAAACAATAAAACAATGTATAGTACAAGATAATAAAAAATAAACAAAAAAAAACTTAACAAAACAATATAATAAGATAACTTAATATAAAACAATTAAAAAAACAAACAAAAAATATATTAAAACAAACCATACCAAAAACTTTTCGATTACACCATATTCGACACGATCTTTATGCAACAAACCAGCTCCTTTGTTAGGCTTCAATTCAACATGAGATCTACAACAAACCAGCTCCTTCACAT
>LPNX010007106.1:442134-463285 GCA_001517045.1 Pseudotsuga menziesii | reverse complement strand
TTTCTATGGAGACATGACAAAGAGATGGAGGAGGGAATTATTTGCAAGAGTAGGGATACACCATTTCAATTGGAAGCCCATGATTAGGAGAGGTGCTTTGCAATAAAACCAACTCCTTTACATCCTTCTCTGAAGAATTTTCTATGGAGACATGACAAAGAGATGGAGGAGGGAATTATTTGCAAGAGTAGGGATACACCATTTCAATTGGAAGCCCATGATTAGGAGAGGTGCTTTGCAATATCGATATTCAAACCCTAAACAATTTAAATCTAACATAGAGGATCTCTAGAAGGCAAAGATGTTCGTGGTATGTCTGTGAATTATATGTTTAATGCATGCACCTGATTAAGATTGATTTGCCTTTGATTTCCTATGTAATCATGCACTTGACTGATGATGAATTTGTGTATGTCGTTGTTTTGGATATGCTCATTACCCATTGATAGGGGTTCAATATTAGGTTAAATAAATGGATTAGGTTACCCTTTCAGGAGTGAGCAAGTGAGGCTCGAGACCATGGTTCAAGTGGTAAAACCTAGACTTCATGGAAGTACTTGAATCAAACCATAAGCATGTTATTTATATGTGTTTCTTCTTCTCCTAGTAAGCCCAACACTACCCAGTTTTATTCGCCCAACAAGTAGCAGTGACCCAACTATGCCTAGCAATGACTCCACAGACTCCTGGTTGTGGTTGACAAAATGATGGGGAAGGTCTAATTGAGGTGTATGTGGGTTGTCATTCATCTATCCATGGGACTTCCCCTTTTGAATAATACCTTGAATTCAATAGATAGGGTTATGATGCGTTCTTGCTTGGCAGATCCTACCGTGTGTCACCATTTTCCTAGGTATTTAATGCTTAGGGTATTAGGTTATTAAAGGTCTTTATTGCTAAGGGTTTTAGGGTAGTATGTGTTCTCTATTGGGAATTTAGTAATTTTGTTTGTGTACATCACAGTGAGAACAAGATATTTCCCCTCTCCAAAATTGTCTTTGTGTTGCTGGAAATACTCACTTTCTGTAGACAAATGCTGTTTCTCTAGCTTGAAATCCTTCACAGCTAGAACAAATGAGTTACAACAATAAACAATACGTTCCCTGGGATTGATGAATGCTTGGAATAAATCTTTCACCTTCCATACAGTGTAATGTTCCATTATTCTAGAATACTAGATCTCCATAGGTTCACTTGCAATAAGCACGTCACAAAAGCATACAAGATAAAAGTACCAAATACGATCTACAATCCTATATCAATGACTAAGGAATTTGATAATAAAACTAGTGATTAATACACAATAGGAGTTAGGGGAAAGGAGTTTTCATTGCATTAATAAAAATAAAAGAGAGATTACAACCGATAGCCTTAGTGTTGAGATGTCTCCTCTCAAGCAAGGTCTTGCCTCCAAAGCTTCAACTTGTCTTCCTAATGCTCACTCTCCTTGGCTATATTTGGCCAGAATTTTGGTGTTGTAGCATAATCTTCTTCTTTTTACCCATGGGGGGTGAGCCACTACGTATAGATGTGGGAGGATAGGAATGGTTGAGATTCTCATGGGTGAGGTGGAAGGGAGATCCTATAAGGAGGGATCTTGAGTCTAGGTGGTCCAGGAATGTAGGGATGAGGGTGCCATGAAGCTGATTTTCAAGAAGCTTCATGAATCTTCTCTTTTTCCATTTAAAACTCGAGCACCGCTCTTTTTCTATTGAGACAGAACGTTACCAAGGCTACACCGCCTATTTCTCAAAGGGAGAAGGTGGTGGCACCACTCTTTGCTAACTGACAAAGGGACTTGCTGACAAGGGTAACACACATTGTCCAAAGGGAAAAGGTGGCGGTGGACAAAAGTAAAAAATGATGAATCTGGGCCTATGTCTAACTTCATATATTGAGGATTTGAGGCGAATTCTGATGTTTTGGTTCTCATTACATGGTGATAATGAGAAACGTGTGTAACAGAATGCCCCCTAAAGCATGAGGCTAGAGGAATAGGATAGGTGAAAGATTTATAAGAACAAGTTATCACTTCGAGGCAAGAATTCACTGATCGAATATCTTCATCAACCTAGATTTTCTGCAATACATTGGCACTTTGACTCATATCCACATGACTCCTCATCATGGATGCAGACCAATACAAGGTAGATCCATGTGAGGTATGAACAATCATGGCTACTAGAATACATCGTGGATCCATGCAAAGAAGACTCAAACTTAGACATAGCTACTAGACATACAATGTATATCTTTGTCACACAGACACAAATTTGAGCACAACCACGACCATACAAATGTGGATCCATGCTAGGACTCATACAAATACTCCATCGCAACTTGGGGAAAACAATGAGTGCTTAATAGATACCCAGGGTCTTCGTCTTGCCTTCGACAAAGTATGATTCTATCCATGTGATTACAATGTCTTGATGTCGAACATGGTAGAAACCACTTGATTACCGATCAATGATAAGAACCGTTAACAAGTGCGAGGGAGATCACCATTGATGTTGATGATTCCTAAGGTAACCCGATACAATCTCTCGAGTGTGAATAGATGATCTGATGTTGAACACCTGGTTGAATCTTTCGATCAAAGGTCAATGATGTAAACCTATGTCAAAAGCGAGAGGGTCTGTCATTAATGCATACAAATCTCAAGGTACTTGTTTTTTGTTTCTAAGACTAGTTCTTGGATTATGAGTTGGAGTCGACATGAATAGTCTCATTAAAGGAGGGCCATGATGAATCCCACATTGATGACATGAAATTTAAAACAAAGTTTTGGAATTTGAGTATGATTTAACCATAGGAATGACTCAAAGGTAACTGACACAAAGTTTTCACTGCAGATGCAAAATCTCAAGACACTTTCTCTTTTGAACATAACGTGACACGACCGAAGACTTGGCGGCATTGACTTGACGAGGTAGACACAAAGACATAATGCGATGATGGACAACGCATTCTTTGAAATACTCAAAGGAGAGACATGTCTCATGAAAGTGGACCGACTCGGAGACAAGCTGAATACCCAATTGACTGAATAACATGCAGACAAGTGCCATGTTCAAAAGTGACTAACAACTGCCATTATTGCAAATGAAATATGATTCCCTTCCCTTAATTTCGCCATCATGATTGATGAGTGCCTCTTTTCATTTTTACGAGTTCAAAGAGGGTAAAAAACACTCATTGTAGCTTATCATAGGATAAGTCCATTCTCACATGTTTTATGAACCTGAGAAAGGAGGGGTTCATTTCTAAAAGAGGGTCTCTTAGTGTTTAATTTAACGAGTTGATTGAAATTTAACTCAATATTGTTCATGTTTAGAGATTCTGAACGAAAATGGAAGGACACTCCAACAGGTTCTTTTTCATATGATTTAGTCCCTAGGGCCCGAAAAAGTATAAAATAATGCCAAAGAGAATTCTTCTAGCTGAGATCAACTATAGTGTTCCTTTTTCATTAATTGAGTCAATCCGAATCGAAAAAGGGATAAACTATCATCGGAAAGACAACTCTTCAGGTCATTTTACGAGCGTGAAGACGACAAGTTCACTCGACGATCTTTTAACATTTTAGGATTCCGAAAAGAGCTTAAAGAATACCCCATTAGAGTTTCTTTTGACAATAAAAGAGTTTAATGAGCCTAAAATATGAGCGAAAGTTGACTCAGAAATTTGGTACTAGGTTTAAATAGCACGACCAAGATTTCAAAATTAGCACTCAAGGACATTTTCCGTTTTGTGTAAGTACGAAAAAGTAAAAAAAAAAGATCTCACATAACCAAAAGATTTCAATTCTCGTCCCTGCAAAACCTTTGAAATGACTATTAGACCTCTAAAAGATTCAAAAATAAGTTTTTAATGACTAATTAAGGGTAATTATTGATAAAATAATTAAAATAATTGAAATAATATAATAAAAACCCAAAATATTTCAAAGAAAAATTAGTAAATAGTGAAAAATCTTACCATTTTAACTTTTTACCAATTGGAGAGCCATTTTGAGCTATTTGTGTGCAATTTTCGAGCAAGCATTCCAGAGTCATCAACCAACCATTTTCCGAACCGTCAACTCCAGGTAAAAGCTAAACTCATTCACAACCTTTATATGGTTTTCTTTTTTTATTCCATGCAATTTTTTAGGGTTTTGTGAGATTTACACAAAGGTAAAAAACACTCACAGGGTTACACAATTTCACCTTTCGGGGGAGGCGGTGGCTTAGTGACACCACAATTTCTCATACAGAAAACTAGTGGTGCCACTGGTGTCTCTTAAAGGGACAGGGGTGGCGCCGTGAACTTCCCTAAAACGTGGTAGAGACAAGCCAAAATAATGAATTTTGAGTAATTTTACTGGTTGGATTTATGTTCTAATACCTCAATTCGAATTTTTGGGAGGTTACTTTCATGAATATGGGTGTCTGGAAAGAAAGGAAACATGAACTTGATGATGCTAGGGTTGTGAATGATCCTGGCACTGTGGCCTCTCTACGGAGCTGCGGACTCTTAAAAAATTTCAATGTAACTAGCATGAGATCCCACGTGAGATTGTTGGAATACATCCTGAGAATGTGGAAACCAAAACAACAATATTTCAAGGTGAGGGCTCATATTCTAACTATGGAGGTATAATATATCTACTTCCTTATATGTTTGTCCAGGTGTGGGGATCGCATATCACTGACAGGTCCTCGGGGAGGATATGTTAGCACACAGGGGCTCATAGACTGTCACTGTATTCCAGGTACTCATATGTATGGAAAGAAGATTCCTATCAAAGAGGTGATGTATCTACCTCTTCGTACAGTCCTTTTTACTATGCAGTGAATTTTAGAGAGCCAAGGGTCTCATCAGGATTCTCAAGCTCACATTATCTATGCTTTGGAGGCTATGGCACCCACAATCTTCAACTGGGCTGAGGCTTTGCTGAGCACCTTCAAAGAGCAGTTCACCAAGTGTTGACAGGGAGAGCTGACACAATTCGGCTATGGTACTATCCTAGCATCCTTCTTCTTTGAGCGAGTACCTCCTCTCAGGCCGCATGTAGCCTTCACTGAGCTGAGGGAATGAGACTCTTGCATGTTGCGTTGGTTAGAGGTCATGGCCCACCATGGTGGCGATGGGTATAAATTCAAGTATGGGAGTGCCTTCTTTCATTGGCGGGATGGCCAACTACTTATGATCGAGGACTACGCATATGATAGGAACGACTTCAAAGGATGACCAGACCTAAACCTACCAGCAGGTGCCCAATGGGGCGACATTGGTAAGTGAAATACTAAGACATTGATTGTTTTTTATATTTTATGTTTTATAATTTTTATGGATGTTAACGAGACCTACTTTTTCATGTAGATGTGGGACATGCATGACCTGGGGGTTCCTCCCTCACTGACAGGAGGGCGGGGGCCCGCTTTGTCCACAGAGGAGATGACGAGTTGATTGAGTTAGAGGAGAACCTCAATCAATTGACTCTATAAATTCTAGATATTTCTATAGATGAACTCAATATGAGGTACTAGAGGCACGCTACTGGAGTATCGGGCCGCTTTGGGCGCTTACTACGGAGAGTGGCAAGAGCCATTATGTGCTATCACAAGCACCATTATCTATCCCATATGCTGTAGACACTGAAATCTATCCAGCTTCAGTATTTTTTCTATTTTGTATATTTGAAATCCAGTATGCTTCAGTCAGAGTCTCGAGACCATATTTTTTGTAAAACACTCTTATATATATATATATATACAGACTTATCTATTGGCAACTTATCTATATTCAAATGTGGAAAGATATTTATATGAGTTTTATGTCTTTTCACTACTTATGTTTATTTACAATGAACCATGTTTTCTACTTATCAATTGTTATGTGTGAGAAATATACCAGTCCAACATGTAATTGGCTAATGAATCTGCAACTGTGTTACAAGACCTAGGGATATGCCGATAAGTAATAGTTTCAAATGACGTTTCTAACAAAGTCACTCTTCGAAAATTACGAAGAAGTGTGGGGTATCATATGACATACACATGATTTAAGTGAAAAACCACTAGCTGAGAGTCCATGAAGACTACCAAATGATCAATGTCTCGAGAAACAACCTCGGTTAATAAACCTATTATCGCATGATACTCGACGATATTATTGGTGACCGGACCTATACAAACCGCTCTTGAACTGACTAGGTCATGAGCTGGGGAATATAAAACCCAGGAAGCTAAAGCAAGGTTTGAGGTATGACGACAAGCACCATCAACAAAACCATAAAAATCCATTTGATCTGCATAATCAAAACATGGTATAAATAATATTGACAAGAACTCAAAACCATATTGAAAAAATGAAACCACACAAAAGTCTATCAATGTACATATATACAAGGTACTATAACATAAATGTCTTTAAGCATAGTACATTTTCAGGTACAACCCATTGCGAGGTTGCCTGAAAGGTATCCCATCATAAACAACAAGCTCACAGACCCCTTTTTCTAAGACTTTACTCATGATGTAGGGACCATACCACATAGATTCCAACTTCCCTTTTCCAAGTTTGTCATGTTTCTGATCATAGGTCAGAACCATGTCTACTTCATTAAATACAAGAGGTTGAAGAGATTTATCGTATTGATCCTTAATGCGTTTTTTTGCGCCTCATTGGAAAAGGCAACATATCTTCGATTCTCATCAAGGTTTTTCAAATATAGAAAATGTTCTTATTCGGTAGAAGTATTGGGAAGAAGCTCAACTGCAAGCTTTGAGTGATGGAATCTTGCACTCAATAGATAGGACAAATTCCAGTCCATAGAAAAATTGAAATAATGTAAAACCAGTTGTTGTTTTAACTGAAGTTCTGTAACCCCATAGTGCAAAAAATAGATTTAAGTGTCATTTCGATTTATGATCTCCAACCATTCTACGCAACATAGTATTCAAGACTTTGTTAATGGCTTTGACTTGGCCATTAGCCTGCGGATAATAAGGATTTGAGTTCTCATGATGAAAAACTAGCTTGGTACTCAACTCATCCATCATCTGATTACGGAAATGGGATCCATGATCAGTGACTATGGCTTGTGGAAATCCAAACCTAGATATGGTGTGATTGAAAAGGAAGAGGGAAACAATCTTACCATCCTCTACATATGTAGGCATTGCCTCATACCATTTTGTGAAATAATCCATGGCTACGATGATGTAACCATGCCCCCCCGACTGAGGTAGGATTACAATGCATAAAATCTATCCCCCATTTGGAAAAAGGGCCAACGACAATGACAGGGTGTAACAGAGCAGGGTGGGTGCACTTTTTTGGATAGAAAAGCTGGCAGGGTGGGCATTTTTTAATTGCCTCATTACAATCTTTAAAGACCGAGAGCCAAAAATACCCAGCACGAAGGATTTCCTGAGCTGTAGCCATCCAAGAAAGATGAACACCACATGCTCCAGAGTGGCAGTCATTTATGACTTGTTCAGCCTCGTCATGAGTAAGACATCGTTGGAGAATAGAGTCAATACCACACCGACATAATGTGTCATTTAGAATGAGGTAATATTTTGCATGGCGGTGGATGCATCAACGATCGTCAGGGGATATATCAGGCTGAAATATTTGGGTCTGGAGATATATGATCAAAAATCCATACCACGGGTTGTTTGTGCTAATCAAGAACAAAATTCATCTGGAAATGAATCATTGGGCTCAGCTTCCATGAGAGAAAATGGAAGGTCACACACTAACTCTGCAAAGACTAAGGACTTCTTGGAAGTATCTTTACTGAACTTGATATTGAATTCCTACAAGAAAAATATCCAACAAGAATATCCCCTCTAGCACTTGACGAGTCAAAATGTAATACATAGGGTTTTGATCAGCGAGGACAATTGTAGTGCGTAGTAAAATGCAATGACGAAAACATTGCACAACGATGACCGTAGCCAAAGCTAGATTCTCCACATGTGAGTAGCGGGTTTCAAAGTCAAGAAGAATCTTACTTAAATAGTAAATCACATGTTCTTGGCCATTCAGATCTTCCTGCACTAGAACCATATCGATGGTAGTAGTGGATGCGGCAACATAAAGCAGAAAGTATTTTGAATAATTTGGGGGGTGCAACATTGGTGAGTGCGTCAGAGCATGTTTCAAATTATCAAAAGCTCTTTGGTCCTGGTAATCCCAAAGAAACAGAGTGTTATTTTCTAGGAGACACATATAGCCATACATTTTTTCAGCGAAGTTGCACACAAAATGAGGAAGAAAGTTTACCTTCCCTTGCAAACTTTGAGGTTCAATAATGATTGTTGGGGCGGGTAAGGCCAAAATAGAAACTATTGTCAAAGGATATATTAAGATACCGTTTTAGAAACAACAAAGCCAAGAAAATGCTCGGTCTCAACACAGAAAACACACTTATGTGGATTAAGCTGAATGTGATAATGACGACATTGAAGGAGATTCCCCTAAGATTCCTTGGATGATCCTCTCACTAAAGCGAATGAGCAGGGAGGTCGTCCAAATACGGTTCCACAGTGTGCTTAATATTGTGAAAAGCGTAGGAAATGGCTCTCTAGAATGTAGCTCCGACGTTTTTCAAACCAAAGGGTAACTTTCGATAAGAAAAGGTTCCCCACGGAAAAATGAATGTCATTTTATGTTGGTCGACGGTAATATTTCTAGCTGATTTTAGCCGAAAAGGCCATCCATAAATGAGAAGATGATGCTCCCAACACAGTTATCAACGATTTGATCGATATGAGGAGTGGGAAATTTTTCCTTAGGACAAGCCTTATTCAAATATCGTAAATTGATACAAACCCTAATAGTTCCCTATTTCTTATCTACGGGAACAATATTAGATACCCACTAGGTTAGTGGTACGAAATATATAAAACCAACTTTCAGAAGTTTTTCAACCTCGACTTTTAGTGCCGCGGCTTTCCTTGGATGGACTTTACAAATTTTTTGTTGAACTGGTCTCGCCATGGGGTGAGTATTAATCTCATGTACAACGATGGATGGATCAATTCCAAGCGTTTCTTCATACGTCCAAGAAAAAACATCTCAGAATTATTTGAACAAATCTCTATACATTTCAATTTCTTCCGTTGAACAGTTCTGGCTTACATGAAGATGTTCAATTCTTCTAGGTTTTACAGATATGTAGATGGGAGTTGTCGGAGTGATATTACATAAATTTCCTTCAGAATTAGTGTCTTACCAATTCAATGTCAGATTCCATATTTGCAACTTGCCGTCAAACTTCTCCCAAACACTTCCGCAGAGGAAGAAAGATTTTTGTACTTGAATAACCTTGACGAGACTCGGAGAGATGCTACCTTGGCTAATGAGGCACATAAGAAACGCGTCAAGGCGCAGTATGATAAATCCGTCCAACCTCATGCCTTTAACGAGGGTAACCTAGTCTTGACTTATGATCAGAGATACGACAAACTAGGGAAGTGTAAGTTTGAGTCCATGTGGCATGGACCTTTTGTCATTTCTAAGGTGTTAGAGAAAGGAGCCTACGAGCTCATTGATTATGATGGAATCCCTTTTGTAACACCCCAGTTTTGACCCCGTTTGCATTAAAAGTACATGATGTAATTAATCATGGTGAGGAGCTAAAGCCAAAATCCCCACCATTGATTTGGTTGTGTATGTTTCAGCAATAGGGATAGTTGCCAATGGTATATCGTGCTATCCGGCACATGAAAATACGCACGCACATCAATTAAAAATAAACCTACAGCCAGCTACGACGGTGCAACATTAAAATGAAAAGGGCATGATTCCAAAGGATAAGGGGGGGAATGATGAACCTTGAGTCATGGGGGAAAAAGCTACATGTCATCACCCTGTCTGTTTTTCCCACCTTCCCTTGTCTCATCCAATCACCCTTTTTAATGTTCTGCTGAGTTGTTGAGGCATTTTAATTACTAGAAGTGGAGGGTGGCAAGACTGTCAGTCTTTGCCACATGCTCACTCCACCAGTCCTCTCTCGACCTTCACGTGGGTAAGGGAACCATCACTACGCAATCTCTTGGGGATTTAGGGGGTTCACTCTTACGCAGGGATGCATAGCAGGGGGCCGGTTCATCTTCCTCACGCAGAGCCGAGTTAAGAAGGGGTGTGATTTCTTGTTTGGGGGTTCGTTTTCCCTCTCTCACACTGTTTGTTGGTCTGTGGTGGTGTTCCTTCCATTCACGCAGAGAACCGGTTTTCCTTTGGCATTATTGAGCTATGTATTTTTTTCCATCCTTCGGGGTGGATCGTGAGCTGTAGACCGCTGTGTTTTCTTCCATGTTTTGCCTGGGCTGTGTCTTTTCCCCTTGCGCACAGGTTGAGAGTTTGTTCTTTCCCCTTTTCTGCCTATGTAAGTTCTCCAGCCATTACATTGGGGATTGTGTGTGCTGTGGGCTCGTGGATGTTGGTTGGCTGTTGATTTCCACATTCGTTAACTAAGTTTCCTCTGTCCACACCGAGAGTTTTGCTTCTTTCCCAATTGCGGACTGCATAATGTTACCATCGTTTCATTGTGAGTTTGTGGCTGTTGATGTACCCTGGTTTTTGGTTGCTGTTGAGTTTTTTTGGCCGCGCTAGGGCCAAGAACAACCCTGAATTGTCTGGTGGACCTAAACTATGTTTCACCATTTGTTTGGGATTGTCACCCTGTTGTCTTTGCCTTCTTCACAGAGCTGTGAATGGATTGTTTTGCTGCGGTATGCAGTGGTTGGTCTTCGGACCATTGAGAGTGGGATTAGAGGCTGGGTATGTTTGAGAAGACTGGTGTTAAGGCCACCAGCTTAGCATTTAGCCTTTCCTAGCTCCTTGACGACCCGGTAAAACCCTACTGTGTGGGTTTGGCTGATTGGAAAACCTTGGCTATGTGTAAGCCTGCATTGACCCTTATTCCTTAAGGAATCATGCTCAGATTGGGGGTGGCAGTGTTGTTGAGAGATTGATGAGCACGTTGGCCTATGGTTGGGTGGAATGTTGTAGCGACGTAGCTGGTTGCGGGGCAAGTTCTTCATTAAAAAGATAAGTACTCCTGACTATTCCATCTCTGCAATTATATCTACCGTTTCATGAGAAATGATGAACATGTTGAATGCTGAAATGTATATGTTTGCTTCAGCTGAATGTTGAGTAACTATGTATCCTTGTATGTTATATTCATCTTAGTATGTATTATGTTAATCTTTTTAATACCAACATTTATCCCTGTTCGTGTTAATGGGTTTGTTTGCTCGTTTGTTTGGTGTTAGTAGCGTCCTCTTTGTCGGTCGGAGGGTCGGGGACATTACAGAGTGGTATCAGAGCAAAGGTTGTGGCATGGGCCTGAACGGGTCATGAATATACAATGACAGAGCTTGCAGGTTGCAGCATGGGCCTCTATGGGCCATGAATAACTAGTTAGCAGGGGCAGGGTGCCCACTGCCCAGAAGAAAATAGGAGAAAATTCCAAAAAATTTCTAAGTCCGAAAATCATCGGATAAGCTAGGCAGAAGTCTGTCTGATGCACAACGGACAGAATCTAGAGACGGAGCCGCAATGGTAGGAAGCTTGACGAGAAGTATTTAGATGTAGTGGCAGTGACAGAAGAAAGGGGAGGCTCACCGGAAGGGAGCCGCAACGGTGGAGATGAAGAGGTGTTGAGAGGCGATGCCATCGGGTGAAATAAGCCGACAAGGAGGAAATCCTTTGAAAATTTCTAAGTGTCAAGTTGTCGACTCATCAAAAGTATTAGTGGGAAGCCCTTTCGATGAGGTAGATAGATTAGTCTGATAGCCGTCCGATACAGACCCTAGGGACAACGAACACTAGTTAGGAGGATCGACGAAATTTAGTGGATTGACCAGCCGAAACGTCGGCGGAGATCACTAGAAGACCACCGAAACGTCGACGAAGTATAGTTGGGGAAATCGTCGATAATACGGCTGCAGAGGAAGACATTGCGAAAAAATATTGTAACTATTCGTCGGCTATTGGTGGAAGAAATATGATGAAGGTGTTGATACGTCGGTTGGGTCGGCAGGTTTGAGCCGCGATGACGGTGGTAGAAAATACATGATTGAGTCGACGTGGGTGAAAATTCAAAAAAATTCTAAGTGTTGAGATCATCGGAAGGATTCAGCTAAAGACTACTGAAACGTCGACACGTTTAGATGGAAGGAATTTCGATGCTGTTGGCAGAGAAAAGGTGAAGACGGAGCCGAAGTGTTGGCATGGATCTCCTGAAGACCGCTGAAACGCCGGAGAAATTTAGCTGTTTGAGCAGTCGATGCGGCGGCAAGTATCGGAGAAAAATAGAAGATTGTATTGCCGATAATTAGAGGATGAGGTTGCCGACGTAGTGGTAGAAGAGAAGAGAATATTTAGGCGGAAATTAGTTGAAGGCAGAGTCACAGTTTCGGCGGAGATCTCCCGAAGATCGCCGAAACGTCGGTGAAGGTTAGACGATCGAGGCGCCAATGCGGCGGCAGAAGGAAGAAGAAAAATTTCTGCAAATTTTTCTAAGTACAGAAAACATCAGAAAACTTTAGAGGATTGGACCACCAACACGTCGGAGAAAATTAGAGGATCGGTCCACCGATACGTCAGAATCCAGAGGAGGATCGACCCAAAACGTCGAAAAAATTTAGTTGATTGGACCGCCGATGAGAGTCGGATGAAAGATGAACAGCCCACCGATATGTCAAGAGACTGGTGGTCTTGAGCACCGATAGAAGTCGGAAAGGTTTAGTTGATTATGAGTCTGTTGTTGCGGATGCCTAAGGAACTATCCACCTGATGGATAGTGGTTCTGGTCGCCGACGCAGCGGAATGGATTTGTTGTTTAAATCGTCGGTGTGACGGGGAATACTAGTGGATTTGATCACCGAAAATCAGTTGATGGGACCGCCAAAGGGTTGTACGGTCTATGGAACCCATAGTTGGTTTGTTTCCCATAGTTGCAACTACCTAAATAACTGCCCACCCGAAGAATTGTGGTTCTGATTGTCGACGCGGTAAGGGTTAGCGGTTTCGATCACCGATACACTGCCATCGTCGATAGTGATTCAGAAGCCTAGACAACCAAAGATCCGATGCAACGAAAAATGTTAGTTGTTAGGGCCGCTGATGAGCGCCAGAGGAAAATTGTTGTTTGGATCACTGAAGTGTCGAAATTTTAGTTGGGAAGAGGCCGATTTGATGAAGGAAAGTTTTGGGGTTTCAAGTGGGATTTTTCAGAGATTTCGGGGGTTTTCAGTGAGATTCTTAGTAGTCTTTCAGCAGCTTCAAGGCTGAAAAGGAGAAGAAAATCCTGGGTGGCTGAAGTTTGCATTCCAAACCAAAATCATTAGAGGAAATTTCAACTCAAAATGGGCCTCCTAAAAAGAATTAATAAAATAATAGTTAAAATAATAAAATATATTTATTAATTTTGGAGGAAGAAAAGAAAAAAACTACTTTTTTTGTTTGTATTTTTGACATATATCCCCATGTTTTTACTCAAATTTCGATCGGGGGAGCTTGTTGGATGCAGAATTAAATTCTGCATCCAATGAGTACCCACTTGACATACTTTTGATGGACCCCGCTACCCCAAAAACAAGAAGTACCTGAAAAAAATGTGATGATGACATCATCATCACGTTTTTTCAGGTACTTCTTGTTTTTGGGGTAGCAGGGTCCGTCAAAAGTATGCCAAGTGGGTACTCTTTGGATGCAGAATTAAATTCCGCATCCAATGAGCTCTCTCGATCGAAATTTGAGTAAAAACACGGGGAGATATGTCGAAAATACAAACAAAAAAGTAGTTTTTTTTTTAATACCTATCCCCAAATTTATATTAAAAAAGTGTTTAAGACCTATACGGCTAACACATGATGACATGGAATTTCAAATTTAAAGAATTATTGGCTAACACATGATGACATGGAATTTGAATCAAAGTTAAAAGGCCCATTTTGAGTTGAAATTTCCTTTAATGTTAGTAGTGTGTTTCGTCATCATTTTTGAAATGGTGTGGTTTTCACACCCGAGGTCGGAATGAAGCATGTGGATAGGCATTGGAAATCTTATCCAGCAGGGAACAAGGGAGAATCACTAGAGTTTGAATGCGTAGCGGCAAGGTACTAGTGATTGTTTGAGAAAGAAATGTGCTTCTGACAATATGGACAAATCTGGGAATTGCATGCCTAGAGGTAGCAAGACTATGAAGTCAAACCAGCTGTTGTGTGGAAGAGGAGTTCCATGCGAGGATGTGGGACTTGAAAAGGGAAGTTTCCTTAAACCCTATCTTGCTGATTATAACTACATTTCCTAATTTTTATACCTAAAATGTATGAGGATATGCTTTGCATACATAGGATATTGAGGATTATACATTTATAATGAACCACTAATGATAGTTATTGCATTGGTGTTGGCATTAGTGGAAAAACCAACGACAACATGGACCTGGCTGAATATGTTGCTGATGATAAAAAATGTGACTAGCAACCCTCTGGAGGAAGGGATGAGGCAACCAGTCCATAATCAAAAGTTGGTGAGCAAATTCTGCAATCCTCTGCAAGATGCTGGCTAAACTGGTAATGCCGAAGGTGTAGGTAGGATCCATGCAGGTAATGGTTTAATTATGACAAATTTCAAGGAGTGGTAAAGGTAAGAGGCCTCATACCACGTGGATATTTGAATGTTATACTACGTTCATATAGAAAGGTGTCATGCCTGTATATATTGATTGAGCTTAGTAGCCCAAGGAAAGTAAGTACATATGATCTTGATTATAGTAATGCATCCTATATGAAGTAGTCATGGCTAGGCCATGCATGATGTGTTGAATGCATAGTATTCTTGAATCAATGCAAGGTAGCATTGAATGGATATGCATTAAAATGATTTTATGAATCTTGTAGTCATGCATTGAATGGATGCATATGAAGGGAGTGAGTGACTGATTGCATAAGTATAGGTGCAAATGTTGTGATGCATTGCATGAATGCATTGAGATGAGTGCATGTGATATTATGAATAACTAATGGCTGAAATGATGAATTGATGACAATTCAGGAACCATTTCAAAGTCTGTTATGAATGCAGGATAGTAAGTGCATAAAGAGGATAGTCATGATCATTTGGCTGTCGAAAATGCTCTATGGAAGAGTAAGGTGGTACAAATGATACGCTTGTGAAGTAAGGAGTATCTAAACATTTCATTTAATTGCATGAATGATGTGACTATACCTTGCAAATGTTAGTATGATAATGATTGCGTGAAGTAAATGAGTTTTGGTAATATTGATGTGATTAACAGCTGGAAGTATTTGAATTTTATAAATTCTGAAAATGCTTCAGTGATGGTTGCAGCAATGAGAAGGTTATATGCATCTAGACTTACCAAGTGTTTGGTTGATTGAAGCTGAGGTTTCAGGTAGATTATTTAGAGCATGGCAATGAGAGTAAGACCATGACAAATTCCAGAATCTACCATGTGAAAGAGCCAAACCTTATGAGAAGAGTCTCATGGCTGTGAAAATAGTTGGTATGCATAATGGGTTGTTAAATTTGAGTTGTGAATTTCGGATTTAAGGTATTGCTGACAACTACTAATCACTATTGGCTTGCATAAGATTGTGTCAAGAGGACGCATTGTAAGTGGGTATTCATATTATGATAGTAAGCATAAAATTATAATGGGCATAGTGGTGTTGCTTACAAGAGACCCACAATTGAGGATCACCTCGTTGCCAAGCAAACTAATTTCTGTAGTAGACAGAATTGCAAATTCCTATTGAATTTGATTACTAATGTCATTGCTTGGTTATGGAACAATCAATTTGGATTGTATTATCAGATGATGATTGAATGTTTAGCTATTTGATGAATGTGCTAGGGGTACACACTGCAGGAAGATCATGTGTGATGGCCTGCAGGAGACAAACTTCATGGGAAGGTTTTCCCTTATCTTGGAAATGGGTTTCGGGTGAAACTCCATTGGACATTTTGGGAATGTCTCATATGCACTGCATGTTTGGTAAGCAACATGAGTGAGATGGTATAGATTATGTTGGTAAGACATGTGTGGATATGAAATGTAAAAAGGAGTTGGGATGGCTAACCAAGGGACTGTCAACTCAGAGAAGGGAGCCCCATTCCTCCTTAACGAAGGAATACTGCGTCGGCAAATGGATAAGTGTTTTGTGACCCTAGCTAAGAATATGCATGTCAAATTGTTAAACTCAATATGCAGAACATGTTTTTATTTTATTTCCATTATGACCAATTGCTTGAGTATGAGTAGGGCCTACATGGCACACACCAGGAAAGGGTGCACACTTATCCGATGTCGAGTCATGAAAGGGTTTTCAATATTGACTACACCCTAGGGAGTGGACGCACTCCTGGTGTCTCAATACTTGATAGTGAATGATATGAAATATGATTACCGTTTTAGAGCAGTAACGCTGATGAGTTTGCTTATATTGCTTGTGTTGGCAGGCTAAATAGATGCAGTTGGGTGTTGCACCCTAGAGAGAAAAGGCAAACCGTTGTTGTGAGGGGTTGTGGAGTAAGGGTTATTGTTGATATAAGTGTGCATTATTGTTGACATAAGTGTATGTTGGTATAAGTGTATGTTGGGATGTTATATGCCTGGGGATCCATAGTAGATCCTGGACCTGGAAATGGTCGCGGTAAAGTTCCAAGCCCAATCGACCTGAGGGTGTAGTGGCTGGACATTAATTATTTGATGTTGTGGAGCAGACTGTGTGCTGACCTAACATCCAAGTCCATAGGAGATCCCAAGGCTTACAAAGCGAAGCAGGATCCTATGGACCAATAAGGAAATGCACAATACAGATAAGTATTGGATTATTTTGCTTATGAATGTACATGTGTATCTGATTTGGTTATGATGTTTTAAGCTCTTGTTCTAGAGATAAAACCGATGAGAATAAACTAAACATGTGAATCTATTCAATGTTTGGATATAGGTATCGCTGAGAGCGAGGACTATGAGAGCATCCTAGGGGTGCATGTGGACATGTGACTGTCTTGGAGAGCTCAGAATGAGCGGTAATGAAAAAGGTGCTAGTAAGATTGTGGAGGTCCTAGTAGCCGAGACAAACCATGATGAGAGACTCCATGGTTGAGAGGTCTGAAATAGACCAGAGACACTAAGTGTCATGACCAAGAGGGATTGGTCCAACATTCACGGTGAAGTGAAAGAGGCTGAGAGCATGAAAAGCCACAGTGGTGGTGTGGGTTCCCGGATGGAACAAAACAAAGAAGGGAAAAACTCTTGCTTCTCTCTCTTGCCCCTTTTGATTATATATATATATATATTTATTTATTTATTTATGCATTGTGAAAACAAAGATGGTTGAATGCATGTATGACTAAAAATGGAATGTGTGTATTTGCTTAAAGTAAATTGTGAATGCTAGAATTGTTAACTCCCTGCCCAAGAATGGACATGAATGAGCTCATGTGCATGTTGGGAAGGCATAAAAATATGAAAGTCTCCTTGATAAGACTTGGACTGTCATGCCAATTGGGAAATTAACTAACTGATTTTAATGTCTATATTATGCTTGGCCTGACAGAAGTTCAATGGTGCATTTCACAGGTGAGAAAAGTGAAACCCGGTGGTGCACATTGATCATGGCAGCAGATCAAAAGTTGTTGGGCTTGGCTGGAAATCTCCTTCAAATGATTTCCAAGACCCAAGAAAATCTTGGGGAGATGCTCAAGATACAGAAAAGGCAGAATGAAATGAACCACTAGATTTTGCAAGACTCTATTGGTTTGCAAAGGGAGGTGAAAAGCCTTTTGGGATCAATCGAAAAGGGAAAGGAAGGTGGATCAGTGATGGGACATTCGTCCAAGCGACCCGTTAAGAAACGATCTAGGCATGAAGACTCAAAGTAAATTGAGCAGGTAAAGATGAAGCAGCCAGTGAAATGCTGGGGATGTGGAGGACATAATTTACGCCAAGACTACCCAATGAGGGAACATAAAGAGGGCAACAGCTGCAAAGTTCCTAGACTTCAGGATAAGCTGAAAGTTGAGAACCAGTGGGAGAAGTTCATGGAAGCTGAGGGGCTTGGTCCTGAACGTTCAAGGTAAATAATTGAACGTGGGACAGATCCACAAAATTTTGAAATTTTGGATGTGCAAATTGTATATCTATTCCTATGTATTGGAACACCGAGGATGGTGTTATTCCAAGGGGGAGGGGAATGTAACACCCTGGTTTTGACCCCATTTGCATTAAAAGTGCATGATGTAATTAATCGTGGTGAGGAGCTAAACGAAAAAGCCCCACCATTGATTTGGTTGTGTATGTTTCGGCAATAGGGATAGTTGTCGATGGTATATCATGCTATCTGGCACATTATAATTTGGCATCATGTAAATACGCACATCAATTAAAATAGACCTACAGCTAGCTACGACGGTGCAACGTTAAAATGAAAAGGGCATAATTCCAAAGGATAAGGGGGGAGAATGATGAACCTTGAGTCATGGGGGGAAAAGCTACATGTCATCACCCTGTCTATTTTGCCCACCTTCCATTGTCTCATCCAACCACCCTTTTTAATGTTCTACTGAGTTGTTGAGGCATTTTAATTGCTGGAAGTGGAGGGTGGCAGGACTGTCAGTCTTTGCCACATGCTCACTCCACCAGTCCTCTCTCCACCTTCACGTGGGTAAGGGAACCATCACTATGCACTCTCTTAGGGATTTTGGGCGTTCACTCTCAGGCAGGGATGCGTAGCAGGGGGCGGTTCATCTTCCTCACGCGGAGCCGAGTTAAGAAGGGGTGTGATTTCTTGTTTGGGGGTTCATTTTCCCTCTCTCACACTGTTTGTCGGTCTGTGGTGGTGTTCCTTCCATTCATGCAGAGAACCAGTTTTCCTTTGGCATTATTGAGCTGTGTATTGTTTTCCATCCTTCGAGGTGGATCGTGAGTTGTAAACCGCTGTGTTTTCTTCCATGCTTTTCCTGGGCTTTGTCTTTTCCCCTTGCGCATAGGTTGAGAGTTTGTTCTTTCCCCTTTTTTGCCTATGTAAGTTCTCCAGCCATTACAATGGGGATTGTGTGTGTTGTGGGCTCATGGATGGTGGTTGGTTGTTGATTTCCACATTCGTTAACTGAGCTTTCCTTTGTCCACGCCGGGGGTCTGGCTTCTTTCCCAATTATGGACTGTGTAATGTTGCCATCGTTTCATTGTGATTTTGTGGATGTTGATGTACCCTAGTTTTGGGTTGTTGTTGAGTTGTTTAGGCCATTCTAGGGCCAAGAACAACCCTGAGTTGTCTGGTGGACCTAAACTGTGTTTCACCTTTTGTTTGGGATTGTCACCTGGTTGTCTTTGCCTTCTTCACAGAGCTGTGAATGGATTGTTTTGCTGCGGTATGCAGTGGTTGGTCTCCGGACTATTGAGAGTGGGATTAGAGGCTGGGTATGCTTGAGAAGACTGGTGTTGAGGCCACCAGCTTAGCATTTAGCCTTTTCTAGCTCCTTGATGACCTGGTAAAACCCTACTGTGTGGGTTTGGCTGATTGGAAAACCTTGGCTATGTGTAAGCCTGCATTGACCCTTATTCCTTGAGGAATCATGCCCAGCTTGAGGGTGGCAGTGTTGTTGAGAGATTGATGAGCACGCTAGCCTATGGTTGGGTGGAACGTTGTAGCGATGTAGCTGGTTGCAGGGTGAGTTCTTCATTAAAAAGATAAGTACTCCTGACTATTCCATCTCTGCAATTATATCTACCGTTTCATGAGAAATGATGAACATGTTGAATGCTGGAATGTATATGTTTGCTTCCACTGAATGTTGAGTAACTATGTATCCTTGTATGTTATATGCATCTTAGTATGTATTATGTTAAGCTTTTTAATACCGTCATTTATCATTGTTTGTGTTCATGGGGCTGTTTGCTCGTTTGTTTGGTGTTAGTAGTGTCCTCTTCACCGGTCGGAGGGTCGGGCATGTTACACCTTTTGGGAAACCTCGCAATGGGTTGTACCTGAAAAGGTACTATGCCTAGGTCTTTCTTGGATAGTATCTTGTATATATGTATATTGCTTGGCTTTCAGTGTGCTTTTAGTATTTTCAAGATGGGTTTTAGTTTAGTGTCTGCATCTATTTATACCATGTTTTGGTCATGCAGATGGCTTTCTATGGCTTCGCTGATGCTACTTGCTGCCACACCTTGAATCTCGCCTCAGCTGCTTGGGTCCTTAATTCCCCAGCTGAAGATTTGGTTAGTTCAAGAGTGGTTTGTATAGGTCCTGCTACTAATAACATCGTCGAGTATGAAGCAGTCATTGGTATCCTAACTGAAGCTGCCTCCCAGGATGTTCACAATCTGGTAGTCTTGATGGACTCACAACTCGTGGTTTTCCATTTAAACCATTTTTACACCATTAGAAACCCTGTGCTTCTCCGCCTCTTCAGGAGAGTACGTTTTCTGGAAAGATCATTTGAAACCATCACTTATAGGCATATCCCTAGGGAACATAATGTAGTTGCTGACTCATTAGCTAATTACATCCTAGATTGGCATATTGCCCATTCATGACATTGAAATCAAACATGGTCCATTGTAAATGAACATATAAAGACACATAAAACTCATATAAAATGCATTTACCATTTGAGACATATAAACACCTGATAAAGTCTGTATATATATATATATATATATATATATATATACGAAAAATCTTACAAAAATAGGTCCTGAGACCTCATCTGAAGCATGATGTAGGCTTTTAGGAAAAATCACTATACAAAATCCTGAAGCCGTCAGCTTTAAGTACATATCTCATGCTCATGGTAGCACACCATTGCCCGAGCTACTCTATGCAACAGCCTACTGAATCGACTCGGTACTCCCACTGTAGGTCTTTGATACCTCATCGGGAGGTCATCAATGGAAGCATCTGGGATATCCAAGGTCAGCCTCTCCAGGTTTTCCTCTAACTCCCCGGTGATATCATCACCATGTGGTACAAATCGTACTCCTCCTTGCCTATCCAGTGGAGAATCTCCTCAAGGTCGCGCTACTCCAACATCTGCATGAGAATATACAGGTCTCGTCACTTAACATAAAAAGATAAAACATTAAAAAACATAAAAACAT
>LPNX010007106.1:392043-441982 GCA_001517045.1 Pseudotsuga menziesii | reverse complement strand
GTGAAGTCCGTACCTCCGTAAGCATAATACTCAACCATGAGGATCTGATCTCGGAGCCATCTGAAGAACGAGTCACCAAACTTCACCTTCCCTCTACCTGCTCCTGTACGAGCCATGATATGGACCCACCTTAGCATATGGGGGTCCCATGCTCTCAGACTTCTAAAGACCACCTGAGGTCTCCTCCACATTTCATCCATTTTAGGGTTTCTTGCTTCTTACCGATGTCGCCCCACTATCTGCCAGGTGGGAGTGGTAGATCAGGATCTCCGGTGAAGTCCGTACCTCCGTAAGCATAATACTCAACCATGAGGATCTGATCTCGGAGCCATCTGAAGAACGAGTCACCAAACTTCACCTTCCCTCTACCTGCTCCTATACGAGCCATGATATGGACCCACCTTAGCATATGGGGGTCCCATGCTCTCAGACTTCTAAAGACCACCTGAGGTCTCCTCTGTGGAACCTGCTCGAAGAAGAAGTAGGCTAAAATGGAGCCAAAGCCAAATTGCTTTAGCTCTCCCTACCGACACTTAGTCAGCTGGTCTTTGAATATCGGAAGCATGGCTTTCACCTAGTTGAATAACATGGGTGCCATGGCCTCTATGGCATATAACATGTGTGCCCTAGAAGCCTGGTGCACACAATAACTCCTGACCACCCTCTGCATAGTAAATAGGACGGTCCGTAGGGGCCCATCTGTCACTGCTCTGATGGGGATTTTCTTTCCCGATGTTCTCTTCCCTGAAGCACAGTGACATTCTATTAACTCTCGAGTGGTAGTATCACCTCCATGAGAACCTGTCAGTGAGATGGGGGCACCCCGCCTCGAGAGACCAGTTAGGAAGTAGATATCCTCTACCTCCACTGTTAGGATATGGGCCCCAACCTCGAAGTACTGCTGATCTGGATTCCACATCCGCAGTATGTGCTCTAATAACCGCTTGTGTGACACCATGCTTGGGGTCTGGAAGAATTTCATGAGCCCATAGTCCCGTAATGCGGCAATACAACCCGCATTCCTTTTAGCAAAAGCGTCATCGTTGTCATGTTGCCTTTCTTTCCATATCACCATGTTTGAGCAACAAAAACCTGCCAAAAACAATCATAGCACTCATTAGAATCGTCTTTAATCATTTAAAATCAAAAGAATGGATTACATTTCTTGTGCTATTAGTTTGAAATCTCCACGACCGACACTGCCTGTGTACCGTTGGAGACAGGCACCTGTTAGCTATGTTTTAGTCACGGTTCTTGGGAGGTACCGCATATCCCGTAAGGGGTATGTGTTTATGGTTTTAGGGCTTGCCATACAAGCCCAAAACCCCACCAAAACTCAAAATGAATGCTATGGAAGGAAAAATTAAGGTTTTAGCTATTACCTGCAACTGACGGTGCTCAAATCTAATGGTGGGAACTCCCGGTATCAGCTATTGAAGATCTGGCTAAGAAAGTGCTCCAAATGCTCTCCACTGTGAGTAAATAGTAAAATGATTTGATTTTCTACTATTTATATGACTTATATAGGCATTTTTGGGTCTGATATACTATAGTTTTGATGTGAAATTACTTTTTACTCTAAATTTATCAGTCGTAATCCCTTAATGCTAGTTATGAACACATTTAATACTTGTTTCTAAGTCGATTGCAGGATAAAAGAACTATAGTAAGAAGCTTTGGGAGTTTGTTTATGACTTTTTTTCACTTCCATAAAATGAAAAAGGTCGATGAGCGTTTATTACGACACTTTGGTCATGCTCCTTAAAACCCAGTATCAAAGGTTTGAGTTCGTTTCAGATTCTTTCCAGGCTCGTAAAAAATTGACATTGTGTAAAGAACCGTTATGGAGTCTTCTTTTCACCTCTTTTTCAGGCTCCTTAAACACGAAAAGATCATCGAGTCCGTTTTCGATTCTTTCCAAGTTCGTAAAAAGTGACATTGTGTAAAGAAACCTCGTGGAGTCCTCTTTAAACTCTTTTTAGGCTCCCTAAATACGAAAAGATTGTCGAGCGATCTTGTCTTCTTCACGCTCGTTAAAGCATTTGAAGAGTCATTTGTCTGACGGTAGGTTATCTCTTTTTCAGTTTGGATAGGACTATTTACGAAACAAGAACACTTCAGCCAATCATGACTGGAAGAGTTCTCTAAGGTATGATTTTACACTTTTTCGGGACTTAGAGACTAAATCATACGAAAAAGGATCCCTTTGGAGTCTTCTTCCATAATCGTTCAGACTCTCTAAACATGAACGATACCGAGTTTTCTTTCATTGGACTCGTTAAATTAAACATTGAGAGACCTGTTTTGGGAATGAACCCCTCCTCTCTCAGGTTCATAAAACATATGAGTCTAGACTTGTCTTTCGACAAGCTATATCAAGTGTTTGTTACCCTCTTTGAACTTGTAAAACCGAAAAGAGGCACTCATCGATCATGATGGGGGAAATAGGAAGGGAATCATTTTGCAAATAAATGGCAGTAATTTGTCATTACCTTTGAACATGGCACTTGTATGCACATCATGTCAGTCAATTGGGTATTCAGCTGATCTCCATGATGATCCAATTTCACGAGTCATTCCACTCCTTTGAGTCTTTCAAAAGAATTCATCATCCACTATCGCATTGTGTGTTTGTCGCATCCAGTCATGCTGCCAAGTCTTTTGTCATGCCACCTAATGTTAAAAAGGGGATTTGAAGAAGTTTTACCTCTACAGTCCACACAGTCTTTGTGTCAGTATTTTTTAGTCAGTATTGTGGTTACTACATTCACATCATTCCAGAACTATGTTATGAGTTTTGTGTTGTCGATGTGGGACTCATAATGGCCCTCCTTGGACAAGACTATTCTTGTCGACATCAGCTCATTATCCAATAAATAGTCTTAGAAAATAATACTTAGTACCTTGAGATCTGTATGCCTTAATCACATATTCTCTCGCTCTCGACATAGGTTCACATCATTGACCTTTGATCGATAGAATCGACTGGGTGTTCGACATCAGGACATCTATTCACACTCAGTATATTGTACTAGAGTACCTTGGGAATCATTGACATTAATGGTGATCTCCCTCGCACTTGTTAACGGTTCACATCATTGGCTAGAAATCAAGTGGTTTCTACCATGTTCGACTTCAGATCATTGTAATCACATGGATAGAAACGTACTTTGTGTAAGACAAGATGAAGACCTTGGGTATTTGTTTAAAGCGCTCATTGCTTTCCCTAGGTTGCGATGGAGTTTTGTATATCTAGCATGGATCCACATTTGTTTGGTTGTGGCTATGCTAAAATTTGTGTCTATATGACATAGATCTACATTGTATGTCCGGTATCTATGTCCAAGTTTCAGTCCTCTATCACATGGATCTACGCTGTATTCTAGTAGCCATGCTTGTTTATTCCTCCCATGGATCTGCCTTGTATTAATCTGTAGCCATGAGTTGGTTACTTGCATCTATGAGTCAAAAATATTGATGTACTACAGATGCCTACTTGAGGACATGCTGCAATCGAGCCAAAATTTTCACCTTGTAGCAACGACTTGTTCTCTCAAAGCTCTCGTTTATCGTATCCCTCTAAGACTCATGCTTTGGGGGGAATCCTGTTATACCAAAATCCTATCATCATCATGTGATAAGACCTTTGACATGCCTACTTGCCCTGAATCCCATCACTTGGAGTGGAAACCCATGTTGTTTGTCAATCTTTCATGAAAATTTCTAGCACCGCGCTTTCCTTGTTAGCCATGAGCGGTACCTTGCTCACACTGCCTTTCTGCTATTTTCCATAAGCGGTGCCACCACATATTGCCCTTGGTCCATAAGTGGTTCTTACCTGACCCACTCTATCATAAGAGGAGAAACGCGGTACCCTTGGTAAAATGGGAAAAAGAGAAGATTCTCGAGGCTTCTAGGTCATGAGCCTCGTGTCCTCCCTTATCCCTATCATTGTGGGTCAGTTGAGCTCAAGATCCACCATCATAGTATCTTAGAGGCCACCTCATCCACAAATATCTCAACCATTCCTATCCATTGAGCCTTATAAATACAAGCTCATATCCATGATTGAGGGGGAGAAACATTGAAGTATTGTTATGCTGTTGGATTGACCACTTGGCCCAAGCCATTGGAGAGCATACAGAGCAAAGTTGGAGCTTATGGGGATAAAAGTTTTGGTTTCATGGAGATGCATGTCAACACTAAGGCTTAATTGGTTGTAAACTTCTCCATTTTAATCTTAATGCAAAGCTGATTTCCGTCCCACTTACTGTTGTTGTTTGATTTCACATGTAAATGTTGTTGGATTCCTTAGTCACTGACATGGATTAATAGATTATGTTCTGGTAGCTTTGATGTGTTTATGTGTTTAATCTGATTACAGGTACATAGGTTTACTATCGAAGAAGGTATTCTAGGTATCTACGATATCCAGGGAGGGTCTTCATCCTTTGTCGTTCATTTGTTCTGGATCTGAACCATTCAGACTAGAGGAACAACTTCGGTACCATTAAACCCCATCCGTCAAAGGCCTTAAGGGTCATAGGTGATGTTACAAGCTCGGGAGAGCCGAGAGCCTTCCAACAAGACAGAGGCAAAACTGAGGTTGAAGCTCCTTCATATAGTACCGTTCAAAAAAAATTCTTTCCCACTACTTTCGTAATGATCTGAAAAGCAAGTTTATGAGGTAACTTAGACTTATAGTTCTCAACATTGAAATGAATCAAGTTAGTATTATTTGGGTCTAAAGATCCTAATGCTCTCGACATCATTTTGCGTCCACCCAAGAGTACTCTTTGGAAGGCTGTCTTTAATCCCAATGCTCGAGCTGCTCAATTTTATAATGTAGTTGAAGATCTCGCTCAGGAACCTTGTGCAATGTCTACCTTATAAGTACTCCAAAGTTGCCTTAAATAGTGCCAAAACTTGTTGATAGCATTAGGAGCTTTAGACCCGGATAATAGTAACTTGATTCGTTTCAATGTTGAGAACTATAAGTCTAAGTTACCTCATCAACTTTCTTTTCAGATCATTACGAAAGTAGTGGGAAAGAAATTTTTTCGAACGGTACTAGATGAAGGAGCTTCGACCTCGGTTTTGTCTCTGTCTTGTTGGAAGGCTCTCGGCTCTCCCGAGCTTGTAACATCACCTACGACCCTTAAGGCCTTTGATGGATGGTGTTTCCAACCCCATGTTCTCATATCAGCTCTAGCAGTCGAGCTGGGGGGAAAAACCATTTCCATTCAAGTAGAAGTGGTAGATGCCCCCTTAGATTACAACCTCCTTCTAGGAAGAAATTGGTTCTATGCCATGACTATTGTCGCCTCAACAGTATTCCAAACAGTCCAATTTTCGCATCTAGGGAGAATTTTTACCATTGACCAACTTGATTTTTGTATGCCAGGTGTTACTACCTCCATGGCTAATAACATCCCCATGTTAGGCCAGTCCCCTCCTCCTTACCAGTCGATTGGGGTAGGCATGTTGAAGGACTCATCCCTTATGGGGATTTTTCCATCCACTCCTCCTAGCACGGATACCGCGACAGTCCATATGATCGCCTCATTTGATTATGAGCCTAAGGGTAAACAAGTTGTTGAGTCCACATGAAGCAATGTATGACACCATTCAAACATTTTTCGATGATCACACTGATGACCTTCATTTAGTGGCTTCGGATCCTTACCATTTACCGTACTGGTTAGAACCTTCTCTTCTCGTTCTAGATTATCTCCCTGAAACTTTTCCTTCTGATGAGTCCGTTATGGAGATCATGAATACAGATGAGTCCATTTGGGAGGATCACCATCATAGATCCATGTTCCTCCCCAACACCAGTTCAGTTAGCCATGATTATGCATCCTTGTTTCCTACTGATATTGTCAATGTACCCCAAAGTCCTATATTGTTGCAAGATATAGATTTTGAAGGAAACCTTTGCAACATTACTCAGACGAGTCCGATTGACATATCAGCCAAGCTTGATACTATTGAGCATGTTCATGTTGGGAAGAACTGCTCAACAGATGAATCTGAAGCATACAAGGCACTTTTCAAAGAATTCCGTGATATTTTTTCCTAGTCCTATGAAGAGATGTCAGGGATTGACCCATCCATTGTGGTCCACGAGATTAAAACCTATCCCACGGCTAAACTTGTCAGGAAAAAACTAAGGCAAGTCCATCCTCGGAAAGTCGCAGCTATTAAAGCTCAAATTGAGAAACTTCTCAAAGCTGGGTTTATTTATCCTGTACCCCTGACAGAATGGGTATCGAACGTTGTCCCTGTCAATAAAAAGCAGGGCACCATTAGAGTTTGTATCGACTTTAGGGATTTGAATCAAGCTTGTCCCAAGGGCAACTTTCCTACTCCGCATATCGATCAGATTATCGACAACTGTGCTAGAAGTGTCATCTTTTCATTTATGGATGGATTCTTTGGCTATAATTAGATTGAGATATTACCCTCCGATCATAATAAGACGACATTCATTTGCCCATGGGGAACCTTTTCATAGAAGAAGTTACCTTTTGGCTTGAAAAATGTTGGAGCCATGTTCCAGTGTGCAATGTCCTATGCGTTTCACGATATTAAACATATTGTTGAACCATACCTTGACAACCTCCCTTCTCATTCATAGCGATGGGAGGACCACCCTGGTCATCTTAGAGAGATATTTCTGAGATGTCGTCATTATAATATACGTTTAGTCCACATAAATGTGTTTTTTGCGTTGAGATGAGACATCTGCTAGGGTTTGTGGTATCCAAAGATGGCATCTGTATTGATCCTTTGAAAATTGCCACCATTTTAGCTCTACCAGCCCCAACTAATCTCTTGGAACTCCAAAGTTTGCAAGGGAAGGCAAACTTTATCCTTTGTTTCATGTGCAATTTCGTAGAGAAAACACACGGTTATATGCGTTTCCTCAAGAAGAACACCCTGTTCTTCTGGGATGACCAGGCCCAATGCACCTTTGATAATCTTAAGCATGCTCTGACTCATTCACCCATGATGCACCCCCTAGATTATTCAAAGGACTTTCTTTTGTATATTGCTGCCTCCGCTACTACCATTTCTATGGTTTTAGTGCAGGAAAATCTCCACGGTCTGGAGCACGTAATTTATTATGCCAGTAAGAATCTTATGGATTCCGAAACTCGCTATTCATGCATGGAAAAGTTAGCATTGGCCATGGTCATTGCTGTACAAAAGTTTTGTCACTACATTCTGCTCTTCACTACCACTGTATTGGCAGAGCAGAACCCTATGTATTACATCTTGACTCATTAGGTGCTCGAGGGCAAGTACTCCCGATGGATAGTCATACTAGAGGAGTTTGATCTGAAATTTGCCAAAGCCACATCAATGAAATCCTTGGTATTTGTCGAGCTCATGTGTGATCTTCATTGTGCTTCGATGAAATCTGAGCCCAATGGTTCATTTCTAGATGAATTCCTATTCTTGATTAGCTCTACTAACCCTTGGTATGGTGATTTGCTTATTTATCTCCAAACACAATGATTTCAGCCGCATTTATCCCATGACGATCACCGCCGTATCCATCCCCACACGAAATACTACCTCATCCTGAATGATACCTTGTATAGACGTGGGATTGATTCTATTCTCCGATGATGCCTCACCCATGAGGAGGCTGAACATGTGTTGAATGATTTCCACTCTGGAGCATGTGGCAGTCATTTATCTGGGATGGCTACAGCCCAAAAAATCCTTCGCGCTGGCTATTTCTAGCCTGTCTTCAAAGACTATCATGAGGCTGTTAAGAAATTCCCACCTTGTCAACACTTTTATCTTAAAAAGCGCACCCATCTTGCTCTACTACACCCCATCATTACCATTGGCCCATTCGCCAAATGGGGGATCGACTTCATGCATTGTAATCCTACCTCATCTGGGGGGTATGGTTACATCATTGTAGCCATTGACTATTTCACAAAATGGGATGAGGCCATGCCTACATATACGGAAGATGGTAAGACTGCCTCTCTTTTCCTGTTCAATCATATCATAGCTAGATTTGGAGTGCCACAGTCCATCGTTACTGATCACGAATCCCATTTCCATAATTAAATGATGGAGGAACTGAGTGCCAAGCTAGGTTTTCGCCATGAAAAATCTACACCATATTATCCACAAGCTAATGGTCAAGTAGAGTCCAATAACAAAGTTTTAAAAACTATGCTTCATTGGATGGTTGGAGATCATAAGTCCAACTGGCACCACATTCTTTTCTCTGCTCTTTGGGCTTATCGGACTTCTATGAAAACAACCACTGGTTTCACACCATTATAGCTTGTCTATGGACTCGAAGCCGTCTTACCGATTCAATGTCAGATTCCATCTTTGCAACTTTCCATCGAACTTCTCCCAGACACTTCCACAGAGGAAGAAATATTTTTGTACTTGAATAACCTTGATGAGACTCAGAGAGATGCTGCCTTGGCTAATGAGGCACATAAGAAATGCGTCAAGGCGCAGTATGATAAATCCGTCCAACCTCGTTCCTTTAACGAGGGTGACCTAATCTTGATTTCTGATCAGAGATATGACAAACTAGGGAAGGGTAAGTTTGAGTCCATGTGGTATGGACCTTTTGTCATTTCTAAGGTGTTAGAGAAAGGAGCCTATGAGCTTATTGATTATGATGGAATCCCTTTTGGGCAACCTCGCAATGGGTTTTACCTGAAAAGGTACTATGCCTAAGTCTTTCTTGGATAGTATCTTGTATATATGTATATTGCTTGGCTTTCAATGTGCTTTTAGCATTTTCAAGATGATTTTGAGTTTAGTGTCCGCATCTAATTATACCATGTTTTGGTCATGTAGATGGTTTTCTACGGCTTTGATGATGGTGCTTGCCGCCACACCTTGAATCTCGCCTCAGTTGCTTGGGTCCTCTATTCCCTGGCCGAAGATTTGGTCAGTTTAGGAGTGGTTTGTATAGGTCCCGCTACTAATCACATCGCCGAGTATGAAGCAGTCATCAATTTCCTGACTGAAGCTGCCTCCTAGGATGTTTGCAATTTGGTAGTCTTGATGGACTCACAACTCATGCTTTTCCATTTAAACCATGTTTACACCATTAGAAACCCTGTGCTTCTCTACCTCTTCTGGAGAGTACATTTGTTGGAAAGATCATTTGAAACCATCACTTATAGGAATATCCCTAGGGAACATAATCTAGTTGCTGACTCATTAGCTAATTACATCCTAGATTGGCATATTGCCCATTCATGACATCGAAATCAAACATGGTACATTGTAAATAAACACTTAAAGACACATAAAACTCATATAAAATGAATTTACCATTTGAAACATATAAACACCATGTAAAAGTATGTATATATATATATATATACGAAAAAGTTTACAAAAAATAGGTCTCGAGACCTCATCTGAAGCACGTAGGCTTGCAGGAAAAATCACTATACAAAATCCTGAAGCTGTCAACTTTCAGTACATATCTCATACACTAGTGATGCTCATGGTAGCACATCACTGCTCAAGCTACTCTACGCAGTAGCCTACTGAATCGACTCGATACTCCCGCTGTAGGTCTCTAATACCTCATCGGGAGGTCATCAATGGAAGCATTTGGGATATCCAAGGTCAACCTCTCCAGGTTTTCCTCTAACTCCCCGATGATATCATCTCCTTGTGGTACAAAGTAGGGTCCACCTCGCCTATCCAGTGGAGAATCTCCTCCAGGTTGCGCTGCTCCAACATCTGCATGAGAATATATAGGTCTTGTCACTTAACATGAAAATATAAAACATTAAAAAACATAAAAATATTTCATCAATTTTAGGGTTTCTTGCTTCTTACCGGTGTCGCCCCACTGTCCGCCAGGTGGGAGTCATAGATTAGGATCTCCAGTAAAGTCTGTACCTCTGTAAGCATAATCCTCAACCACGAGGATCTGATCTTGGAGACATCTGAAGAACGAGTCACCAAACTTCACCTTCCCTCTACCTGCTCCTGTACGAGCCATGATCTGGACCCACCTCAGAATATGGGGGTCCCGTGCTCTCAAACTTCTGAATACCACCTGAGGTCTCATCTGTGGAACCCGCTCGAAGAAGAAGCAAGCTAAAATGGAGCCAAAGACAAATTGCTTTAGCTTTCCTTGTCGACACTTAGTCAGCTAGTCTTTGAATATCGGAAGCATGGCTTTCACCCAGTTGAATACCGTGGGTGCCATGGCCTCTATGGCATATAACATGTGTGCCCTAGAAGCCTGGTGCACACCCTGACTCCCAACCACCCTCTGCATAGTAAATATGACAGTCCGTAAGGGCCCATCCGTCACTGCTCTGATGGGGATTTTCTTCCCCAATGTTCTCATCCCTGGAGCACAGTGACGATCTATCATCTCTCAAGTGGTAATATCCCCTCCACGGGAACCTGTCAGTGATATGGGGGCACCCCAACTCGAGAGACCATTCAGGAAGTAGATATCCTCTACCTCCACTGTCAGGATATGGGAACCAACCTCGAAGTACTGCTACTCTGGATTCCACATCCGCAGTATGTGCTCTAATAATCGCTCGTGTGACACCATGCTTGGGGTCTGAAAGAATTTCAGGAGCCCATAGTCCCGTAATGCGGCAATACAACCCGCATTCCTTTCAACAAAAGCATCATCATTGTCATGTTTCCTTTCTTTCCATAGCACCATGTTTGAGCAACAAAAACCTGCCAAAAACAATCATAGCACTCATTAGAATCGTCTCTAATCATTTAAAATCAAAAGAATGGATTATATTGCTTGTGCTATTAGTTTGAAATCTCCACGACTAGCACCGCCTGTGCACCGTTGGAGACAGGCGGTGGCACCACATGTTAGCTATGTTTTAGGCGCGGTTCTTGGGAGGTACTGCGTATCCTGTAAGGGGTATGCGTGGTGCCTATGTTTATGGTTTTAGGGCTTGCCATACAAGCCCAAAACCCCACCAAAACTCAAAATGAATGCTATGAAAGGAAAGAGTAAGGTTTTAGCTGTTACCTGCAACCGATGATGCTCAAATCTGACTGTGGGAACTCTTGGTATCGGCTACTGAACATCTGGCTATGAAAGTGCTCTAAATGCTCTCCACTGTGAGTAAATAGTAAAATGATTTGATTTTTTACTATTTACATGACTTATATAGGCATTTTTGGGTCTGATATACTATAGTTTTGATGTAAATTTACTTTTTACTCTAAATTTATCAGTCGTAATCCCTTAATGCTAGTTATGAATGCGTTTAACACTTGTTTCTAAGTCGATTGCGGGATAAAAGAACTATAGTAAGAAGCTTTGGGAGTTTGTTTATGACTTTTTCGCACTTCCATAAAATGAAAAACGTCAATGAGCGTTTATTATGACACTTTGGTCATGCTCCTTAAAACCCAGTATCAAAGGTTCGAGTCCATTTCAGATTCTTTCCAGGCTCGTGAAAAATTGACATTGTGTAAAGAAACGTCATGGAGTCTTCTTTTCACCTCTTTTTCAGGCTCCTTAAAACATTAAAAGATCGTCGAGTCCATTTCCGATTCTTTCCAGGCACGTAAAAAGTGACATTGTGTAAAGAAAGCTCATGGAGTCCTCTTTAAACTCTTTTTAGGCTCCCTAAATATGAAAAGATTGTCTAGCGATCTTGTCTTCTTCATGCTCATTAAAGCATTTGAAGAGTCGTCCGTCCAACGGTAGGTTATCTCTTTTTCGGCTCGGATAGGACTATTTACGAAAAAAGAACACTCCATCCAATCATGACTGGAAGAGTTCTCTAAGGTATGATTTTACACTTTTTCGGGCCTTAGAGACCAAATCATACGAAAAGGACCCCTTTGGAGTCTTCTTCTGTAATCGTTCAGACCCTCTAAACATGAACGATACCGAGTTTTCTTCCATTGGACTCGTTAAATTAAAGATTGAGAGACCTGTTTTGGGAACGAACCCCTCCTCTCTCAGGTTCGTAAAACATATGAGTCTGGACTTGTCTTCCAACAAGATATATCGAGTGTTTGTTACCCTCTTTGAATTCGTAAAACCGAAAAGAGGCACTCATCGATCATGATGGGGGAAATGGGAAGGGAATCATTTTGCAAATAAATGGCAGTAGTTTGTCATTACCTTTGAACATGGCACTTGTCTACACATCATGTCAATTAATTGGGTATTCAACTGATCTCCATGATGATCCACTTTAATGAGTCATGCCACTCCTTTGAGTCTTTCAAAAGTATGCATTGTCCACTATCGCATTGTGTGTTTGTCCCGTCTAGTCATGCTGCCAAGTCTTTTGTCGTGCTGCCTAATGTTGAAAGGGTATTTGAAGAATTTTAACCTCTGCAGTCCACACACTCTTTGTGTTAGTATTTTTGAGTCAGTATTATGGTTACTACATTCACATCATTCCAGAACTATGTTCCGAGTTTCGTTTCATCGATGTGGGACTCATCATGGCCCTCCTTTGACAAGACTATTCTTATCGACATTAGCTCATTATCTGGGAAATAGTCTTAGAAACAAATACTTAGTACCTGGAGATTTGTATGCCTTACTGACAGATTCTCTTGCTCTTGACATAGGTTCACATCATTGACCTTTGATCGATAGAATCGACTGGGTGTCCGACATCAGGACATCTATTCACACTCAGTAGATTGTACTAGAGTACCTTGGGAATCATTGACATTAATGGTGATCTCCCTTGCACTTCTTAACGGTTCACATCATTGGCTGGCAATCAAGTGGTTTCTACCATGTTTGACTTCAGATCATTGTAATCACATGGATAGAATCGTACTTTGTGGAAGACGAGACGAAGACCCTGGGTATTTGTTTAAAGCGCTCATCGCTTTCCCTAGGTTGCGATGGAGTTTTGTATATCTAGCATGGATCCAAATTTGTAGGTCATGGCTATGCTCAAATTTGCGTCTGTATGACATAGATCTACATCATATGTTCGGTAGCTATGTCCAAGTTTGAGTCCTCTATCACATGGATCTACGTTGTATTCTAGTAGCCATGCTTGTTTATTCCTCCCATGGATATGCCTTGTATTGGTCTGCAACCATGAGTTGGTTACTTGTGTCTATGAGTCAAAAATATTGATGTTCTACAGATGCCTACTTGACGACATGCTTCGATGGAGCAGAAATTTTCACCTCGTAGCGACGACTTGTTCTCTCAAAGCTCTTGTTTATTGTATCCCTCTAAGACTCATGCTTTGGAGGGCATCCTGTTATACCAAAATCCTCTCATCAACATGTGATAATACCTTTGACATACCTACCTACCCTGAATCCCAGCACTTGGAGTGGAAACCCATTTTGTTTGTCAATCTTTCATTAAAATTCCTAGCACCACGCTTTTCTTGCTAGCCATGAGTGGTACCTTGCTCGCACTGCCTTTCTGTTGTTTTCCATAAGCGGTGCCATCGCGTATTGCCCTTGGTCCATAAGCGGTTCTTACCTAAACCGCTCTGTCATAAGAGGAGAAATGCGGTACCCTGGGTAAAATGGGAAAAAGAGAAGATTCTTGAGGCTTCTAGATCATGAGCCTCATGTCCTCCCTTATCCCTATCATTGTGGGTCAGTTGAACTCGATATCCCCCATCATAGGATCTTAGAGGCCACCTCATCCACAAATCTCTCAACCATTCCTATCCATTGAGCCTTATGAATACAATCTCATATCCATGGTTGAGGCAGAGAACCATTGAAGTATTGTTATGCTGTTGGATTGACCACTTGGCCCAAGCCATTAGAGAGCATAGAGAGCAAAGTTGGAGCTTATGGGGATGAAAGTTTTGGTTTCATGGAGATGCATGTCAACACTAAGGCTTAATTGGTTGTAAACTTCTCCATTTTAATCTTAATGCAAAGTTGATTTCCGTCCCACTTTACTGTTGTTGTTTGATTTCACATGTAAATAGTGTTGGATTCCTTAGTCACTGACATGGATTAATAGATTATGTTCCGGTAGCTTTGATGTGTTTATGTGTTTAATATGATTACAGGTACATAGGTTTACTATCGAAGCAGGCATTCCAAATATCTACAATATCCAGGGAGGGTCTTCATCCTTTGTCGTTCATTTGTTCTTGATCTGAACCATTTAGACCAGAGGAACAACTTCTGTTAACAGAAGGTGGAATATTCCTGCTAACAGTCTTGTAACAACACAGGCGTTTAAGGATTTTCAAAAATATCAGAGATGACGAGAGAAACAAAATTGAATGCTACCGAATTGGCATGGGGAGGGAAAGAAGATATATGGTGATGGTCTTCCCATGCAGATTCATCCTGACTCATGATCTCCATAATAGACTTGTCCGATGGAAAATTCTATAAGAGATAGTCTAGAGTGGGGAGAGGGGCCAATAGGGTAGATATTAAGGATATGATGCCACAATATGATGATCATCATAGTAGACATTAGATGCATATTGTATGGCATCATAGAGTGCTTCATGAGGACCTAGAGAAGGTGTTTCAACAATTTCTTTACCCTTAGGAATGTGCCTGGTCGTCGAAACGATGTTCATCGTTACTACTTCCTTACAAGGAGTGATCAAGGAAAAAACACCCATAAGAGATGAATCCCTCAACAACCCGACCTCGAATGATTGATAAGGAAGAGGGGATTTCCCTAGCATAGGAATATTATCCGTGGTAGCAGTAGTAACATCAGGTGTGAAAAAATCAAGCTGATATATGGTCACAATATTTCCTAAGTGAAGGAATTGGAGAGTGCGAAATACTAGCGAGGCAACTGCCATCATAATGTAAAACTAGTTTCTCCCCAATAATAGATTGTAATCTAATGGAGCGATGACTACTTCCACTTGAATAGAAACTGTCTTTCCCCAAAGATCGATTGATATTGCTAGTAACAGGCCGTGAGGTTTGAAACCTCTTTCATCGAAAGCTTTCAAAGTGGTAGGTGACTTAGTAAGTTTAGGAGAACCTATGGCTCTCTAGAAAGACTTAGACAAAACTAAAGTGGAAGCTCCTTCATCCAGTACAGTATGATGGACCTCGGTCATGATTTCAAACACGAGCTGGTGGGATAATCTTGATTTGTAATTCTCCACATTAAAACGAATAATAGTATTATTGTCCAGATCTGAGGACCCTAAATATGTCAACATATTTTTACACTATGTAGGGAAACTTTGGAGTACTTCAGGTGTAGGCATAGCACAAGGTGTTTGATCCAATTTCTCAACAATGTTGTAGAATTGAGCAGCTCAAGCACTTATATTAAATATATATTTCTGGATGGTACTCTTGGGAGGGTGAAAAATGATGTCGAGGTTAGGTTTATTAATCGTAAGAGGGCCATTAGAAGGGGTGGAGGAGAAGAATTTGTAGAAGGAGATTTCTCGGAAGAAGCACCTTTGTCCTTCTTCTCTGTTTGTTTATCATATGTATGACTATGTGTAGTTAATCCAATAGTTTCAAGGGACATCATTCAGTTCTCCTTAGTATAGGTAGACGTTCCCTGTAAATACATGTGGTTAATTAACTGTTGTTGAGATGGAAAATGATCGGCAAGTACCACCGATATAGGGTTACTTTTAAAAAACTTGTTAATTTCTTCGTGATGAGGGCACTCCTTCGTGAAGTGGTCTCCTCCACATAGTAAGCAAGGATACTTAGCTTTCCTCTTAGCTTTGTTTTCGTTCTCTGAGGTCGTGGTCTCAGTTTTCTCCTGTTGGCTTCCTGACTTTTTACCTTTACCTTTTCCTTTCTTTTTATTACTAGGTGTTTGCATAGTTTGAAAAACATTTACCTCGACAGAAACTGTAGTAGTAGAAGGAGTAGTGGTGGAAGTACTTGGTTGCTTAGCATATTTTGCTACATATGGAGGTTGGATTGAACCTAAAACATCATCAACAAGAGTCTCTATAGGTGGGTTGGAAGGGTTGATGCTGGGACGAGGAGCATGAGGGATCAGATCATACAAAGTCCCCGACTGAGAATAAACTAAGTCCAAATACTAAGCCCAGCTTTACAGCCTGATCTTCAGTGACAACACCACCCATAGCCATATCATGGGCAAAGGGATGCAACAGGGATTTTGTAAACCAACCAGCTAACAATTGGTCTGGGATAGGAGATTTAATTAGCATTTGACGTCTCCTCCAGTCATGAATATGATATGATATGTGGGTGGAAGTATTCTCTTGAAGGGATGTTAAAATATTTGTACCAGTTTTGTAGCGGATAGGAAGCTAAAAATGGGTAAGGAAAAATATTTCCAACGATTTGAAATCCACAAATGAATATTGTGGAAGCTGAATGTACCACTTGGCAACCGTGCCATTTAAATTTCATTGGAAGAGTCTCAAATGGATTGAATCATCCATCAAGGAGTTAGAAGAACACCATAGATGGAATGCCATGACATGTTTTTTTGGATCTTCTTCCTGCTTCTCATCAAACTTAGGGATGTATGATGGTAACTTGACTGGGATTGTAGGACACGGAGGGTTATGTTCGATGGGATAATTGATCAACTTGGACAAGTCAAGAAAGTCCAAAGTTGCCAAAAATGAAAGTTGTCGATTAGGTTGTACATACTAGTAATATTGATATGGAATCTCTATACCAGTAGGACCATAAGTCGATTGGTATACCAGCTGATGGGGCGGTGGATTTGTAGATGATCCTCCTAAGGATCCTCCTGGTTGCAGACTTCCTGAAGGAGGCGAGCCTCCAAAAGGTGGGCCTCCAGTTGGAGGGGTTCCTCCAGGTGGTGGTCCTCCAGAAGGGGTTCCTCCAAGTGTTGGTCCCCCAAATGGTGGTCCTCCAGAAGGGGGTCCTCCAGTTGGTGGTCCTCTCGGTGGTGGTCCTCTAGAAGGTGGACCCCCAAATGGTGGTCCTCTAGAAGGTGGACCACTAGACGATGGTCCTCCAAATTGGGTCCTCCAAGTGGTGGTCCTCTAGAAGGTGGACCTCCAAAAGGTGCCCCCCCATAACCTCCAGCAGTATAAATAGGTATTCTTCCAAACATAGGAATATATGACCAATTAGGTTTCCCCCATGGTGTAAACATATTTCTGCGGTAAGGAATTTTGGGATAAACAATCCCTGAAGATGTAGGTTGATAATTCAAATTGCCTACTGGGGGTTGGTTTCTCGGGTAAGTATAACCCCAATAAAGTTGATTAGCTACAGGTTGTCTCCCTGAGGGTTGTCTTGTACTAGAAGGATGAATAAGCACATTGGTGTTTGTGGATGGAACAATGGATGCTAGTTGTCCTACAATAGGGTTTTTCCTTGTACTAGAAGCAGCTCCATTGATAATTGAAACAACTTGGGCTGGGATTTCCCCCCAGTAGTAGAAGATATGGGAGAACCAAAGGCAGACCCAAGGTTTGGAACTGAAGGAGTATGAATGGAGGGTTGGCCTGGATGATAATCAACTGTACCTCGAGTCGGTGATCCTAAATCAGGAGCTACTTGAGATGATGAAAGTGCATGATATTCTTGGGGGGTCACTTTTGAATGATGGGGAAGAGGAGAAGAGCTCATCTTCTTGAGGATTTCTTGAAAGTTACACAAACAATCAATAGATGGTTGAATGACCTTAACAAATTCTACATTCATCGAAAAATATTGCATGGGAGTAACATAGGAGGTCCTAGTGGTCCCATATTCAGAAATGGCTTGCCCTAGGGGAGTTCTCGAGAAAGGAGAATTTGGGCCAAATTACGCTCCTAAGGTATCATCCAATGGGTGATTGAACACCCAATTTGAAGAACCAAGTTGACCTTCCATTGGGAATTGGAAGGTAGTATCAGCTGTAGGAGGTTGTTGGACTGCCAAGGGATTATCATAAGAAGTAAATTCCTCCCCAACTTTCGTGACTGGATCCCCTTCCACATGAGAATCAATCGTGACAGGTTGGTCCATGTCTTTCATTGTGATCTATTCTACGATAGGAGGAAATTCACATGGTAAGCCTTGTACTCTGCAAGATCATCTCAAAGGTAACTTAGCCGGTATGCTGGTTACAAAATACTAACCTAGGGTTCGAACTAGAATCACACACAATCACTCCTACGCAAGCTAAGGTCACAAGCAAACTTAAGTGATAAGAGGGGCTGATAAAAATCAGGTTCCTCACTAGGATTGTCAAGTCTTTGCAACTCATGATATACCATAGGGTCCAATAGTAAAATGCGACAAGAAGGATTAGGACCGTACCCTTGCTTGAATACCTAACTACCTGGACGACACATGCGCAGTAGCTCCCTAAGTGATGTTATCAGTGTATTGCTCCAACAAGACAACCAAAAGGATTTTCTCAGTCTAGAAGGGTCTCCCAATATAATCAAGGTATGTGGGAGCTCAAATCCATGTTAGTGTTTTGTAATTCACAAGCGCTCAATAGGCGCCTTCCAATATACTACCGAGTACGTGAAGTACTTTTCAATATACCTCAAGGCTACGTGAAAGGTCATTCGATATACCATTTGGTACGTGGAAGAACTACAAGCCCTAGGGATGTAGTATAGGAAATAGAATGACAACTCCTATGTTTGTAGAGATCAGAACACATATTCTAACTTATCACTCAAGTTACTAAAGATTTTAACCTAGAACAAGCATTAATTTTATCTTATATGATTAAGTGAATGCATGAGGTGAGTACAGAAAAGTAAAACCATGCAACATGTTCATGCAAATTTTCACTTTATCTTTTAGGGTGTGCCATACTTATAGGAGGGATAGTGACTCAATTTCCATTTCCAAACATTAAATCCCAAATAACACACCGAACTATTTTTAAATTTGCAAGCAAGCAGAGGCTTATAATAACCAATCTTGAAAGTAAATGGAATAAAATCTCTTTTCAAAAATAAAGATGTTGTAACTACTTGGCACACCAAACTCTTTTAATTATTCAAATGGAAAAATACCTGACTCAAACTATGATATTTTTTGTTGAGAAAAGAGCATGTAAAGAGGGGAAAAACATGAATGCTTGAAAGTTTATGCAACTAATCAAGTATTCAGCAGTTCATCCTTAAACACAAATATATAATCAATCTCAAAATTTTCTTTTTAATCAAGAGTGTAAAGTCAATCTTCTATTAACCTATGAAGAACAAAACAAAGAAACCAAAAGCAAAATACTTTCTTTTTAGTTGATCAAACAACACTCAGAGATATGACTATATGGCTACTTTTCAAGTACTCTTTCAGAACAAAAACCCAAGCATAACAAGCAATTGAACAAGACAAAACAAAACTAGCTCTTGAAAGAAATGGAACAAGCCCTTAAACACTTTCCAGATTTTGAATAATCAATGCAATTATCAGTGACACGGCCAGAAACAAATTCAGAAAAAGGAAAAACACATGCTAAGTTTTAAAATTACATAAGGATTAAAACCCTACATTGCACGGCTTCTTGGAGGTGTTGAACAGAGAGTTATCGCTCAGGCACCGCTTCTTGCATACATGAACAGAGCGGTGGCACAACCTGTTGTCCATTGGTTTTGTGTGGTGGCACCGCTTCATGCCCTCAACAACAGTGCGGTGTCTCCAGTAGGTTTCAAAAACAAAGCACCAAGCAAAAAAAGAGAATGTTAAATATCCATTTACTTGCATCAAATCACAATAAAAAATAGGGAAATGAATCATATGAAGCAGATGTGTTCATATCTAAGCAGATATAGTCAAATGGAAACCAAATATCACTAAAACTAGTAGATCTGATCACTAAAAAAGTTGAAATTTGAAACAAAGGCAAGAACTAAGAACCAAGAAAGATCAGAAGTTTTGAACAATATCCCTAGTAGGGTCACCAAATTTGTTGTTGGAAATACTCACCTTCCGTGGACATAAGTTGTTTCCCTAGCTTGAAATCCTTCACAACTAGAAAAAATGAGTTACAACAATAAACAATACTTTCCATAGGATTGATAAATGCTTGGAATAAATCTTTCACCTTCCATACTGTGTAATGTACGAGTCTTCTATAATACTATATATTCATAGGTTCACCTGCAATAAGCACATCACAAAATCATACAAGATAAAAGTACCAAATACGATCTACAATCCTATATCAATGACTAAGGAGTTTGATAATAAAACCAGTGATTAATACACAGTAGCAGTTATGGGAAAGGAACTTTCATTGCATTAATAAAAATAAGAGAGAGATTGCAACCGATAGCCTTAGTATTGAGATGTCTCTTTTCAAGCAAGGTCTTGCCTCCAAAGCTTCAACTTGTCTTCCTAATGCTCACTCTCCTTGGCTAGATTTGGCCAAAATTTTGGTGTTGTAGCATAATCTTTCTCTTTTTACCCATGGGGGGTGAGCCACTACTTATAGCCACTGGAGGATAGGAATGGTTGATATTCTCATGGGTGAAGTGTAGGGGAGATCCTAGAAGGAGGGATCTCGAGTCCAGGTGGTCCGGGAGTGTAGGAATGAAGGTGCCACGAAGATGATCTTTGAGAAGCTTCGTGAATCTTCTATTTTTCCATTTAAAACTTGAGCACCACTCTTTTTCTATTGAGACAAAGTGTTACCAAGGCTGCACCGCCTATTACTCAAAGCGAGAAGGTAGTTGCACCGCTCTTTGCTAATTGACAAAGGGAGTTGCTGAAAAGGGTAACACACATTGTCCAAAGGGAAAACGCGGCAATGGAAAAAAGTGTAAATTCATAAATTTTGGCCTGTGTCTAACTTCATATATTGAGGATTCGAGGGAAATTCTGATGTTTAGGTTCTCATTACATGTTGATGACGAGAAATGTGTGTAACCAAATGCCCCCCAAAGCATGAGGATAGAGGAATAGGATAGGTGAAAGCTTTGTAAGAACAAGTTATAGCTTCAAGGAAAGAATTCACTGATAAAATGTCTTCATCGACCCGACTTTTTTGCAATACATCGGTACTTTGACTCATATCCAAATGACTCCTCGTCATGGCTAGAGACTAATACAAGGAAGATCCGAGCGAGGTATGAATTATCATGGCTTCTAGAATACATCGTAGATCCATGCGAAGAAGACTCACACTTGGACATAGAAACCAAACATACAATGTAGATTTATGTCATGCAGACACAAATTTGAGCACAACCATGACCATACAAATGTGGATCCATGCTATGACTCATACAATTACTCCATTGCAAACTAGGGAAAGTAATGGGTGCTTAATAGATACCCAAGGTCTTCTCCCATATTCGACAAAGTACGATTATGTCCATGTGATTAGAATGTCTCGATGTCGAACATGGTAGAAACCACATGATTACTTGTCAATGATAAGAACCATTAACAAGTGCAAGGGAGATCACCATTGATGTCGATGATTCCCAAGGTACCCCAGTACAATATCCCGAGTGTGAATAGATGATAAGATGTCGAACACCCAGTTGAATCTTTTGATCAAAGGTCAATGATATAAACCTATGTCCAAAGTGAGAGGGTTTGCCATTAATGCATACCAATCTCAAGGTACTTTTTTTTTGTTTCTAAGACTAATTCCTGGACGATGAGTTGGAGTCAAAAGAACTAGTCTTGTTAAAGGAGGGCCATGATGAATCCCACATCGACAACACAAAAATCGGAACAAAATTTTGGAATTTGAGTATGATGTAACCACATGACTGACTTAAAGGTAATCGTCACAAAGTTTTGTCTGCAGATTCAAAATCTCAAGACAATTTCTCTTTTGAACATAAGGCGACATGACTGAAGACTTGACAACATTGACTTGATGAGGCAAACACCAAGACATAATGCAATGATGGGCGATGCATTCTTTGAAAGACTCAAAGGAGTGACATCAATCATGAAAGTGGATCGACTCGGAGACAAGATGAATACCTAATTGATTGAATGAATTGCAGATAAGTACCATGTTCAAAAGTAGCTAACAACTACCATTATTGCAAATAAAATATGGTTCCATTCCCTTACTTTCCACATCATGAATGATGAGTTCCTCTTTTCATTTTTATGAGTTCAATGAGGGTAACAAAGACTCGTTGTATCTTATCATAGGATAATTCCATTGTCACATGTTTTATGAACCTGAGAAAGGAGGGGTATGTTCTCAAAAGAGGGTCTCTTATAGTTTAATTTAACGAGTCCATTGAAAGTTAACTCGGTATCATTCATGTTTAGAGAGTCTGAATGAAAATGGAAGGAGACTCCAAAAGGTCATTTTTCCTATGATTTAGTCCCTAGGGCCCGAAAAAGTATAAAATAATGCCCAAGAGAACTCTTCTAGCGCAGATCAACTAGAGTGTTCCTTTTTCGTAAATTAGTCAATCTGAACTGAAAAAGAGGTAAACTATCGTCGAAAATACGACTCTTCGGGTCCTTTTATGAGCATGAAGAAGACATGTTCACTTGGCGATCTTTTCACATTTTAGGAGTCTGAAAAGAGATTAAAGAAGAATCCATGAAGTTTTCTTTTCACGATAAAAGAGTTTAACGAGCTTGAAAAGAAGTGAAAGTTGACTCGGAAATTTGGTAATAGGTTTAAAGAGCACGACCAAGATTTCCAAATTCAGCACTCAAGGACTTTTTTTGTTTTGTGTAAGTACGAAAAAGTAAAAAACAAACTCTCACATAACCAAAAACTTTCAATTCTGGTCCCTACAAAACCTTTGAAATGACTATTAGACCTCCAAAAGATTCAAAAATAAGTTTTTCATGACTAATTAAGGGTAATTATTGATAAAATAATTAAAATATTTGAAATAATATTATAAAAACCCAAAATATTTCATATAAAATTTAGTGAATAGTAAAAAAACTTACCATTTTAACTTTTTACCAATTGGAGAGCCATTTTGAGCTATTTGTGTGTAATTTCAAGCGAGGATTCCAGAGTCATCAAACATCCTTTTTTTGAACCATCAGCTCCAGGTAAAAGTTAAACTCATTCCTAGCCTTTCTATGGTTTTCTTTTTTCATTCCATGCAATTTTTTAGGGTTTTGTGAGATTTACCCAATGGTAAAAAAATGCTCACGAGGTATCGCATGTTCGCCTTTCAGGAAAGGCAGTGCCTTGGTAACACCTCACTTTCTCATGCAAAAAATGGCGGTGTCACCGCTCTGTCTTAAAGGGACAGGGGCATTGCCACGAACTTCCCTAAAACGTGGTAGAGACAAGCCAAAATAATGAAATTTGTGTATTTTTACTTGTTGGATTTGTGTTCTAATACCTCAATTTGACTTTTTGGCAGGTTACTTTCGTGAATATGGTTGTCTGGAAAGAAATGAAACATGAAATTCATGATGCTAGGGTTGGGAATGATCCTGGCACTGTGGATTCTCTGCGGGGATGTGGACTCTTAAAAAATTTCAATGTACCTAGCATGAGATCCCACATGATATTATTGGAATACATCCTGAGAATTTTGAACCCAGAACAATAATATTTCGAGGTGGGGGATCATATTCTCACTGCGGAGGTATAATATATATACTTCCTTATGGGGTTTTCTAGGATCGGGGTGCCCATCTCACTACCAGGTCCTCGGTGAGGAGATGTTACCACACAGGAGCTCATACATCGTCACTATTTTCCAGGTACTCAGATGTATGGAAAGAAGATTCCTATCAAAGGGGTAATGGATCTTCCTATTCGCACAATCCTTTTTACTGTGTCGTGAGTTTCAGGGAGCCAATGGGCTCATCAAGATTCTCAAGCCCACATGCTCTATGCTTTGGAGGGTATGGCACCCACAATATTCAACTGGGCTGAGGCTTTACTAAGAACCTTCAAAGAGCAATTGACCAAGTGTTGACAGGGAGAGATGAAGCAATTCGACTATGGTACTATCCTAGCATGCTTCTTATTTGAGTGGGTACCTCATTTGAGGCTGCAGGTATCCTTCACTGAGTTGACAATACGAGACCCTCACATGCTGTGTTGGGTAGAGGTCCTGGCCCGCCATGGTGGAGATGGGTCTAAAGTCAAGTATGGGAGTGCCTTCTTTCATTGGTTGGATGACCAAATACTTATGATCAAGGACTACACATATGATAGGAATGAATTCAGAGGATATATTGACCTAACCCTACCAACATGTGCCCAATGAGGCGACATTAGCAAGTGGAATACTAAGACATTGATTGTTTTTTATATTTTATGTTTTATAATTTTTATGGATATTAACGAGACCTACTTTTTCATGCAGATGAGGTAGATGCATAAACTGGGGGTTCCTCCCCCATTGACAGGCGGGAAGGGGCCCGCTTTGTCCACAGAGGAGATGAAAATTTGATCGAGTTAGAGGAGAACCTCAGCCGGTTGATTCTAGATATTCCAGATATTTATGTAGATCACCTCCCTAGGAGGTACCAGAGGCACACTATTGGATTATCGGGTCGTTTCAGGCACTTTCTAGGGAGAGTGGAAAGAGCCATTATGTGCTATCACAAGCACCATTAGCTATCCCATATCCTGTAGACACTGAAAGCTATCCAGCTTCACTATTTTTGCTATTTTGTNATATATATATATACAAAATTATCTATTGGCGTGCTATTTGTATTCAAATGTGGTGGTCATCTATCTGGGATGGCTATAGCCCAGAAAATCCTTTGCGCTGGCTATTTTTGGCCTTCAGTCTTTAAAGATTGTCACGAGGCTGTTAAGAAATGCCCACCCTATCAACATTTTTATCCAAAAAAGCGCACTCATCCTGCTCCATTACACCCTGTCATTGCCGTTGGCCCATTCGCCAAATGGGGGATCAATTATATGCATTGTAAGCCTACCTCAGCCGGGGGGGCATGGTTACATCATCGTAGCCGTTGACTATTTTACAAAATGGGTTGAGGCCATGCCTACATATGTAGAGGACAGTAAGACTACCACTCTCTTCCTGTTCAATCATGTGATAGCAAGATTCGAAGTCCCACAGTCCATAGTTACTGATCACATATCACATTTTCGTAATCAAATGATGGAGGAACTAAGTGCCAAGCTAGGTTTTCGTCATGAAAACTCTACGCCTTATTATCCGCAAGCTAATGGTTAGGTCGAGGCCATTAACAAAGTTTTGAAAACAATGCTTCGTCGGAGGGTTGGAGCCCATAAATCCAACTGGCACCATTTTATTTTCTCCGCTCTTTGGGCTTATAGGACTTCGGTGAAAACAGCTACTGGTTTCACACCTTTCTATCTTGTCTACGTACTAGAGGCTATCTTGCCAATTCAATGTTAGATTCCATCCTTGAAATTTTTCGTCAAACTTAAGCCAGACACTTTCACAGAGGAAGAGAGATTCTATACTTGAACAACCTTGACAAAACTAGAAGAGATGATGCCTTAGCTAATGAGCCACACAAGAAATACGTCAAGGCACATATGAGAAGTCTATCCAACCTCATGCCTTTAACAAGGGTGACCTAGTTCTGACTTATGATCAGAGATATCACAAACTAGGGAAAGGGAAGTTTGAATCCATGTGGTATGGTCCTTTCGTCATTTCCAAAGTTTTAGAGAAAGGGGCCTACGAGCTCATGGACTATGATGGAATCCCCTTCGGACAACCTCACAATGGGTTGTACCTAAAGAGGTACTATGCCTAGATCTCTCTTGGATAGTATCTTGTATATATGTATATTACTTTACTTTTAGTGTGCTTAAGTATTTTCAATATGGTTTTGAGTTTAGTGTTCGTATCTATTTATACCATGTTTTGGTCGTGCAGAGAAGATGGCTTTCTACAGCTTCGTTGATGGTGCTTGCCACCACACCTTGAATCTTGCCTCAGCTACTTGGGTTCTATATTCCCCAGCTTACTATTTGGTCAGTTTAGGAGCACTTTGTATTGGTCCCGCTACCAACAATATCGCTGAGTATCGAGCAGTCATAGGTCTTCTAACTCAAGCTGCCTCCCAAGATGTTTGTAACTTGGTAGTCTTGATGGACTCACAACTTGTGGTTTGTCATCTAAACCATGTCTATACCATTAGGAATCCTGTGCTTCTCCATCTCTTCCAGAGGGTATGTTTATTAGAAATATCATTTGAAACTATCACCTATAGGCATATCCCTAGGGAACATAATGCAGTTGCCGACTCATTAGAAAATTACATCCTAGACTGGCATATTGCCCATTCATGACATGAAAATCAAACATGGCTCACTATAAATAAACTATAAAAGACACATAAAACTCATATAAAATACATTCACCATTTGAGACATATAAACACCAAGGTAGAAGTCTGTATATATATATATCTAAACATGTTTTACAAAAAATAGGTCACGAGACCTCATCTGAAGCACTCAGGATTTCAGCGAAAAAATCATCATACAAAAGTCCTGAAGCTATCTATCAGCTTTCAGTAAATACATCATGCACCCTATAATCTAGTGATGCTTGTAGTAACACATAACCGGCCAGGCTACTCAACGTAGTAGTCTGTTGAAATGACCTGGTACTCTCGCAGTAGGCCTCTAGTACCTCAGTGGGAGGTCATCAAGGCATTCGAGATGTCTAGAGTCAACTTATCGAGGTTCTCCTCTAGATCCCCTGTCACATCATCTCCCTGTGGTAAAAAATGGGCTCCAGATCGCCTATCTAATGGGGAGGCTCCCCTAGGTTGTGTTGCTCTGACAACTACATGAAAACATTCAAGTCTCGTTACTGAACATAAAAAATATAAAACATCAAAACATAAAAACACAATTTCCATTTTAGGGTTTTTTGTTTCTTACCGATATCACCCCACTGCCCACCAGGTGGGAGTGGTAGGTTAGGGTCACCATTGAATTCAGTGCCTGCATATGCATAGTCCTCCACCATGAGGAGCTGATCTCTCAACCATCGAAAGAACGGGTCACCGAACTTTACCTTGCCTCTACCTGCTCCAGTATGGGCCATGATCCGAACCCATCTCTGCATACAAGGGTCCCGTGCCCTCAACTCTATAAAGACCACCTGGGGTCTCATCTGTGTAACACGCTAAAAAAAGAAACACGCTAGAATGGAACCGAAACCAAATTGCTTCAGCTCCCCCTGCCGACAATTGGTCAGTTGATCCTTGAAGATCGGAAGTAGAGCTTTCGCCCAGTTGAAAACTGTGGGCACCATGGCCTCTATGGCGTAGAGCATATGCGCTCTAGACGCCTAGTGTACCCCTTGGATTCCTGCCACTCTCTGCATGGTAAACAAAATTGTCCGTAGAGGGCCGTCCACCACTGCTTTTATGGGAATTTTCTTCCCCGATGTCCTGGTCCTAGGAATGCAATGGCGGTTTATCAACCCTGAGTAGTAATGTCCCCTCCATAAGAACTAGTCAAAGACATGGGAGCACCCTGTCTCGATAGGCCTGTTAGGAAGTAGATGTCCTCTACTTCCATTGTCAATATGTGAGCACCAACTTCAAAATACTGTTGCTTCGGATTCCACATCTGGAGGGTATGCTCTAATTGTCGCTCATGTGACACCATGTTGGGTGTATGGAAAAACTTTAAAAGTCCACAGTCTCTCAACATGGCGATACAACCTGTGTTTCATTTGGCAAATGCATCATCGTTGTCATGTTTCCTCTCTTTCCATATTACCATTTTTTATCAATGGGAACCTGTCAAAAACCATCACAAGACCAATTAGAAACATTCCCTATCATTCAAATCATCAAATTTGAGCTAGTTTTGTTTGTGCATGCATTTTTATTTACCCACGGCCGGCACCGCCTGTGTCCCATTGAGGACAGGCGTTGGCACCGCCTGTGCGCGGTGTTTTCGGTGTGGTTCTAGTGGGGTACCGCTTATCCTGCAAGGGATAAGAGTGGTGCCCGCTTCCATGGTTTTAGGGCTCACCCAATAGGCCCAAAACACCACCAAAAGTCAAAATTGAAACCATGATATGAAAGAGTAGGGTTTAAGCTATTACCTGAAACTGACGGTGTGTGAATCCGACGTTAGATGATCTCGATATCAACAACTGAAAATATGGCCAAGAAAATCCTCCAAAGGCTCTCCACTATGGGTAAATGGTAAAATGTTTTGATTTTTTACTATTTACATAACTTTTATGTACATTTTAGGTTTTGAAATGTTATAGTTTTGTTTTAAAGTCATTTATTACTCAAAATCTATCAGTCATAATCCTTTAAATGTCAGTTATTGGAGAATTTAACACTTGTTTTTCAAGTCGTTGTAGGATAGAAGAGCGGTAGCAGTAAAAGTTTTGGGAGTTCATTTTTTACTTTTCCGTACTACCATAAAACAGAAAAATTCTTTTGAGCATTTATTGTGACACTTTGGTCATCCTCTCCAAATTTAGCATCAAAGGCCCAAGTCCTTTTTTTTGATTCTTTTCGGACTCGTAAAATCTCTCATCATGAAAAGAGACCTAGTGGAGTCTTATTTAAACTTTTTTCGGGCTCGTTAAATATGAAAAGATTGTCGAGTGATCTTGTCTTCTTCATGCTTGTTAAAACACTTGAAGAGTCGTTCATCTGACGGTAGGTTATCACTTTTTCGGTTCAGGTGAACTATTTTATGAAAAAGGACCCTGTGGAGTCTTCTTCTGTGGTCGTTCAGACTCTCTAAACATGAACGATACCGAGTTAACTTTCATTGGACTCGTTAAATCAAACATTGAGAGACCCTCTTTTGGGAACAAACCCCTCCTCTCTTACGTTCGTAAAACATATGAGTTTGGAATTGTCTTCGGACGAGCTATAACGAGTGCTTGTTACCCTCTTTGAACTCGTAAAACCAAAAAGAGGCACTCATCAACCATGATGGGGAAAATGGGAAGGGAATCATTTTGCAAATAAATGGCAGTAATTTGTCGTTACCTTTGAACATGGAACTTATCTGCATATCATTTCAGTCAATTGGGTATTCATCTGATCTCCGTGATGATCCACTTTCATGAGTCATGTCACTCTTTTGAGTCTTTCAAAAGAATGCATTGTCCACCGTCGCACTGTGTGTTTGTCTGGTTTAGTCATGCTGCCAAGACTTTTGTCTTACTGCCCGATGTTCAAAGGGAAGTTGAAGAAGTTTACCTCTGCAGTCAAAACAATCTATGTGTCAGTAATTTTGAGTCAGTCTTATGGTTACCTTATTCACATCATTCCAGAACTGTGTTCCGAGTTTCATGTCGTCGATGTGGGACTCATCATGGCCCTCCTTCATCGAGACTATTCCCATCGACATCAACTCATTTTCCGGGAAATAGTCTTAGAAACAAAATGTAGTACCTTGAAATCTGTATGCCTCAATGACAGATTCTCTCACTCTCAACATAGGGTCACATCATTGACCTTTAATTGATAGAATCAACTGTGGGTTCGACATCAAGACATGTATTCACACTTAGTAAATTGTACCAGGGTACCTTGGGAATCATTGACATCAATGGTGATCTCCCTCACACTTGTTAATGGTTCACGTCATTGGTCAGTAATAAAGTGGTTTCTACCATGTTTGACTTCAAAACATTGTAATCACATAGATAGAATCGTACTTTGTGGAAGACGAGATGAAGACCCTGGGTATTTGTTTAGCGCTCATTGCTTTCCCCAGGTTGCGATGGAGTTTTGTATATCTAACATGGATCCACATTTGTATGGTTGTGGCTATGCTCAAATTTGCGTCTGTATGACATAGATCTACGTTGTATGTTCATTAGCTATGTCTAAGTTTGAGTCCTATATCACATGGATCTACGCTGTATTCTAGTAACCATGCCTATTTATTCCTCTCATGGATCTGCCTTGTATTGGTCTGCAGCCATGAGTTGGTTACATTTTTCTATGAGTCAAAAGTATTGATGTACTATAGATGCCTACTCGACGACATTCTTCGACCAAGCTAACATTCTCACCTCGAAGTGACAACTTGTTCTCTCAAAGCTCTCACTTATTGTATCCCTCTAAGCCTCATGCTTTGGGGGGGATTCTGTTATACCTAAATCCTGTCACCATCATGTGATGAGATTCTTAACCCCTATGTTTGCCCTTAATCCCAAAACTTGGACTGGAAACTTGATCTGGATATCAATTCTACTTAAAAAAACCTAGGACTGTGCTTTTCCTTTGGCTGATGAGCGGTACCTTCTTCAGCACTGCCTGTGTCCTGTTATAGAGAAGTGGTGCCACCAGTAATGTGCTTTGTTGTTGAAGCGATTCTCACCTAAACCGCTCTATCATAAGGGAATGAAAGCAGTACCCTAAGTAAAATGGGAAAAAGAGAATTTTCTCGAGGCTTCTAGATCATGAGCCTCGTGTCCTCCCTTATCCCTATCAATATGGGTTAGTTGAGCTTGAGATCCCTCTTGGTAGGATATTAGAGCCACCTCACCCACAATTCTCTCAACTATCTCTCTTGGTAGGATCTTAGAGAATCGAATGGTATTGTTATGATGTTGAATTGACTACCTAGTCCAATCCATTGGAGAGCACAAGAGAGCAAGTTGGAGCTTTTGGGGATGAAGTGTTTGTCTTATGGAGGAGTTTGTCAACACTAAGGCCATGGTTGTAAGCTTCTTCATTAATTCTTAATGCAAAGCTGATTCCTGTCCTACATATCTGTTGTTTTGATTTGGCATGTATATGTTACTAGATTCCTTAGGCACTAGTATGGATGTGTAGATGATTTTATGGTAGCTTTGATGTTCTTGTTTGTTTGACATGTTTGCAGGTACACAGGTTCATGATCAAAGCAGTATTCCAGGTGTTTACAACATTCAAGGAAGGTCTTTATCCTTTGTCGTTCACTCATTTGTTCTGGATCTGAACCATTTAGACCAGAGGAACAACTTCTGTCCGCAGAAGGTGCAATATTCCTGATAACAAATTTGGCGACTTCGCTGGGGAAGAAAGAAAATTTCAGTTGATCTGATCTTCCTCAATCCTTGAACCCTTGTGCTAATCCAGGCTCCATCTCCAACTCTCTTCAATTAGATCTGCCATTTAACTTAGTGAATTTTGGTTTGAAACTTTCAGATCTGTTCAGATCTGAACTGTTTCGACTTTATGTGCTCTTTTTTACTGTCAATTCATTAACCTTTACCTTGATTTGATCAATTTTTAACTTGATTTCTTGATCTCCTTGTGTTTTGTATCTATTCAGGGAACCGCACATGTGTTGTTGGCAACAAGCGGTGTCACCACCTGAGTCTCTTTATCCAAAAGCGGTGCTCGTCCAGAACCCTCTATTAAGACCCCTCCAGCGCGGTTCCAGGTAGGCCTTGTTTTAGAACTAGTTTTTGTGATTTTTTGCAAAAGGTTGGATTTTGCTTGCTTTCAGCCCTGCACTGTCAGGATTGTGTTTTGAATCTTTATGCTCATGGTTGAAAATTTTATGGTAAAATTGGTTTGGCTGAAAGAATTCAAAAGCTACATTAGGCTTGTTGATTATTCATTTGCTTTCATGCTTGTTGGTTGTGATTTTGAAAGGAATTTTTGAAAGCTTAAGTTTCAGTTGGATCTCTTTTCATTTCCTTTATAAAGACTGAAAGAAAAACCACTTGCTTAGCATCTTGATTTCATTTTTTCCATAGAGGACTTCTTTTTGCTTTTAAAAAGATTTTTTTATATTGAGATTAGGTCATTATCATTACTGAGCATAGGACACTCAATCTCTAATTAGCCTCACAAGCTTTCAGGATCTCTTTGTTCTTTTGTCTCTCTTACATTAGTACTATCTCATCAAAAGAAAAATAGTGTAGTTTTAAGTTATATCTATCTATGTTTAAAAGAAAAATCGAAAAAATAGATTGCATATGTATGTAGAGTGCTTGTTGTTTTTCTTTTAGGAAAAGAGACTCTTACCCCTTTGATTGCTTTCAAAAAGAAAAATGAGTTTGGAATGTGTTGCTTGTCTTTGGATTTGATTTGTTCAAAGTAGTTGTTTGGGAATTTTTGGTTTTCAAAACGAAAACAAAATACTCTCTTTCCCTCCTGTAAGTAGGCATACCTCGAACAATAAAGTGAAATATTTGCATCTACATTCTGCATGGTTTTACTTTTTCTGTCAAAATTCCATGCATTCACCTAACCGTCCACTTTAAAATTAACGGTAGTTATAGGATTAAAATTTACATAGCAATTTGAGTGATAGGCTAGAGATGTGTTTAGGCGTTGTTAAACGTAGGAGCTATCATTACTCGTCCGCATTACATCCCGGAACTCGTGCAGTTCTTCCACGTACCGTCAATATATCGAACGACCTTTCACGTACCCTTGAGGTATATAGAAAGGTACTTCATGTACTTGATTGTATATAGGAAGGCCCCTTGTGAACGGTTATGCATTAGACAACACTACTACCGATTTGAGCTCCCACGTACCTTGCGTATATCGGGAGACTCCACTAGGATACCTTATCTATCTGAGAAAATCCCTTTGGCCATCTTGCTTGGAGCCATACACCAAAAACAACATTCGGGGAGATTACTACGCATGTACCCTTAAGGTATATCATGAGTGGCACCTTCTTGACAATCCTGGTGAGAGACCTGACTATCTGAATTCCTCCTGTCATTTAAGTTTGCTTGTTTGGCATATAGCTTGAGTATGGAAATTTTTAGTGTGTTTTCTAGTTTTGAGACCCTAGGATAGATAGGAACTGTACAAACTAGCTGAATTAAGACAGTCCAGAAGAGTACGGGGCTTGCCACCTAATTTTATTCCTGTTTCAGGAGAAAATCCTATGGAAGCTATCGACCAAGGAGCTACTACCAACTCCCAAGTGGGAGAAAATGTGGTTGCAAAAAGCAGAGATCCATATCCTTCGCATGTGCCTCCCTTGGTCCAACAACCTTCTAGGGGTAATAATTCATTCCACTCTCCCATAGAAGGTCATGTTGATTATACTACCCGTCCAGATTATGGTCTCAATGCTCCGTTTTGGGATACCTCTATAGGACAGGCTATTGCTTCATTTGGCACCTGTTTAACCTCTTCTGAAGAAGTTTCACCAAATTAAGAAGAACGTAGATAATACCAGGTAGCTATTCTCCGTGCACAAGAAATTGAAAAGAAAATAGATAACATATTGGGTACACCACCACCTCATTCAGCAGTTTTTCCTGTGAGATATCGCTCACTTGCTGATTCTATGAGACCCATTGAACCTATTCTAGATCACACTGTGACTCCACATAATCCAGGTCAAACTACCAACCCTGCCACCTCCCATATTCTGTCTGTTCCAAATACTCCAGGGTATTCCACACCTGGGGAACAACATTCAATTCCTGTTTCATCAATACCTTCTAGTGCCAGGGGGCGACCCCCGACACAACCTATGTTATCTGTCACTGGAATTGTAGCTAGTCATGGGAAGACCTATAGTATAGAGCAATCTACAGTTTATGTCCCTCCTACCCACACGAATGTGGTTAACCCCAAATCCAGTTTAGGTCATCCCTTGGGGGCACAACCTGTAACCCATCAAACCTCTTGGGGGTATGGTTATAAAACAAATCAAGTACCTGTAGGAAACATTAATTACCAACCCAACCCTACAGGAATGTATTATGCTAGAATTCCATATCCTAGTAATACTTTCACTCCATGGGGGCAACCTAATTGGTCCTACATGCCAGCTATGGAAGGGATACCTATACATACTGCGGGGGGTGTTGGAGGACCACCTAATGGAGGTTCTCCCCCTGGGGGACCTAATGGTTCTGGAGGGCCTGGTGGCTTTCCTCCTTATGGTCCTGGTGGTCCTGGGAGGCCTAGTGGCTTCCCTCCTAATGGTCCTGGAGGGTCTGGTGGCCCTCCTCCTAGTGGTTCTGGAGGCTCCGGAGGTCTACCTCCTAGGGGTCCTAAAGGGTAAGGTGGTCCTCCTCCTGGAGGCTCCGGTGGTCCTAATGGTCCTAATACCAGAAATCAACCCCCTATGGGTGGATCTTCCAGCGGTTCTTCATCACAACAACCTGTCTATCAGTCTACTTATGGTCCTACTGGTACTTATATGCCCTATCGATACTACTAGTATGTGCAACCTAATCGCTAGTTACCTTTCCTAACAACTTTGGACTTGCTTGATTTGTCCAAGTTTATTAATGATCCCATTCGACATAACCCCTCGTGGCCTCCCATTCCGGTAAAGTTACCATCGAACATTTCAAAGTTCGATGGGAAGTAGGGAGATGATCCAAAAAACCATGTCATGACATTCCATTTGTTGGTTCTTCGAACTCCCTTATGGATGATTCAGTTTGTTTAAGACTCTTCCAGTGAACTTTGACCGGTATCGCCACAAAATGGTACATTGAACTTCCGCAACATTCATTTTTGTGGATTTTGGCTCGTTAGCAACTATGTTTCTTACACACTTTCAGCTTCCTATCCGTTATGAAACGAGTACATATCTCTTAACTTCTCTGCGGCAGAACACCTCCACCCACATATCCAATCATATCCATGAGTGGAGAAGGCAGAGAATACTTATTAAGGATCCTATCCCAGATCAGTTGTTAGCTAACTGGTTTACTAAATATTTGTTGCCTCCAATCGCTCGAGATGTGGCTATGGGCGGTGTCGATACTGAAGAGCAAGCCATTAGTCGAGCCCAATATTTGGACTTGGTCTATTCCCAGTCTGGAACATTGCATGACTTGATCCCTCAAGCTCCTCGCCCAAGCACCGATCCTGCCAAGCCTCCAGTAGAAACCCCTGTTGATGGGATTGTTGGTTCAATCCAGTCCCCGTTGATAGCAAAGCCTGCAAAGAAACCCCAGACTTCCACCCCTACTCCTTCAACTCCCAAGGTTTCCACTGAGGTAAATTCTATTCAGAGCATTCAAACGCCCGACAACAATAAAAAGAAAGTTAAAGCTAAAAAGAAAAATCCTGGAAACCAACAGGAGAATCCAAAACCAACCATCAATGAGAACGATAAAGGAAACAGAAAAGCGAAATACCCATGTCTACTATGCGGAGGTGACCATTTCACAAAAGAGTGTCCTCATCGTGATGAAATCACCCAATTATTAAAAGCTAATCCCATGCCAACAGTTCTCACTGATCTGTTTCCCTCCCAACAACAAGTGATAGACCACATGTCTAATCAAGGAAATTCTAGTTTTTCAGAGGAAATTCGCATGATTTCTTTAGACACTATTAGTTTACAAACTCGAATTCAAAGTTATGACAAACCCACAAACAAGAAAGAAGACAAATCTTCTTTAGGAAAAGCTCCCTCTATTAGTTCTCTCGAGTCCTCGTCTATTGTTCCCCTAACCATCGAGAAACCTAATCTCGACATGGTTTTGTGTCCACCCAAGAGTACTCTTAGGAACGCTATTTTTAATCCTAATGCCCGAGCTGCACAATTTTATAATGTAGTTGAAGATCTTTCTCAGGCACCATGTGCAATGTCTACCTTGGAAGTACTCCAAAGTTGTCCTACACAACGCAAAAACTTGTTGACTGCGTTAGGAGCTTTAGACCCGGACAATACTAATTTGATTCATTTCAATGTCAAGAATTATAAGTCTAGACTACCTCACAAACTCGCTTTTCAAATCATAATGAAAGTAGTTGGAAAGAAAGTCTTTAGAACTGTCTTGGACGAAGGAGTTTCAACTTCGGTTTTGTCCCTGTCTTGTTGGAAAGCTATTGGCTCTCCCAAGCTTGTAACATCAAATACGACTCTGAAAGCCTTTGATGGACGAGGTTTCTAGCCTCATGGTATCATACCATCCCTTTCAGTCGAGCTTGGGGGCAAAGCTGTTTCTATTCAAGTGGAAGTAGTAGATGCCTCATTAGATTACAACCTCCTTTTAGGAAGAAATTGGTTTTATGCCATGACTGTTGTCGCTTCGACGGTATTTCAAACTGTCCAATTTCTGCATCTAGGGAGGATTGTCACCATTGACCAGCTCGATTTATGTACCTCGGATGTTACAACCTCTACGGCTAATAACATCCCTATGTTAGGCCAGTCCCCTCCTCCTTACCAGTCGATTGGGGTAGGCATGTTGAAGGATTCATCCCTTGTGGGAATTTTTCCCTCAAACCCTCCTAACATAGATACGATGACAGTAAATATGATTTCATCATTTGATTATGATCCAAAAGGAAAACAAATTTTTGAGTCCACCTCGTTGAGTCCGCGTGAAGAAATGTACAACGTTATCCAAACCCTTTCCAATGACCATACTGATGGCTTCAGACCCTTACATCCTGCCCTACTGGTTAGAACCCTCTCTTCCTATTCTGGATTATCTTTCCCATACTTTTCCTTCTGATGAGTCCATTATGGAGATCATGAATACGAATGAGCCTATATGGGAGGATCATCATCATAGATCCTCGTTCCTCCCTAATACCAGTTCAGTAGACCATGATTTCGCATCCCTTTTCTCCATTGACATTGTCAACACACCTCAAACTCCTATATTGTTGCAGAACATAGATTCTGAAGGAAACCTATGCAACATTACTCAAACAAATCCAATTGACATATCAACCAAGACTGGCACCCTTGAGCATGTTCTAATTAAATCAATGAAGTTTATTTAAGAATGATTACTTGTGCAGTCTATTCGTTATAATTATTTGCAATAAAATATTGACTCTATTTTGAGCATGAAATCAACGATCCACCTAATGTTGAGGATGTAGGACAAGCTATCGAAGGTCATGCTTCAAATCCAGGTAATGAATGAATTCATATGCTACAATTTAAAATTTTACATTTCAAATGGTGAATATCAATTGGAATTTTTCATTTTTTAACTGCAGAGAATGTAGAGGCTCATACTATACAAGGACACGAAGTACATGATGCGGCCACAACAGGTAAACAACACCTATGCAATATTTTTTGAATGAAAAACTTATCATTATAAATTCATAAGATATCAATTTAACATTTTTACATTATTGCAGCAAATACCAACCCCTTGTAGCAACATCCATGTCACGAGTACTCTACTAGGCAGACAATACGCCAAGTTGTAGATGCGATGAGAACTGAATGACAAGTTGTAGTAGATGAGTTGATTGTTTATTTTCTAACAAGAAAAAAACCTAGAAAGAAGTGACTTAATAAACACTATCTATACTTATTTTTTATAATAAATTAAATCCACATTTTTGCATATAAATTTAATAATTTTTTTCTAGTACATGCATTGGGTGTGGGGAATTGAGAGTGATGTGAGAGCGGGGGAGGGGCCATAAGAGATTCTGCCTTCATGTGGATGACTATGTTTAGCACCGAATAATTTACTGCAGTCGTTTAATCTTGGGGCAAACCTCCCTCGATCAAACAAATCAACATCCAAGTCAATTTTGACTTCATTGCTGCTCCTAATCGAGGGAGGTTTGCTCCAATATTGGACGTCTCCAATAAATTATTTTCAAAACCAAGAGGAGCTTATTCATGAGTGTTAGTTTGTTCTACCAAGTTTTTAGTTTGTTCTCATCGAGTAAATCCATGTTTGAATCTAGGATGATGAGGGGTTAGTCCAAAAAGACAACTCAGAAGGTGATGGGAAGCATTGTAAAGGTATGTCGACATTCTCATGAAAATGCATATTATACTATTAATAATGGTACACATATGGCTTGTATTTATTTTCTATAAGGCTTATGGAGGTTGAATGATTTGGCACTACAGGTACTACACAAACTTGACAATGGTTGGGTTGTGATGAGGGGAGGCCCTGTTGTTTCCAATTTCATTCCAGATTATGTTCAAGTTATGTATTTCATGCCATATTATGTTCATGTTATGTATTTCATTCTAGATTGTGTTCACGTTACTCTAAATATTATAACTCATGTACAGTTCCACGCCCATGAAAGTAGAAGTGCTTTTAACCAAAATTAAGTATGTAGTAGGCATAGACTGTTTTGATCTTCTTCCTTATAATGCGATGATAAAAATATATGGAACACATGTGACAATATACCTTAAGAGAGAAAATGTTAATTTCCTTGGTCTTATTAGTCCTATGGGTAAAAGGGGTTGTTTTTCCACCTTTATGGTACACCATGGTCTTGTGGGTTTGAGGGTTGTCTTAACTTCTTTTTGTGACCACTTTGGTTGACTTATGGTCCTTTATCTTTTACTTGGTCCTAGCATCCTTATTGTGTGTACCTCTCTTATGATGACTTTTATTTTATTGTTGTATTGTTATGGACCATATGACCTTTATAACCATATCATAGCTTAAACTAACATTATTTTATGTTGTTTGGTAACAACCCTAAAAGCTAGGGGTTAGTGGATTGACCTTTCTAGAATGCGTGTTAAGATTATAAATTCAAGTCATGAATTTCATTTTGGAGCGTGTTCACAAGAGAATATTGAAGATCTGATCTTACACCTGCTCTAGGGTTCGCTCAAGAACATCATTCCCACTTCAAGGGCTCCAATGCCCAAACTGCCATGTCCTTCTTCCCATGCCATCAACCTTAATTACTTATTTGCCATTAATGGCTTGTCATCAATGCCAACCATGCTCAACAATGTTGATCTATGCATCTAACCATACGATTAGTTTGTACACACACTCTCTAAGGGAGGAGTTATAGGTCTATCAAAATGGGGTTTCAGGAAACGGACTAAAGCATTGGAAAATTAGTCTAAGTTGACCTAAGAAAATGCCTGACATATCTCATAGGTTAATGATAAAAATTATCTGTGAGTATTAGGCTATAACTTGTTGAAGTGTTTATCTGACCATGGTCGCAGTTTTCCTAAAGAGTGCTTGAAGAGATGGGGTTTCAAGTTGTTTTACTCAGTTCAGTGAAATACTTAGGCAGAATTCTGATTGAATTCTACCTTACTGTCCCTGAGGCCCAACATAAATCAAACTTACTCTTAGTGTTCCAAATGCTTCTAGTTACACGTCGGTTCTTCTAATGGTTATATTATCCCTTCTACTAGCTGCCCCATATTCTAAAAGAATCTACCAACACTCCATGGACTACCAACGATTTCAAAATGCAGGGGAGGGATGCTTGATTGTATTCAAAATGGGGATTTCAAGGGCATGTAGTGGTGGTTGGCGATGTATTGAAGGTTGAGGTGCTGACACATCAAAGGTGATGACGTGTGACAATATTTTGATAGGAGGGATATCGTCGAGTTGTGTGGGGTTTGTGGGAGGCGACACAAAACTGTGGTTGGGACGGAGCAACTACCAGATGCTTTTTGGGTTGCTGCTGGTGGACTGCGCATCGAAAAAGATAACCAACAAAAACCAAATCATTGACCCTTTAACCAACTCCTTTTTAGAAAAAGTTGAAATTGAATACTAGTATTAAAGCATAGATACTCTTTGAATAACTATATATTTTGATTGTGATTCCCACATAAATATGAGAAGTTGAAACTTTTTGGCTTAGTGATGATCTTACTTATTCTTAAATATATTCATTTAACATACCCTTACTATATATCTATATCTATAATCAGAACATTTTTGCACCAAAGAGTTGCATTTCTATATGTATGCATCATTGTGTTGTAGTATAGTTGTGAGAAGTGTGCATGTGTATTGTAGTTTAGTGATAGAAAGTTTGTAAATTTAATCTCTCTGGACCCTTTGTATAACCAAAGTTATATGAATTTATACTGATATTTTCTCCTTAAAAACACTTTAAAATAAGTTAATTAAAAAAAAAAAATCCTATTTATCTTAAATTTATTTATTTTCCGTACCCTTTACCATAGATATCAATATCTATAATCAAAACATTTTATTTTATTGGCCCACCGACGCTTTGGCGAATGTAAACCAAACAACCTCATGAATCTGATTAAGTTGTGGAACTAAAATTATGTACGAATATTGAATTTTGTGGCAAAGAATATTAAAATCCAAGACAGGAGAGCGGTGCAAACAACCAAACGATAGAGAAAGAGAAAGATATTGATCCCTCCCTCGGACCAAATATCACTTTCTTGGTTCTACCGCCCATCAATGAAGTGGTAGCCGACCTCGTGATGCGGGTCGGCCGATGGTAGTAGTTGTGAAAATTCATAATGACATCCTCTGTGTCAATACGATAGTCTGGTACAAATAATCTTGTCACAGGCTGCAGCTTGTCACGGTCGAGGATAGTAATTGCTTTTTTTTGCCGGTCAATTTCACAAAGGAAAACAGGTGGGCGTGGTTAAGGTAGGGCGGGTTGGGGGTCAGCTTATGGTTGGCTGGATTAAATACCGCCTCTGATAAGTAGTTGAGAATTGAAAAGCCGAATCGGAGTAGAAATAGTTGTGCTGAATCCTGCATATAAGAAATGGAATGCACATTATCGGTAATGCAAAGCAGTCGATGAGCCAGCCAACAGCAATGGAGGTGGCCATCAAGGAGATGTGGTCTCGGCTAGCAGGCGGCCATGGAAGCTACTATCGTCCGGCGGCTGTGTTGGTACTAATGGTTTCTTTGGCACTTGTATTTTTGAAGACTAGGCCTCCGAAGAGGCGTCTGCCTCCTGGGCCGAGGGGTTGGCCTCTGGTTGGAAACCTGTTTCAGGTTGTATTGTCTGGAAAGCCGTTCATGTATGTGGTTAGAGATCTGAGAGAGAAGTTCGGTCCCATTTTCACGCTTAAAATGGGGCAGAAGACGCTCATTATCATCACCTGCCCAGAGGTGGCACATGAGGCCCTCATAGAGAAGGGAACGCTCTTCGCCAACAGACCGCCGGATACCCCGACGAAGCTGTACTTCAGCGCTAACAAGTGCTCTGTAAATTCGGCCGAGTATGGCGCCGTGTGGCGCGCTCTGCGCCGGAATCTGGTGTCTGAAATGCTCAACCTTTCACGCGTCAAGGACTTCAGCTGGATCCGCGAATGGGCCATCGATCGTCTCATTCAGAGGCTCGAAGACGAGGCGCGGGACAACAAGGGAAGCGTATGGGTGTTGGCCAACGTGCGGTTTTCGGTTTTCAGCATCCTCCTCTGCATGTGCTTCGGGAAGCAACTGGGGGAAGACATCATCACCCACGTGGACGATGTGATGAAGGATATACTGCTGATCGTGGAACCCCGGTTACACGACTTCTTGCCAATCCTGACGCCGCTCTTCAGCAGGCAATGGAAGCGCATCAAGGAGCTGCGTCGTATTCAGATGGACAGCATTCTACCTCTTATCAACACGCGCCGCGCGGTCCTTAAAGAAGGAGCTCATTCTCAAGACGGTTCCCGCGACGGCGCCCATGCATATATCGACTCGCTAATGAAGTTAGACCTGCCGGACGGGCGAGGAAAGGCCACCGACGCAGAGTTAGTGACACTGTGTTCGGAGCTCCTAAGTGCGGGAACCGATACCACATCTACTGCGTTGGAATGGGCAATGCTTCGCATGGTGATGCACCCAGATATCCAAGAAACTCTCTACCAAGAGATCTGTGACGTGGTCGGTGACAGGAAAGTGGAGGAGAAGGACATAGACAACCTTCCCTACCTCAACGCCGTGGTGAAGGAGACTCTGCGTCGCCATCCTCCTGGGCACTTCGTCCTCTCTCACGCAGTCACAGAGGACTGTAAGCTCAGGGGATATGACATTCCCTACAAAGCCAACGTGGAGTTCTACACGGCGTGGATGTCGTTTGATCCTACCATTTGGCCGGATCCCATGACTTTCAATCCCCACCGATTTCTGGACCCGGAAAACGAGGTAGATATAACGGGAAACAAACAGGTGAAGATGATGCCCTTTGGCGTGGGCAGGCGGATTTGCCCCGCCCTAGGCTTGGGTACGCTGCACATCAATCTTATTTTGGCACGGATGGTGCAGGCCTTTCAGTGGTCCTCCCCGGATGGAGAGACCCCCGATCCCACTGAGAAGTTCGCATTCACTGTCGTCATGAAGAATCCGCTTAGGGCATCCATTAAGAAAAGATGAGCTCATGTTCGCTTCTAGGTCATATCATATTTTTCTTATTAGACCTCAGGTTCGCTTCTAGGTCATATCTTATTGTTAGCTTCCATTACATTACATTACGTTGCTTAGGGTTTTTGTTATATGCCTTAATGTCTATTTCGTTTATGTTAGCTGTATAATAATGGATGGAGATATGACTATTTAATATATGTTCATGTCTATTGAATGAACGTCTTCAAGTTCGGCTGCCACTGCCATACTGCAAAAAATGTCTTTATTGCACATGTTACAGCGTGGTATACACGTCAAGCTGTCTATGTACACACAGTTGCATCATTGAATACAGCCTATCCTAGTAATAGCAGTATTAAATGCATTATTGTTCAGTGTAATACTCTACTTTATAATGCTATACACGAAGTTGTTGCATGTATACTTGGGGTTTAGCATCTGTCTCTGAGATTAAGCTAATGCTCACAAGGCTGTCTTTACTTTTTGACTAAATTAGGATCAAAGTAACATCGTATTGCAATAATTCGTTGTCAATAACACTGATGTTAGAAATAAATATAGATGAAGCAAATCTAATACATGCCACCTCTTCACTCTCAGAAATAATTGGTTATTATCTCACTTCTACTCTTATTTTATCCCATGGATAATCCACATGGCCTTTGTACGGTGAACATACAAAATGATTAAAGAAAAAATCGAGAGCGATGATAAGTCATGATAGGCATTATTATCGGAAAATTCCGTTGAAACAAATCTCACCAACGCCCTTCTTGGAAAGATGGGAATGAAAAAAATCTATAATGCGGTCCCTATGAACGATCTGACTTTTTTGCATTTGACGAGAGAGCAATTATTCTTGTGAAATTAAGTGAAAGAAAAACCTCCGAAAGATGGGAATGAAAAAATCTTTAATGCCGTCGCTATGAACCATCTGACTTTGCATTCGACGAGAGCATTATTCTTGTGAAATTAAGTGAAAGAAAAACCTCCGAAGGGATGTGCGAGATTTAAAGTTACTTTTCGAAGTGGTGGGTAAATTCAAAGCAACTTTTAGACAAGGGACAAGATCAATGGCAGCTGGCAGCCAGTCCCTTGCCTAAAGATAATATGCTCTTTGAAAACTAAAATGTGGTCGTAAAATGCTCATCAATTGCCCGGAAGATTCGGGTAGATATTGCTATTAGTGGTTCAGTCGGAATCTACGCTTATTGGCCACCGGGATGTGAATCTATCTCTCGAGTCACTTGGCGCTATGATCAAGGTGTGACAATGTGTCAACCACTACGGCTGTAAGAATAGAGAACCGCTACTAGGCCCAAACCGAGAACAAAACTTTGTTCCTACTACCTATGTGAACCTGGCTACCAATGTCCATTTGTTTTTGTCAAAATTAAATTCAAATGGATGGTTTGATGAGTCTTCCTTTGCAAGACTTCATTTCTTGCATGAATTCCACATAATCACATCAACTATAAAAAAAACACTCAATGGCATGCAACTAGGATCACAAATCGTGCAAGAGTCATATTTATGCATTGATATAGAGAGGTGGGCACATTATATGGAGAAACAATGAATTAGAAAAAAAAAAATTGGACCAAAGCACTACAATCGTTATTAATGAAATTAAAAAAACAATTTTTGGCTTAGGAAAAGTCTTCAATTTGATGGGTGGCATGATCATGATGTAATATCCCTCTATCCTTCCAAACATTTGTGGTTTCTCACCACATTTGTCCTTGGCGCTTGCCACCAAAATACATATAAAAATTACTTGTCGAGACATCCTCTTCTCTTTAAATCCTCATCTCACATTCATAACTAAGGATTATTATGCACGCACATCCTCACCTTATAATATCAATTGGGTGAAGGCACAAAGATAACCATAAAATATCAAATGTTTCAAGACCCAAAGAGTAAGAAAATATCAAATGTTTCAAGACCTAAAGAGTAAGAGATAACTATAAGTAAGTCTTATATTAAATTTACCATATAAGTCTTTAATTGACACTATCAACTCGGATTTGACACATTGGATTGTTGTGATCTTCTTATCATTCCTTGCTAATGTGATTGCAAGGCTCTCTTTCAAGGTGAAGACCATAGTTTTACACATTTTTCCTCATTCTCATGCCTTTTGGTAAGACAATAAGGTAGTAGCTTGCATCACCATGGAAAACAAAATTCAATATGAGGTAAATACATTATTTGTTTTAGAGTCTTGAGCTCTTAATTATTCACGCCTAGAACTTTCTCAAATCTAGCCATTAACATACTTCTTTGGTGTTCTGGTTCAATTTAAAAGGCAGATTGTCGAGAGTTAGACATGCAGTGAGTAGCAAGGCTCCGACTGAATTAGGCTTGATTCCATTTCCCCTCCATCCCATCCCTATATGTTGTCATGACAAGTGGTGAACAACAAAATTTGATGTCTTGGCCCCAGTGATGCTAGCACTGTTAACCTGCTTGGTATGTGCGATTTTTTTTAATGTTTTAATATGAGTTGTGTATTATTTTTTTTAGGCACCCAATTCCCATCCTTCTTACATCTCTAGGGATTGGATGGATGCCCTCTCTCCGGTTTGAATTAAGGTTTTGGTTGTTTTTATATGTAATTTTTGTTGGCTTCGTTTTTATACATAGTTAAGAGTAAGTAACTCTCTCGTGGTTCTAGTTTTTATTTTTATACTATATCTAATTGCAATGTCATGTACAATGCATAAGATCATGCAGATGCCTCAATATGGTTATTGCATAGATCATCTAAATGCTCCAATATGAGTATTTCATAGTCTAAGTAGATATTTTGTATAATAAAGTGTATTCTAACTTGGAAAAATACAATAAAATAGATGTTATTTTACTCAACTTCAAAATTAATGTGAGAGAAATGTGTTCAAATTAAATTTTATTGAAAAGTTATTATTTTTTTATATCGATAGCAAGAAGCACTTAATTATTTAAGATTATAAAAATTTGGAAGAACAATATTAGTTTTTAACATTTTTTAAAAGAAAGTTTAGTTAATTTATACTTTTTTTTTCATGAGAAAAAAACATGACCTTGTTATTCATAGAGAATCAAAGGACATCATATATACATCCCGACACTAGGGCATTGTCATAACATATCATAATATGAACTTCGACATACACACAACCATATACAACCTTACAAACTAAAGAAGACAATGCAAAAAAAGTGCAGTTCACCCATCTAGAGAGCCAAAAATCTCCCAAAATGAAGTGACAAATTGAAACAAGACATCCCCGAATCAAACCTATACATCAGACATACATATCAAGGAGACAAAAATAGTGCAGAGAGCTGATATCGAAGAAGCCCGCTTCTAATGACAAAAATCCCACTAGGGAAAATGTGCAAAAAGAGAGATATAAGGAGCCTTGCTGGCTTGCACCAAGCTCTAAAAGCGCTGAAATGTATCATTCATGACTGAAATGCCATCATATATTTTTGAGAAAGAACCACACCCAGGAGCCAAAGCTAGGGATTCTTTTGATAAGCTATCTGCATGCTAATTGTGTTTTCAATATGTATGCTTGATGGACAGGTTGGAAAAGCAAGACATCAAGCATCTGGTGTCCATGCACCAGTGACTCAAACAGGGAGAATCCAGTGAAGCTTGATAGTTTTCCCAATTTATGATGACTGTTGAATCTCCATAAATATTCAGCGTATGGATTCCCATCACTTTTGCAAATGTCAACAGTGCCCACAGTGCTAGGAGTTTAGCTCTGGTATTTGTGCAAAGACCTCCACCCATTGCAAATTCAAATGAATGAGACTCAATCCGAGCCAAGTAAACATCGGCTCCACCTTTACTGTGTGCAGCTGCCCCATCGAAGAATCCACAAGGGTAAACCAGAGTTGGGCTAGGACCTACTATCCCAAGTTTTGTTTTCATTTTTTCCATAGGATAAAGATGCATAAAATAGTCAACCTGGCGAATTACACTGAAAACAGAGGCTTTCTTTCCCTCAAATAAACAAAGATTGCGGCCTCTCCAATTACACCAGAGAATAAAAAGAAGGAGATAACTGTACTCTGAGTGATGTGTGTATTTAGCAAACTAGCGTTCCAAGTCAATTGAAGTACTAATATTTATATTACCCTTCATCTTTGAAGGGCGCTTGAATTAAATGCCTTTCCAATTGAAATTAAAACCCACCCTTCAAATTTGATCATTGGTGGAATCTATGTGAAGTGATGTGAATGGCACGCGAGTTTTCCATGTTCCCACAAGAATAGAGATATGTTCCCGTTCCATACATACCCCTGCTTCTATTCCCTGTTCAAACAGACCCGAGAGAGAAGACCCTGAGTTACCACAGTGAAGAGTAGGCACTACCGGTTAAGATCCTTAGACCATATTCCACTATGACGAGGTGTCTTCCGCTACCTATGAATTAAAGGACAAAAAAAAAGGTTCATCTAGAAAATTAAAGTTAAAGAAAAAAAAAGTTCATCTAGAAAATTAAAGAAAAAAAAGAGTGGATCAATAAAATTAGAAAATCAAGGGAAAAAAAGTTCATCTAGAAAATTAAAGAAAAAAAAGAGTTCATCAAAATGAATTTTTTTTTCCTTAAGAATTCATCAATAAAAATGAATTTTTTTTCCGTAAAGGAAAAAAGAATTGAGGAAAAAAATTCATTTTGAAAAAAAAATTCATTATAAAATTAAAAAAAGATTTCATCAATAAAATTAGAAAATCAAGAAAAAAAAGTATTTATAAAATTAAGGAAAAAAAATTCATTTAGAAAATTAGAAAAAAGAGTATCTATAAAATTAGGTAGAAAATCTATAAAATTAGAAAAAAGAGTTCCTCTATAAAATTAAGTAGAAAATCATCTATAAAATTAGAAAAAAATGTTCATCAATAAAATTAGAAAATCAGGGAAAAAAATTCACCTATAAAATTAGAAAAAAGAGTTCATCTATAAAATTAGGTAGAAAATCATTGAAAAAAAAAGGTTCATCTATAAAATTAGGTAAAGAAAAAAGAGTTCATCTATAAATTAAGGAAAAAAAATCATCTTTAAAATTAGAAAAAATAGTTTATCTATAAAACTCGGTAATAATTCCTGTATAAAATTAGAAAATGAATTTATCTAAAATTAGAAAATAAGTTTATCAATAAAATTAGGTAATAGAATTTGTAGATGCATTATAGTGTTAGTTGTAGGTTATATAAATATGAGATATAATTAAATAAGTTTATCAATAAAATTAGGTAATAGCATCTATAGATGCATTATAGTGTTAGTTGTAGGTTATATAAATATTAGATATAACTAAGTTTATAGGTAAAAGAATCTCTATAAAATTAGAAAAAAGAGTTCAACTATAAAATTAGTTAATAGAATCTGTAGATGCATTATAGTGTTAGTGGTAGGTTATATAAATATTATATATATAATAATGTTGATAGGTAATAGAATCTCTATAAAATTAGAAAAAAGAGTTCATATATAAAATTTTGTAATAAAATCTGTAGATGCATTATAATGTTAGTGGTAAATTATATAAATATTGTATATAATAATGTTGATAGGTAATATAATCTCTATAAAATTAGAAAAAAAGAGTTCATCTATAAAATTAGGTTATAATTATTATATATAATAATGTTAATAGGTAATATAATCTGTATAAAATTAGAAAAAAGAGTTCATCTATAAAATTAGGTAATAAAATTTGTAGATGCATTCTAGTGTTAGTGGTAGATTATATAAATATTATATATAATTACTTTGATAAAGTTATATAATTGAAATTTGTACATTTTATCACAATTGCAATATGTAAATAATATCATATATGATATTTTTAAAGTAATATTTTAAAAATAATTAAGTTATAAGCATTTTTATTTGCAATAGGATGAGATAAACTATTTTATATATAATTTGATGAATGGATAAGTGGTCTTTGAGTGATGCATGAATGAATGCATAACTTATAATTTGTGATGAAATAATAGTAGATGCATGAGTAACCTATAATTCTGTGGTACTGTACTTGTGGTCTATCGATATTTACCAACCAGGAATTAAGTGGTTTTGCTAGTATCAAAATTGTAACATGAGATACTTACAAAGTAATTTCTTAAAAAAACAATTTGCCCTTAAAATCCAAAGATCTTGTCAAATTACTAATAAGATAACACAACGCCCATATAAAATCCAAAAACTATGTATATACTTTAATATAAAGAGAGAATAAGAACATTTAAATCAAATTTGTCATTTTTTTATATGCCATTTTCTTTTATTACATACAGGTCGAAAGATTTCAAAAGGCATGCCTTTGATTGCTTTATTTTCTTTGTTAACTTGCATATGGAAACAAACTATATAGGGATGAAGAAAACTGTGAGCAAACAACGACTTATTTACAACATTCCCATATCGAATAAGTGTGAAAGGTGAAAGCTTGAGATAAAACGAGATAATTAATCTACTGATCAGTTTGTTGCTGTTAATAGTAAAATTGAAAAAGGCCTCTCTCTCCTCAATGGAATAGAACTCTTGAAAAGAAATGTTTGAAGCGAATGATCTGACTTGGGCCATGTACACAACCTGCAATATTATTAATATTCATATAAATCATAAATATAATATGATGGAAAACTTATAAAGTAGGTTATTGGAACATGATTTAATATTTAAAAATTTAGATTACCCAACACATTATTGAATACATCCCAACACACTAAAATATGAAAAGAAATTATTGGTAAATTTTTCATTATATATTAAAATACATGTTTGGATTTTTTACATTTCTATTTTGAAAAATAATTACTAGCAAAATTTTCATTATACACTAAAATACATGCTTCATTTTTTCACACTTTTATTGTGGTTTTAATAGAATATCTTGAACATTCTGCTATTAAGCAATTATTTCTACCCCTAATTAAAATAGTAATTGTTTCTATCTATAACTAGAATAGTATTGAAAATAATAAAATATAAGCTTTGGTTTTTTCATATTTTTATTTTAAAAAACAACCACAAAACAAAGTTTTCATTATATACTAAAATACAAAGTCTTCATTATATACCAAAATACAAACTTGGTTTTTTCACATTTTTATTCTAGTTTTAATAGAATAACTTAAACATAAAACTAGAATAACTTAAACATAGAAGAACCCACATTTATGCCCTTAAATAATTGTTTCAATCCATAATTAAAATAATACTAAAAAAAAGCATAAAGACTTTTTGCAGTTCCAATGCCAAGAATTCAATTTAAATGAGAATGCTTTGGCTTTAAAAGATATTAGCATTCAAGTTTGTATATTGAAAAGATCAAAACATGAAGACTTTTTGCAGTTCCAATGCCAAGAATTCAATTTAAATGAGAATGCTTTGGCTTTAAAAGATTTTAGCATTCAAGTTTGTATATTGAAAAGATCAAAACATGAAGACTTTTTGCAGTTCCAATGCCAAGAATTCAATTTAAATGAGAATGCTTTGGCTTTAAAAGATTTTAGCATTCAAGTTTGTATATTGAAAAGATCAAAACATGAGAACATATATGGTCGTTTTTGTAGTTGTAAATGCCAAAATTTCAATTTAAATGTGAATGTTTTGACTTTAAAAGATAGTAGCATTCAAGTTTGTACATTGAAAAGAACAAAGCATGAGGACATTTATGATATTTTTTGTATTTCTAAATGTCAATTTAAATGGAAATGCTTCAAAGTCAAAAAGATATTAACATTCAAGTTTGCATGGGGACAAAATGAATCAATACAGCTCAACCAACAACTAATAGTTCTATCATTAATTTGCTAAAAATTCAATTTAAATGGGAATGCTTTGAAGTCAAAAAGATATTAATATTTAAATTTGAATAGGACAAAATGAATCAAGACGCAACAACCAACAGGTCTATCACTAATTTGTACTAAATTGCTTATAATTAACATAATCTTATATAGAAATAAAAATATAAGATATGCATAAAACTATAAAAATATAAAATCACAATTATATGCATAAATGATGATGATGATGATGGTGATGATGATGATGGTTAACGTA
>LPNX010007106.1:337982-391755 GCA_001517045.1 Pseudotsuga menziesii | reverse complement strand
ATGTTATTGATTTTGTTCTTGTACAATAGGAGTCTAGTCATGGCTAGGCTCTCGATGGGGGAAAGACCCACTTCTATAAGGAGAATAGGATAGGGTGTATTGGTTTTGATTTTGAGGTTGTAAGTTATAAAACGCTTCTGGATTTGCTCAATATTTCTCCAAGATTCTCTAGAGATGCTGCAACCCCAAACCTCACACCCATACAAGATAACAGGAGTGACTAGAGTTTCAAAGAGGAGCTTCTTTTTATCCCACATCACGAGGTTTGCAGCTTTACAGTTATTTTCAAGACCAAAGTAAGCTTTCCACCCTGCGTTAATCCTTTTCTCAATGCTATAGTTCCAGTTGAGCTTGTGATGAATACCAATTCCTAGGTACTTGTAAGAAGACACTTCCTCCAAGTTGCTATTGTCATACACAAAATTAGCGTATGTGTCCTTCTTGGATTTGATAATCATAACTTTTTTTTTGTCAGTGTTAACAGTCATACCCATTGTAGAGCAGAAATCTTTAAGAAGACGAAGTTGTCTATCAAGATCAGAAGAACACCTTGCCAGAAGGACAATATTGTCAGCATAAAGAAGAAGGATGATGACTATTTCGGCTAAGATCATACCAGCACAACCTGCTTCTTCTAAGCAACCCTCTAACTTATCAATGTAAATGCCGAAAAGGGTAGGGGAGAGGGGGCAACCTTGTTTAACTCCGATATTACACTTAATATCTTTCGACCACCCCTCATTGCTTTTAAACTTGGCAATTACATTCTTGTAGATCCTTGTCGCAGCAACTCTTAGCTCGAAAGGAACCTTAAGCTCTTCTAACCTATTCCAAAGGTTATTTCTAGGTACCGTATCGAAAGCCTTTCTAAAGTCCACAAAGCAGCAAAAGAGATCGGATTTGTCATTGCGGCACTCCTCCATAATGATCCTAAGCGTAATAAGGTGGTCCATTGTTGAGTGATGCCTTTTAAAACCTGCTTGACCTTTAGCCCGCTTACCTTCACTTTCAAGCCAAATGCTGATATTCTTTTCCAAAATAATACCATATAACTTGGCTAAGAGGGGGCTAATCATAATAGTCTGATAATTTGAGGGGTTATTTGTATCCCCACTTTTAAAAATAGGGATAATGAGGCTCTGAGTCCAAGGCTTAGGGAACCCTTGCTTGACTGCTTGATTAAAAAGCTTGTGGATGTGAGGGATGAGGACAGGACCTCCAAGTTTTAAGATTTCTGCCTGGTAACCTTCAATGTCCTTAGCTTTTCCATTTGCTAGACGCTTAACCCCAAAATCTATGTCTTCTAAAGAGAAAACTTCTTTCGTTGTGAGAAGGGTTTCAAAGTTGTCTAAGACATTCAGGGAGTCATAAAGCTTTTGAAGATAGGAATTCTAGTCGTGCAAAGAAATTTTATTATTATCTTTAGTTTTTCTAGTTAGAATCTGCCTCCAGAATTTCTTAGGAGCCGTCTTAGAGAGGTGTAAGAGATTGTCTTGCCTTTTGTGAATATACTGCATTTTTCTTTTTCTTTTATTAAGGGCTTTGTATATTTTTATCTTGTTAATTTTAAGAGAATCATCAAGAGCTTCCCTAATCTCTCTTCTCGCATTTTTACAATCAGTATCATACCAAGGGTTGGTTTTTTTATTCTGTTTATTACTCGAAACTTCAATTGAGAACTTGTTAATGGAATAAGAGAGGGTTTTAGTAAAATTATAATATAGGTCTTCTATGTTGTCTGTACTTGATAAAGGAAGCAAATTAATTTTTAACTCATTTATAAAAAGATCCTTTTTATTTCTATCAAAGATCAAGTTCTTTTGGTTATAGTGATTATCCTCTATGGGATCACTATGGATGTCACAGTTGAGAGTTACCATTAAAGGTTTATGATCCGAATCAGGCTCATGGTCGTTTATTATGGTCAAATTTATTATATCGTTGTATAAAGAAATATCAGAAATAACATAATCTACTATGCTGCTACCAAGCCCATGGATACAGGTCATCTGGCTAGAACTAGGCCACTTCGTTAGACCGTTGCAAACTATGAGATCTTGAGAGCTACAGAGCTTGATTAGCTCCGACCCAAACAAAATTTCCCCTAAATCATCAGAGCTTCTCCTGTACCTGCTAGCTAGAGTAAGGTCTTCGTCTAACCAGAGAGGATTAGGGTTAGAGTAATTGCTTAGGAGAGTAGCTTGGTTGTTTGAAGTTCTAGCATTAAAATCGCCCATTAAGAGGATATTACCTTCATTCCTAAGGCTAGAAATATCATTTTCTAGCCCACTGTAAGGACAATTTTTATCCAAATTGTTCTTCTTATAGAAGTTAGAATTAATAGGGGCAAAATAACATATTGCTATGTAGGTTTTTCTATCACTAAGGTCAGTAATTTCTATCCACATATACTGGTTGTAAGGGTCTTTTTTATAAAGCCTAGCATGGGGGGAGATGCTCTTCTTAATGTAACAAGCTATACCCCCAATGCCTCTGCGAGAGGATCGCTTGTTCCAGGTTGACCAAAGCACAAAGCCATCTATGTTAGGGACCCTAGATTCTTCGTGCTCCCAAGTTTCAACTAACAAAATAATATCAAATTCATTAGAGATCCAAGTTAGCTTGGGGCCTTTGTTCCTTGGAAAGCCTCGACAATTCCAAGAAAGAATCCGGAGCATGTTGAATTGCTATTTATTACTATCTTTTTGGTTTCTATCTCGAATAACAGCTTTTCTATTTCTGATTATTGCCCATTTTCCTTCCTTCCTAGCTTCTTTTACCTTTTGAACCTCCTTTCTTAATTCTGCTTGATCTTCTGGAATGAGATCTTCATTTATGAATATGCCAGTTCCTTTTAGACTTGAGGTTTTACTAAGTATGTCATGTTTTTGGTCAGTAGAGCTTACTTTTACCCGGATTAACCTTCCTTTATTCTCAGTTAATTTCCCCAACCTTGTTGCTTCTGTTAGACATGTTGTTTCAATTTGTAATCTATTGTATAATTCTGTTTGGGCTATGGCTAAAGTATCCTCGCCTTCCTCCTCTTTCAAACTGAAGATTATAAGTTTCAAGGCCCTTTTGTTACGCTCATGGTCTAATTCTATCAATTTTTTCATTTCCTCTTTAATGGGTTTGATATCTAATTTAACTGCTATAGTGTTTAGGGTGAAGTTGGTATTAACTTTTGCTTCTAGCTCCTTAATCATGTCTATCATTTTAAGGCTTTCTAAAGTATTGACGTCTTCTTGTTGGGATGTTTGGTTCGTATATTGGCTCTGGTTTTCTATAGCATGTAGTCTAACCTCGAGTGTCTCCATTTTATTCTCCAGTATTGTTATTTTATTTTCTATTTGTTTTTGAATCCTGTTTTCAAGAGAAGTAAATTTATTTTCCAGCATGGCTTCTAATTCTGTTTGTAATTTGATTTCTCTTTATTCTCTATGTTTCTCTAAAGAATCTAAATATTCATAAATGCTATTTAGAGTAATTGAGCTAGGTCTACCTTTGACAGTCTTTGGTAGGTGCGGTGATTTATTCATATTTGTGATCAAATGAGCAGTAGATATGTATTAAAATAGAAGAGATGAGATAAGGAATGTGTGCACCAGAGACTTGAATGCAAAACAAACCCTAGCCGCTAATATTGGAGTCGATGGAGCAAAGTCGCAGAGATTCAAATCAGAATCCACAGTATAACCACAGTCAAGATCCACGCTATATATCCGCAGTGTATCTTCGGACCACAGAAGAAAATAACCGAGAAAGCCGATCCACAGGAGAGAAACCTGTTGTATCTTCGCAGTGTATCTTCGCACCTGTTGTATATATCCACAGTGTATCTTCGCACCTGTTGTATTAACTATTAAGAAATACGTCCGCAGTGAATCTTCGCACCTGTTGTATATATCCGCAGTGTATATAGCACCTGTTGTATCTTCGCACCTCTCTATAAGTTACTTTTAACCATTGTAAAACTCTGCCAATCATACGACCGGGTCTGCATCTTTTGTATCTTCGCACCTGTTGTATCTTCGCAGTGTATCTTCGCACCTGTTGTATATATCCGCAGTGCTTCAAACAATCTCCTAAGTCGAGTTCCAATCGATCAAATCACATTCTCCTCAAATTGCAGACTTGGGAGAGACTCGCAGTGGTTCAAATCGCAATCTCCTCAGTCTCATTCAAAATTGCAGTGGTTCAAATTTGCAGTCTCCTCAAAATCGCAGTCTCCTCAAAATCACAATCGCAGTCTCGTTCAAAATTGCAGTCTCTTCAAAATCGCATTCTCCCCAAAATCGCAGTCTCTGTTCAAAATCGTAGTCTTGTTCAAATCGCAGTCTCTGTTCAAAATCGTAGTCTTGTTCAAATCGCAGTGTTGAACCACTGCACAATAGTATAGTTGTATCCAAAACATGATGAAATAAGTTGCCATGTATCTTGCACTGATAAAGCGGTTAAAAAGTGAAAACCCATTTACTTAATTTAGTTTCATGCTATAGCTAGTAGTCAGTGAAATTGTTTATATAGTTGGACTATGAAACTAAATATTGCCCCATCTATTATCTGCTAACAATGTATCTCTACCAACAAGTCCCAAATTGCCTAACGAGGAGGATTCGGTCGCTTGTGCAAAACGGTAATTTGAACAAGAAAATCAATGGAATCATATTGAAAGTATAACCTACGCCCTTCACATATGTTTATGGAAAATCCATGCTAGTTAGTTGTCGGTGCTCTCGGGCTAAAGGATGCCACCTTGCATGTGGATGACTGTGGGCAGTGTTCACGTGGGATCCATGGCTGGAAAATGTAACAATCCCCTGGAAAAAAATGTAAAAATCGTCCCAAACCTTAATCAAATCTATATCATCGAATATAATACCCATTTTGTCTTGAACATCAAAGTCCCATTCGAAACTCTACCAGTTTCAACTTTTGGTCTTCAAACACACAACCCTCCAATCTAACATAATTTTATAAAAAATAAAAATTAAAAAATTTATTAAGACCAATACTAGATTGGGAAGGAATATGGTAAATATACCATAATTCTCGGAAAAAAATTCAGAATTTGGCCACTGGCACTCACCATTTCACAAATAATATAACTGTATTCCCTTTTCTAAGCTTTTGCAAGATTGTGTGCACCAGTCAAAGCATATGGAGTCCACCATGTATACTTGCATACCTGCATTAGTAGAGAGTACAAAACAACATACTAAGGAGAATGAATTGAATGCAATTAGTTATGAAGAGAAAAATGAGAATACTTATCTTTGAATACCCTTTAAATGATGTTGATAAATGTTTTTTTATATGTTACCGTCAAAGAAGTTTACTTTGAACGTCGAGACAAAATAATAATGGAGTTAATTACCAGAAATTTTCAAGAAAATACTTTGTATATTTTTGTGCAATGCTTTCAACAAACTCATTAGTTTCATGGTCATTCCTAGTGGCAATACTCTATCATAAGGAAACTGATACTTACACCATCCTTTTCTTGAGACAATAACTGTATTAACTATCTCCCTGTTGGAAGCATTAAATGATTGGGGCGCATGAGTCAAATTGACATATGATGGCTCGTTAGTCCTATCTAGGACACTTCATGGCTTCAATGTGTCCCTTATTAACCCTCACATAATCATTTCCCATGCTCTTGTCTGCTAGCACCGTTAGTTGTGTATTTATTTAATATTATCACTCACATGTACATCACATTTACAATACTATTGCACTTAACTAACACATGGTCCTTTAACCACTTTATTGCTGACACACACACACGCGCGAGAGCGCGCACACACACACACATATTCATGATGTCAATGGCATGACCTTTACCTTGAGCTCCTCACCATGTTCCTTACAATTATCAACGATATTACATCATTTACATAATTTATGTCAAGGGTCAAAACTAAGGACATTACATTACCCTCCCCCTTGAAAGAAAATTGTCCTTATTGTTGTTCAAACTGGACGAACATGGGTACACCTGTCTTGTGGCGTCTTCTAACTCCCATGTATCCTCATATTGGCCAAAGTACTTCCATTACATCTTTACCTGGACAATGGTGTGGTTTCGAAGCATAGTTTCCTTCCTTCCTAAGATGTGCATAGGCTCCACTTGGAACTCTCCCTCGATTTCCACCTGAATCACATTCCGATCGATAATGTGATTAAGATAATGTATATACCTTTTAAGAAATGAAACATGGGAAACATTATGAGCTTTCATATATGCATATAATGTAATCATATATACAATTGGTCCTATTCTATCAAGGAATTAAAAAAATCCATAATATCTCATTGCTAATTTGGCACAGGTTCCAAGCTTTAAGGAGATTTTTCTTGGCTTAACTCTCAAATAAAAACGGTATCTAAATTTAAATTCCATATGCATTTTTTTTCAAATTTGCATAGATTTTCTTCTTGTCTTGCGCTATTTTCAAAATTTTCCTGATCTTAACCATTTCATGCTCCATTTCCCTGAGATTTTATGGTCCAAGAACCACTCTGTTCACTGGGTTTTCCCAACCTACCGAAGGCCTACATTTCCTACTATACAAGGCTTCAAATGTACTTATACCCAATAGTGTCTGATGACCATTGTTGCAAGAAAATTCTACCAAATGAGTGTAATCCTCCCACTTGGATGGATTATCCATCACATACATCCTTTAAATATCTTCCAACACTTTATTTACTCTCTATGTTTGACCGTCTATTTGAGGATGATATGTTATGCTAAAATTGAGATGGGTTCCCAACTCCTTAAAGAGTCCTTTCCAAAAATTCAATGTGAATTTCACATCTCTATACGAGGTTATTTCCTTAGGCAATCCATGTAACTTGAATTTTTTTTTCATGAAAATCTGTGTAATGCCAGCAGTCATATGTGTTGATTTGATTGGAATGAAATAAGTTTCTTTGGTCAACTTTCTCACTACCACCATGATTGAGTCATGATGCTTCACCGCCAATGAAAATCCTATAATAAATTCCATAAATATCTCTTCTCACTTCCACAAAATAATCATGTTGGGTTTTGGTGCTCAACTTTAACTTGTTGGCACTTTTGACATCTAGCAATGTACTGAGCAATATCCTTCTTCATCAATGGCCCAAAATACTGGTTTTTGGCTACTATGACAATCTTTTGATATCCAAGGTCACATGAGTATGGCCTTTGATGGATCTCATCCATTCCTAGCTTCTTCAATTATGTGCTTTTTGGAATGTACAACCTTCCCTAGAACAAAAGAATCCCATCTTCTTCCAATTGATATCCCTCATACCTCTTGTCTAGTTCTGCTTGTCTAATTTCCCACGCACTAACGTGGACTTCTCATCTTTAGCTACAACACTATCGACTCTTTCTCTGAGTTCAATACTACTTGAACTTATGGCCGCAACATGAAACATTTTGCTGAGCACGTCAACAACCTTGTTCTCCTTACCTTTGACATGCTTGATCTCCACGTCGAATTCGCTTAGGAATTCTAACCACCTAGCCTGTTGGGAATTGAAATTCGTTTGATCAAACAAATACTTCAAGCTCATGTGATTAGTACATAATTCAAACTTTCTTCCAAGCAGGTAATGTCTCCACACCTTAAAGGCGTGCATTATGGATGCTAAATCCAAATCATGCACCTCATAGTTCTTATCATGATCCTTTAACTTTCAAGACTCAAAACATATAACATGTCCTTCCTGCATAAGTACTCCTATGATCCCTTCGATGCAAGTGTCTATGCATACCACATAATCTTTACTTTGATCTGTGATCTACATAATAGAGGCACCGGTGAGCAATTCCTTTAGGCACCAAAAAATTTGCTCACATTTCTTAGGCCATGCGAACTTTGCATCATCTCTCAGAGTGACGTAATAGGATGCACTACTTTGGAGAAATCCTTGATGAATCTCTTATAATATCCTGTTAAACCCATGAAAGATCGAACTCTTGTCACATTCTTGGGAATAAACCAATTCACTATTGCCTTAATCTTCTCAATTTCTACATAAATTCCCTTTGTTGAAATAACATGACCCAAATACTAAATATTCCTCTTATAAAATTCACATTGTCGAGCTTGGCATACAACTTATGCGCCCTAAGCACTTGCAATACCTTTCTGAGATTCTCTGTGTGCTCTTCCTCATTTCTTGGAATAGATGAGGATGTCATTTAGGAATACCAACACAAAATTATCCAAGTACTAGATGAACACATTGTTCATGAGGCACATGAAAGTAGCCAGCACATTGGTTAAACCAAATGGCACAACAATGAATTCATAGTGGCCATACTATGTCCTGGAATATTTTTTATGGATAGCTTCCTCCTTGATTATGACCTGATGGTACCCTAAACTTATGTTAATCTTAGAAAATACTCCTTCTCCTTTGATTTGATTAAAGATATCATCTATTCTAGGAAGTGGATAATTACTCTTGGTTGTGACATTATTGATATATATATATATATATAATGAATACGCAGTTGCAAGGTTCCATACTTACTCTTAACGAACAACACTGGTGAACCCCATAGGGACATGCTTGGTCTAATATACTTCTTGTTCATTAATTCCTATAGGTGAGTTTTCAAATCTATCGATTTTGGAGTGCTCATTCTGCAAGGGGCCTTGGACACTAGGGTTGTGCTTAGCACCATATTGATAGTAGAATCAATCTCTCTTTTGGGCGACAATCTCAACACTTCTTTTGGAAATACATCTTTGTATTCCTACAGTGTCGGGAAATCTTATAGTGTTGGACCTTTATCCATTGTGGCTTATGATACATGAACCACATATACTAACAATTCTTCTTGAAGTACCTTCCCAATTGCAACATTGAAACTTGCCTTATTGAAACCTTCTTTAACACAAATTTCAATATCTGACGCTTTCCTTCCTTGTCAATACATTCAAGAAACTTATTGTAGCACTCAAGCACGACGCAGTTTTTTTCCATCCAATCCATGCCAATAAGAACATCATATGATCCTAGCAGTCATATTTTTAGGTCTGTTGCATTAGACAGACCGTCCAATATTAACATGAATATTTCTACCATTTCACTGATTTTCCTCTTTATACCAGTGGCTAATTGAACTAGCCATGACTTGTTATGCTTACTTTTCTTAAGCACACAAAATTCAAAAATATTAGGGTGAAACTAGCTATGATTAGATCCTAAGTCTATTAATATAGAAACAGATTACACGACAATATTAACTCCAACTTCAATTATGACTGCTTGATGGTTTTCCTGATGACATCCAAAGTTGCATAGATTCTAGGAGTTACAATGTCCTTGTACTCCTTCAAGGTTATGGATCCTTCGCAGTTGTTCCTTCCTATGAGGGAAATAATATAGCATATGATTTTCTCCACATCCCCAACATTGCATTGGTTCTCTAGGCCTTCCCAGGCCTGGAGTAATGTGCTAAAATATGCCTTGTGTTGGGTGATCCCGTCAAACATTCCTCTATTGGTTTCTATAGGGTACATATATGAACTTTTTATTCCTTAGGTCAAACCTTCCCTTGGGATTCTCTTTTCATGCTTGATTCTCCTCGGCTCTACCCTTTTATTGCTCATAGCAATACATATCCTTCCAGACAACATCGTCCAACGTCTTGGACTCCATGAATTCAATTATGTCTCTTTAATTATGGGGCAACACACGCAAAAATATCTGAATCTTTTCCTTCTCATTTTTGAGATAATCCACATACCATAGTAGATCTAGGAATTTATTCACATGCTCCTCCATTGTCATCCGTCCCAACTTCAACTAATGGAAATCCTTGCTCTTACTGTCATAGTACCTTTCAGAAAGATACTTCTGCTTGAAATGCTTTTCAAAATTTATTTTCACTTGCCGGGGGTGTTCCCATTAGATTGACGCTATTCCAATTAAATTAAAGATATAAATCCTAACTTTCTCATTTCCTGAGATCTCATGGATTCTAAAGTACTTCTTCATTCCAATAATCCATCCTTTAGCCTCCTATCCCAACTTACCTTCTTTGTCGAATATAAGCAGATTTACCTTCTTGAATTCCCTAGAGGAATTCTCTCTGCGAGGCTTCCTTCCCTTTGATATTATGTCTAACAAGATTTCTGATCTACTCAATCTGCTGCTTGAGGTATCTGATGGAGAAATTCTCATCCCCCTTCTGCATGCACTTATTTCTTGGTGTTGTGACTTCCTATAACGTGACGTACTCGCACACATTCCTTCCTTACTGCCACTATTCTAATTTACTCCTAGATTGACATTTTGTTGAAGGTTTGTTAGACTCTATAGTATGAAAACATTTATTTAATGATGCTTTTCCTACACCTTATTCAACCTTTCTTTGAAACTTCTCGTAGTTTCATCCATATCTGAAGGTGTGATTTGTGCCCTCCTTCCATTGGACTTTGTTTCTGCATTACCACCATGCACATCTTATCCCATAGCATCTTCTATGTTATCATAGGGATATTATACATCATTCATGAAGATCATTCAACTATTTTACCTTATGATCCTTCTGGTTGCTGTCTTTATTACTTTGATGTAGTGATCTTTTTGCTACTACTAATGTTGTGTAGAAGTAAATTTTATTAAATGACACATTAATAAATCTCAATATTTTCTCTAAAATTACTATGCTGGGTTCTTTATTGCACTCAAATGCATAGTGTTGGAACCACTACCTTGATACCACTTTGTCATGCCCCCAATGACCTCTGTATTCTATCGTGACCACAAGGGATCTTTTTCCTTTCTTTCTACTTTTGATATTAAGGCCTTACTATCTAACACCGAGTTATTTTTTTGTGTAGCGGGATACACCACATGATCTCAATACCCTAAGCACGAATCCGTGTGCATGATACTATACTCCATATGTGATAATACACAACTAATGTAACCTTACACACTTGTACTCTTATCGATTTCTTTATCACATAGATATACTATTCGCACAAATCCAGCCTGTTGCACGATCCACTACGCGACTATTTTTAACCCCTGTGCGACTAACAATACATAGGTTAACCATCCCGTGGAAACTTATCTTGCAGTGATAAGACACTAGCGACTTCATGCAGTGTTAGTGTTATATGCATAGATGGAATTATTACATAAATTCTACCTTTATATGTAAGCATTTATGAGGCACATCCTCATATATTCATCAAGTAGATATCCATAATCAAATTACTTTTAGTTAAGCAATCCATATTCATAATTTTTATATACATCATGCATCTCATCATTCTTTTAGATTAACATTCATGCAACGGAAATGGATAACAACAATGAAACATCACACAACACTTGTCTTGAATGAAGCTTCTATGAGCAGTTAACTATGCAAGAGCAACATTGCACCCAACCGATACTCTATCTACCATATACTATTTATGTTAATAAGGCCACCATGCATTAGGAATGATTGCCTTAAGGAAAACGGTACTATCCAAATCTCTCTCTCACAGTAAAAAAGCCATAAGGGCACAACCAAGCCAACCTATGTTGGGTTATTAGGTTGTTACAATCATACCGATTCAATTATCAAGATAAGCCAACCTCTACTGGTTTAACATTATTTCAAGTTACTAGAGGGGAAATAAATAGTGACTCACCATCGAGTTACAGGAACCTCTCAAACACTTAGTTAGATTGGGGTCCACAATACATTCCCCATAGAACACCAAGAAGGTACCCCTTCAGCGCTCAATGGTCCGTGAGGCATCACCTTCCTCTAGGTGCTATACCAGGGTGTGCATAGAAATACCACTCAAACCTTGCTAACACGAGGAGGTCACAACCTTCAATAGACTCTTATCCAGATCCACTCTCTAGACTACTCTGGTACTCAATACCAACAATCAACCTCACATAGACTCAGTTCTATACTAGTGCTATACCCACCCCATAAAACACCACACAAGTGCTATACTAGTGTGTGGGTAGAAAGACCACCAAAACCACACTATTCTGTCAGAAGGTCATGCAACTGCTATTGGATCTCAATCCAGTGATTTCTCAGCACTATATTCACTTCTCAGGGATCACATTAATTCAAGTAGGACAAATCTTCATATTTAGTTTACCTCCAGAACTATATAGGCCTCATACATACTCGTCTATCTTGGGGTCCATAATACCTTCCCTGCATAAGACCAAGAAGGTATCCCTTCAATTCTCAATGGTCCCTTAGGAATCACCTTCCTCTAGGTGCTATACAAAATGAGTGCATAGAAATACCACCCAAACCCTTAAGCATCATCCTACATGCTTTGTTTTCACAAGGCATACAATCTAGGCTACACGCAACCAATGGATCTAAGAAATCACTCTGGTCATTGTCCAATAGACCACTTTGTTACAACATGACTCATAGGAAAATGGACTCGAGATGAATCAATATCAAGGAAACATAACTTAGCAAGCACACGACTAAGGATTCACGACACTTCTCCACTCTGATAGTCTGAATTGAATCCCTTATGGGAACATAATCTATCACTCAAGTATTCAACACAAAGTCAGGGTGCTCATGCTCAAGCTAATGGCTAGGTATTTGATATTACTATGCTACCTATATCAACAAAGGAATACATATCAATTGCATTCTCAAGTTTCATCTTCAACTCTTAGTCATGTCCATGAACCATATATTAGATCCACTCTCTACTCTATCACTATTTAGGTTAGGCTTCCTCACGGGCATGTTGGTTGACTCTTCTCCACTAGGGTAGAATGATAGATGGATATGGATGGATGAGTGAATAATGAATTTCACACAAGGTATGGTGAGATAGATACAACCCTAAAGTACCGAGTTACTTGACCATGTAAACTCATTAATTGGCTTACAGACTCATTGATAGGTTAACTGACAGACTTACTGACATGTTACTATGCCATCCCCCAAATGACATGTAATTTAAGAATGATTTCAATTCGACTAGTTGTTTACCCAATAAGCAACTCCCATTCCTAGTTCTATAGGGTGACTGACACAAGGAATTGAAACTACTCTATAATAGGGAAAATCATACCCATTCCTTCCTTTCCCCAAGACAATAATTTTCTAAACTACGTCCCTCTTGGAAGAATTAAATCATTGGGGTGCATGAGTCAAGTTGACATCTGTTGGCGTATCAATCCTCTCTAGGACACTAGGATTTCATCTATTGGGTTGATGGATTCAATGCACGCATTCCTAACCCCAGGATAATCATGCTCCATGCTCTTGTTTCCTTGCATAATTAACTATGGATTTAATTATTATTGTCATGCACATGTACATTACATTTACAATATTATTGTGCTTGACCAGTGTATGATTCTCTACACACATAGACACACACACACACATATATTCAGGATGTCCATGGTAGGGCCTTTGAATTGAGATCCTCACCATTTTCCTTACAATTATAAATGAAATTACATTATTTACATAATATATGTCAAGGGTCCAAACTAGGGACATCAAAGTTTACCCAAAGTAATTGTATTTGACCGAGATACAAAGTTTACATCTAATTTTTGGATTTTTTTTGTAGAATTAGGTACATAGCTGAATTTTAGTACTTCCTACCATCCACAAACGAATGGTCAAATAGAGATACTAAGGCAAGTTTTTGAAGTCATACTTCACATGTATGTCATGGGAAAACCATTGAAATGGAAGAATTATTTATACTTGGTAGAGTTTGCATATAACAACGGGAATCAAGCATAATTGAGAACGAGTCCATTTGAAGCTTTTTATGGTAGAAGGTTTAGGACACATGTGATTTGGGATAATACTGTGAACATAATTGCGCTTGGGTAAGGGATTCTTGAGGAAATGGAATAAGAGGTTGCAAACATTAGGTATAATTTGAAAAGATCCTAAGATAGATGAAAAATTTATACATATAAGAATAGAGTGCATGGTGAATTACACGTTCGGGATCATGTTCACCTCCAAGTGAGGCCAATGAAAAGTTATTTGAAACTTAGAGTTTGTCCAAAGTTGTCACCAATATATTGTGGGAAATTTGAAGTGCTTGAGGGAATAGGGCTAGTTTCATAGCATTCCTGCTAACACTAAAAATCATAATAGTTTTCACGTTTTTTTTCTTAAGAAATATGTATATGATCCTAACCATGTGATTAATTGGGATGTAATTCAAGTGGAGCCTAAGGGATAATTCCATATAGAACCATCATGAATCCTTGTTATGGAAGTAATATTGTTCCAGAATTGAGCCATCAAACAAGTAAAGGTGTTGTGGAAGCACTTTGGTCCCGATGAGGCTACATGGGAGTTGGAGAATGCTATGAAGGAGGAATATACATTTTTGTTTTGATTACGAGGAAACATCAAGGAGTGTGTTATTCTAAGGTAAAAAGGGTTGTAATACCCCCAGTTTTGGCACTTGAAATGTATTAAACCAAATTATGTAAGAAGACATAAATATGTAAGTATGCGAGTCCCAGTGTGAAGCTCAAGGCCAAGGCTCAACGAGTGAATGGATACGAATTTATAATGTAAATATTTCTATATGGGCCATGTGGTTGGATTGGCATGATGAATCAAAATATATGTAAATATTATTATGGAAAATATTAAAATGTTCCAAGATTATTGTGAAAAGAGCATTATAGGGTCTATGATTCCACTAGAGGGGAAGAGAGAAGGGGGGTTATGGGAGATTAAATCCTCTTTTCCCAAGTGTCATTCTTATAGATCATCCATTTCTTCCATGTCCCTTAAACGAACCATTTACCTCCTTTTGACTTATTAAATATAACCATTGAATGCATATGTGAGGTTGGTGGAAAAATTCTTCTAGCGTAGTTACATAAGCATGCGGTGAATATACTTTTATAAAAATTGTAAGTCCTTATTTCTATGGTCAAAATCAATGCCATTTGTATTTTCACCAATATTATCATCTCCATTGGATTCTATCAATAATTTCCCATGCATAATTCATACAATATGTAACCTTCATGTTATTTTCTCCATTGCCAATAATCTGGCTATGAAATTAACCATAAATTTACATTGTGATGAGAAATTTGTAGACAATAGAATGAAGAGGATGGATATAGGTGAGAACAGAGGTTGGGAAATATAGGAATCTTTTCCCACTATTTTTGTTTCTCTAGGATGCTTGAGAAGCCATGAATTGATGTTACAGGAGGTTATATAAAAGAATACAACAAGCTAGCTTCTTTTTGAACACATTCAATAGAAATGTAAGAGTTGGATACTTTGAAAGACTGTTGAGTAGAGAAAGAGTATCCCTTCCTTTTCTTGTTTTGGGTAGTGGAAGAGAGTGGTTTTTTTTACCAACACCAACTGGAAGGAAGTTGCCACTCCTTTTCCTTGCCCCTTCCTTCCTCCCTGATAAAAATATTTGTGTATCAAAACAAAACTGAAATATGTAATTACCTTATCTATGACTTGTGACTTTTATGATCTATGATTGCTGCAACTTCTCTGACCTACATCTTATCCTTTTGTTATCCACGTTAAAACAACTTGCGATCTAGGACAATGTTTGCTTTGGAACTTCTGCAATTTTCAATCTTCGAGTATCTGTGATTTTGCAACACTATCACTTCTACGATTGTGGGATATACACCATTCACTATGTATATTTATCGCACATCATGATACATGGTATCCTTATAGTTTGTGCACTTCCTACTGTTCATCTTCGTTGCTCTCACACAATCCGACTCGGTTGTATAAACTTCTTTGATCAACAAGCCATTGATACCCCAATAATTAGAATCTTTCCCAGTCAAAATATCATCTCTTCTTCAGACTTAAAACTCCAAGCTTGCTTTAATACATCCATCTCTTGCTAATTATACTCTTTCTAGTTCAAGAGATTTGTCCACAAGTTGGGATTTGATGACACCCCAACTTGCTTACTTCTTGGTCAAGATAACCACTGTATTCATTTTTGCGTCGGTGTGCACCTTTGGAAATTCCATTTTGTTGTGTTTTGTGCATTAATGTCCATTGACTTGGTGTTATTTGCATACATATGTCACACGCCTTGATGGGATTTGTGCATTTCCTGACCTTCTACATTTATTTTTTATGTATGTATTCAAACTGGCTTCACACATAGAAATCCTTTTTCCTGATGGATTCATATTATTTTTTGCTTCAAGTTATCCGTCTCAAATGTTTGACATCAATCTCATATTATTTCTTAATTAAACTTGGTGGTTTATCTTTTTACATCAAATTTGTTGATTTATCCTTTGACATCAATGACAACACATAGGTTCAACAAATCTCAGTGCTCAGAAAGGATTGCAAGTTGTATCCTTCAGGATTCTTGTGAAGGTTAGTATACATACAAACACCTCGAGCAAAAATTTCATTGACATGTCATGGAGATGCTCTTGATTCTGAATTGATGTGTAAACATGAGTATGTTTTTTGTGTATTATGGAGGTGTTTGATATTGTTATGATCCTACTTGACTTGGGATATGTTTCTACATTGCTTTGATTCAGTGTAAGTTGATGATGTCCATGAGTAAGGATGGAAGGAATCTCATTGAGTTTTAATGAAGTATGGGGAAGGTCTTTGTGTAACTTGAGATATTTTTTTTAAAATCCACCTTTCTTCGTGTTTTGAGTCCACACGTAGTTTGGTGGGAATAAGTGACAACACTTATTAGATCTCTGAATTTTGGGTTGGGATTTTATCATATCTCACTGCTTAGAAAATATCGTGGGACAAAACCTTTAGAATTATTGTTGAGGTTAGTATACATACATACACCTCGAGCAACCCTTTCATTTACAATTAATTGGCCTATTAAGGAGATCCTCGTTCTTCTGAATTGACATGGGAAGAGGAGTTTGTTGTTCGTGTATTATTGAGGCGTTTGATACTGTGTATTATCTTGCCTGAATTGGTATAAGTTTCTACAGTTACATAATATTTGTTATAAGGATGGAAGGAATCTTAGACCTCCCTGTAAGTTTTAAACCTGTGCAGAGAAGCAAAACATACAGATTCTTTTAAGCAAAATAGATATCACAACACATCATTCACACATAAACACAGAGATTTACCCTGGAAACCATTAACCGAGAAAACCGAAAAACCTTGGAGCCACACCTCCTATTTTCTCTTTATTACATTATGATATCCTCACAATACAAAATATAGGTATTCCGCAACATCCAAATAGCCTAATCCGTAAACCCGTATTAGAAAAAAGACTCCAATCCCTTAACCGGGATTAAGTTACATAATTTTAGACAACTTCTAAAAATAGCCACAAACAACTATAAATAGCCATAAAACAACTATAAATAGCCTTTGGGATTGTCGAGCTGCAGCACTGACATGCGCACCTCCCCTCCATACGCACATGCAAAGAATATAACATATACCCAACATTCTCCCACTTGTTGTTTCCTTTGCATAGTAATGAGTCATGTACTCATAAAGTCACAAGTTCAGGGCATCAATGCCCATAGATTCTCTACATCAAGAGAACTTCTCTGTACTAACAGACTTTGTTAATGAGTTTGCAACATTTTTCACTGTGTCAACCTTTTCTAGAAACACCTTCTTTTCTTCAACCATATCTCTCACAAAGTGATATTGCACATCAATATGATTTGTCTTAGCATGATAAGCAGGGTTCTTTGCCAGGAATATTGCACTTTGGCTATCACATTCTAACCTTACACCTTTCTGTACAAACCCAATACCTGAACACAATCTTTGCAACCACACAGCTTCTTTGCTTGCATGAGTGGTTGCCATGTATTCAACTTCTGTAGTTGACAGTGCAACTACAACTTGTCTCTTGCTCATCCAATTGATAGCTCCTCCAAATAGGATAAACACATACCCACTTGTAGATCTTCTATGATCAAGGTCTCCAGCCCAGTCTGCATCAACAAATCCATATACATTTATTACTCTGTCTGGTCCAGGCCTTCCTTGGTAGCAGATTGCATAATCTGTGGTGCCACGCAAATATTTGAAGACCCTCTTCACAGCTGTCCAATGCTCCTTTCCTGGTTTTGACATATATCTGCTCAAAAATCTCACTGCATGAGCAATGTCTGGTCTTGTATAGACCATTGCATACATCAAACTATCAATTGCAATGGCATATGGAACCTGTGACATGTCTTCTTCTTCTTCCTGTGTCTTAGGACACTGGTCTACAGATAACTTTACACCTACAGGAATAGGAACCTTGACCGGCTTACTTTCCTGCATGTTAAATCTCTGTAGTACCATCTCAACATATTTTCTTTGATTTAAACTGATCATTTTGTTTGTACGATCTCTTCTTATCTCCATTCCCAAAATGAAGTTTGCAGCACCGAGATCTTTCATATCAAACTTGGAGGACAGTTGAGACTTCACCTCCTTTATAACATCTTTGTTGTTTCCAATCAACAACATTTCATCAACATACAAAACTATGTTAATGAAGTGATCACCAAACTGTTTGGAATATACACAGTGATCAGCTTTGCTTCTCACAAACCCCAATCCAAGTATGTATGTGTCAAACTTTTGGTACCACATCCTTGGATATTGCTTTAGACCATAAAGGGAATTCTTTAGTTTACATAACAAATCATTCTTTCCCTTTACTATGAACCCTTCTGGTTGTTTCATGTATATTTCTTCTTCCAGATCCCCATGTAAGAACGCTGTCTTCACATCCATCTGCTCCACTTCAAGATCAAAAGCAACAGCAATAGAAAGAAAAAATCTAATAGAAGTTAATTTTGCAACTGGAGAAAATATTTCACCTAAATCAATCCCCTCTACCTGAGAATATCCCTTTGCTACCAAGCGGGCTTTATACTTATCCACTTTACCTTCTGCATTCAACTTCTTTTTAAATAGCCATTTACTCCCAATGGATTTTCTCCCAGCTGGTAACTGGACTAGCTGCCAAGATTCATTTTTGTCCAAGGAATCCATATCTTCATCCATGGCCTTTTTCCAGAGATCACTATCCTCTGAATTAACAACTTCCTTCACATTTCTAGGATCATCATCAGTAATAGACATATCAAAATGAGAGCAAAAATCAGGAGGGGAATACCTTTCTGGTTGCCTTATTTCTCGAGATGATCTCCTCAAAAATGGAGTATGAGGTTCTTCTTCTTCTGATTTTGCTTCTTCTATTGAGTCAGATTCCTCACCTTCTAACTTAAACTCTATTTTCTCTGGTTCCTTTTCCATTGGATTCACTTCCTATCTGGGGACTTCTTTGACTTCTCAAAACACAACATCTCGACTGTAAACAGTCTTCTTAGTTATAGGATTCCAAAGCTTATACCCTTTCATACCATCTTTATAGCCAATAAAGATACACTTCTCAGCTTTGTTATCCAACTTGCTCCTTTTCTCCTTTGGAACATGTACATAAGCATCACAACCAAAAAATTTCAGATGCTTAATAGAGGGTTTCTTACTAGTCCATACCTCTTGTGGAGTTTTATCAATCAATGCTGATGTGGGTGATTGGTTTACCAAGTAACATGTTGTCTCCATTGCTTCTGCCCAGAATTCTTGTCCTATCCCAGCACTGCTTGGCATGCTCCTTGCCTTTTCCATCAACGTCCTATTCATCCTCTCAGCAACTCCATTTTGTTGAGGTGTGTATGGAGTAGTCTTTTGCCTTGCTATTCCACACTTCTTACAAAAGTCCTCGAATTCATTCCCACAGAACTCTCCACCATTATCTGTCCTCAACACCTTTATTTTCTTTTCTAACTAATTTTCTACAAGAGCCTTAAATTCTTTAAACTTGGCAAATACTTCATATTTCTTTCGAAGGAAATAAATCCATATGTTCCTTGAGAAATCATCTATAAATGAAACATAATACGCAGATTTTCCTAATGATGGAACAAGAACAGGTCCAAACACATCACTATGTATTAATTCTAGAATTCCCTTTTCTCTTGTAGCACCAGATGCAAATCTTACTCGATTTTGTTTTCCATATATGCAATGTTCACAGAAATCAAAATCCAGAGTGCAATCCGTCATACCTTCAACCACACCTTTACCTTGTAATGCTCGAAGTCCCTTTTCTCCGATATTCCCCATTCTTTGATGCCACAACATTGTCTTTCCTCCTGATGTAGTCAGGGTTTTGTCATCTTTACCTCCTTCCTCCAGCACAACATAATTGTTACATTCATCAATAATGGTTTTTCCCAATAGTTTGTATAGAGTTCCATACCAAACTCCCCTCATCAATACCATTGGTCCTTGAACCATTTTGCAACCACCATCTCCACACACAGTCTTTACACCTGCAACATCCATCTTTCCAACATATATCAAGTTTCTTGCTAGATTTGGAATGTGTAGCACTCCAGGAAGAGTTCTAATCCTTCCATCCTTCAGTTTTATCTTGACTCTACCACGTCCAATGATACTGGTTGGTGAACCATCTCCCAAGAACACATCTCCTCCATTGTACTTTTCATATTCACAGAACCACTCCCTATGAGGGGTCATATGACATGACACACCTAAGTCAATCAACCATGTATCACGTTCTGAAGGATTACCCGTGGAAGCTAGGTACACATCCCCTCCTTCTTCCGAGGAGTTCTTTGCCTCTGTGGAAGGGTTATCCTCATATCTCTTTGATTTCTCAACATTCTTAGATCTGCAATCCTTTTTATAGTGCCCAACTTTACCGCATTTCCAACACTTCCTTATTCCTTTTCCTGGGGATTTAGATCTACCCTTAGATTTAGATCTCCCCCCAGATCCTTTATTTTTGTTTCTCTCCTAGGGTCGGCCTCTCACAGACAAGGAATCCATGCTATGATTATCCATGGTTTTCTGCCTCATCTCTTCTGATAGTAGGGATGATACAATTTCATCAAATTTTAAGGTCGCTTGGCTAGAACTACCTATTGCAACAATTAGGTTGTGCCAGGAATCTGGAAAAGAACACAATAATGTAATACATTTATCTTCTTCAGCCATTTTAATACCAACAGAGGTTATCTGACTTACCATAGTATTGTAGACATTCAAATGCTCCGTTACAGTGTCATTCTCATCCATTCTGAGGTGAAACAACTTCTTTTGCAGAAACAACTTGTTCACAATGGATTTTGATTGATACAAACTCCCTAGTTTTGCCCATAGCTTTACTGCACTATCTTCACCAGATACATTCAACAACACAGAGTATGATAAGCACAATCATATTGTACTCCTCTCCCTTCTTTCTAATTTATCCCAATCTTCTTGTAACGTTGCAGTGGGTTTCGTACCCGGATCCACAGCAATCCACTGTTCTCGGTCTACCAGAAGATCCTCCATTTTGAGCTTCCATAGGTCAAAATTATGGCTGTTAAATTTCTTGATCTCGATTCTTGAAGTGCTCTCCATTCTCTTTCAATGCACAAATCAACACTACAACACTCCCACTGAACCCAGGTTTATCACAGACCCAAGATCTATCAACCATGTCGAACCCTTGGCAGTAAAGGTGTCCCCCTAATGCCAAAATCGAGCTCTGATACCACATGTAAGTTTTAAACCTGTGTAGAGAAGCAAAGCATACAGATTATTTTAAGCAAAATAGAGATCACAACACATCATTCACACATAAACACAGAGATTTACCCTGGAAACCCTTAACCAGGAAAACTAGAAAACCTTGGAGCCACACCTCCTATTTTCTCTTTATTACATTATGAGATCCTCACAATACAAAATATAGGTATTCCGCAACATCCAAATACCCTAATCCGTAAACCCGAATTAGAAAAAGACTCCAATCCCTTAACCGGGATTAAGTTACATATTTTTAGACAACTTCTAAAAATATCCACAAACAAGTATAAATAGCCATAAAATCTATAAATAGCCAGAAAATTTTGCTCACTGTGCTCGCATCGGAAACAGCCTAATGGCCATTTCCGAACGGAAATAAGGCCTACGACTTGTTTCCGTCGAAGGCGCCTTTGGAATCGCTGAGCTGCAGCGCTGACATGCGCACCTCCCCTCCATACACACATGCAAAGAATATAACATATACCCAACACTCCTCCCTCCATTTCCTTTTATAAAACATTACTCTGATTAAGTGTAAGTTGATAATTGTCCACGTGTAAGGATGGAATGCATCTCATTGAGATTTAATGAAGTATGGGGAAGGCCTTTTTGTAACCTGATATATTTTTTTTAATCCACCTTTCTTGTTGTTTTGAGTCTACACCCAATTTAGTGGGAATAAATGATAGCACAACTATAGATAGCATACCCAGGTTTTGACATATAATCACTATCTCCTTCTCTAGATATGTTCCAACAAATAAAGGTAACACAATTTCAAGGAAAAATGCCTTATAAACTGTGGTTATAGTCCGTGACTCCATACAGACAATGCCAATACTTCTTGCACAATAATTAATGAAGAAATATTCAAGGATATATCTAAGCTTGTTTTGCAGGATTGTACTTGAAAAACCTGCCACCCATAAATTCAAAGCCATATCCAACTCTCTAGGACTGAGTTAATTCAATGATGGTAAATGTCCAAGAGACTTCAATGCAATATTTGTTCCTCTTGGATGCCAAGGAAGAGAAAGGTAACTTCAACTAATTTACAAGAACTCATTTTTGGGGTCTTCGATGTAATGTACCCTTACATTACTAGACTAAAAAATACACATGTTTCTTTTATTATAAATGTGGATGATAAAATGATACGCATGATAGGTATACATACCAATGTAGGCATAAGCGTAATAACGAAAGTACATGCATTATTATGCCTAAAAACAATAACAAAGTCCTCTTCTCCTAGAATTCATGGCCAATCTATAAAATATTCCAAACACACACACACAAATGACACACACGCGAGGGAATTTGGAGACCCGAATGTTATGCATTGCATTAGGCCCTTTATTTTAAACATATTTAGAAGTATAATTAGTGTGTCTCTAGAGTCAACCTACGACTCTATAAGGAACCGCTATTTAAAATAAATAAAGCTCATGTTTCAGTAATGATTTTGCTGCAATTTAATTTACTCTACAAATAAACCCCTAAATTTTATGCAAGCTAAACACTTTGGATTTAATTGTAAAAAGACTCGTATGTTGACCAATAAAACCAAGACCCAAGTTCATGATTATGTTTCTTAATGATAAAATGGTTAGTAACTTACTTTGATACTAATATTTAAATGATTGCATAGGTTCTTCTAGCAATAATTGGTCACTAACAGAAAAATTCTGGTTTTGAGTTACAACAATTACAAGTTTTTTGCTGCAACAATGTCACCTACAGGAAGTTGCAAGTTTTTCCTAGAAAACTTGTAAAAAAAATAAAAACTCATACTTGCACAAAGAATATGAAAATTCGGTCATATGGGTTTTGTCTAGAATTGACACTTGTTGCTTAATGAATTGATAGATCAATCGAATCGTCTACATGGGCATATGACAAGTCAAATTATAGGTTTTTCTGTTGCAAAATGGTAATTAACAAGAATTTACAAGTTTTTCTAGAAATCTTGTAAATCAAGTAGAAACTCATACTTGTGCAAAGAATATGAAAAATTGATCATATGGGTTTTATCCAACATTGAACTTGGTTGCTTAAATATCTCCCAGCTTGGTCAAACATCTATGTGCATGGGTGGAAAGTCAGTTTTCCACCTAAAGGAAATCCTTGCGTGTTTAACTTACAACAATACAACTACATGAAATTGCTTTTGGCTTTACATACATACAATTTTATAATACATATACACAGTGCAAATTTGTTCCAACTATGGGATCTTGAATCAATCATAATATCAATACACATTTGTTTCTCATTACAAATAAATTGTTTTACCATTGAATGTCATTAATGCATTTTGACAAAGATTTAATATCTAGCATGGTTGTATATTCACTTTCAGTTAGATATTCCATTGAACAACTTGCTAAAAAAAATTCATACATAGTTCATTAACCCATTTATCAAGCAATTCTCCAATCAAGTGATCCAAGCAATGTTTGATCTAGTTCTTGTGTGCAATCGCGAGGTAAGAATCAAACATATCACACAATTCCAAACATATGATTATTTACCACGCCATCAAGCAATGCAATTTTCAGAATTCCACAACACATAAGTCAATTCTTTCCACTATAAATTTTCATTTACAACCATATTTGGTTTCTTTTCCAAGACAATTTAAAATGGAAAATGTTTTTTTCCACGGAAAAAGTGATAACCTTTATTTTTAGAAGAAAAAAAATGATTACATTTTTCAGATTCCTTGATGAAAATTCATGTGCATATCCAAAAGTGGCTTCACAACCATAGTTCATAGTTTGATATGTCAAGTATCTTTCCAAAATCAACATCAATATAAGCTTTACAACCCATACCTTATACATGTTATCCTCATATAATATTCATAAGTAGAAAAAAAAACTATTGTTTCTCCCTTAACATATTACATGAAACTGTATCAAAAAAATTCCTATCACAGAAAAACAAAAAAAGTATCAAACCAATATCATTTAGTGACGAGACAGGTTCTCATATCTTAAAAAATGATCAATATTGTATCAAATTTTGCTTGAAATTTTATGTTTTGTAATGTACCAAGTACCTTCCTTGATATCAACCCCTGAATTTTCCATCTCTTCCGCCAACAGTTTCACTCCCCATAGACATGTTTAATTTCCACATTTTCCATCATATCTTTAAGTCTTTGAGTTTCTTCCAAAAGAGGTACAATTTGAGCATTATGTATCATGTTTAGACTCGTAATCCACTTTATCATGAATTGTGAATCACTAAATATATGTATGTTTTTTACCTTTTGTTCCACAACCATCCATAAAAGTAGTCTTAAAGCAATCAATTCCACAAAATTATTTGTTCCTCCCCTACGTCATGCCTTAAAACTAAACCAATGCTTGTCAGAAAGATATAGTAAGCCTCTTGCACCACATCTCTTTGGTTCTCCTTGTGTTTCTCCATCAAAATAAGCCCATGGTATATTATGATCTATTACTTCCTCAACCACCCGTTTAATTTTTATATTCACACTATCTTGAGGAAAATAATTGATAATGCCTAAACTTTGATATGCACATTTTATAGGCAAACAAATGTTCCATCAAAACATATTGCATTCCTACAAATCTATATGCCCAAAGCAACAATCAAAGGAAGGGATCTAATACCTTTGAGATCATCGTTCATGATCCAATCCTTTAGACAGGTTTCCACTGAGTCCCCTATCCATAAATTTTGCAAGTTTAGTTTCTTTTCAATTTCAACCCAAACAATCCTAGTATAAGAACACTCAATTACTATGCGAAAGTTTGTTTCTTCCCCATTTTTTCACAAATAGCATCTTCTAGGACCTTCTCTTCTTTTCCTTTGAATAACATCCCAAGTGAGTGCTTTATTTGAAAGTAGGAACCACATAATTTTTTTTTTTCATAGGATACTTATACTGAATTTGAACCCGCAACAATCAATCCACCTTTTTTATTTTGTTATTAAGTGATCCAAAGAATTTAAGGCTGCAAAGATATATTTTCCTCAAAATTCTCTTAAACACATCTTTACAAACACATAGAGTGCAAAGTATGTAAATGCTCCATCATTCTTTATGACTACTTTTATATCACACACAAGGAAAACATGACATACATATATTCCTTTATACTTAAGCAAATTATGGATTCCTAGACCTGTGTTTTCTTGTAGCTATAGTTATTCACATGCCCTTTCTAGAATTTATAGCAGTATATTCTTGCACTACGAATGATAATTTATAGCCATGCAAACTTTAACTGACATTCGTTTAGGAATAAAATTCAATTTTATAGTTTGAATTGAAGAGTTAAAACGGTAATTACCACAAAATATACAACTATGGGAGTTCTTTCTCAACATAATCATTAAAATAATTGACACATAACACTTCCTTTCAAACTCTAACAACACATTAAATTCAGTAAGGTTCTAAGACAGGCCAACAAAACTGCATTTGGAAACTTTTACACATTGAAGAATTTGAGCATTAAAATTAATTCTATCATTTTGGGAATGAATACTTATCTAAATAGCTAAAAATTGAAGAACTCACTACGAGTATTCCATGCTCCACGCAACCATAGGAAACCATGTTCACTGATATGTCAACATGGTTTGCACCCCCGAGCTAGGACCATGAACCCACAAGTAGATTATCATACCTAGGCTTAGATTCATATTTAAATGGCAGAGTAACATGCTTACATCTTCATATTTCTGTATTTTTCCTCTTCCCCCACACATTTCATTCCCTCTCTCCACATGAAGGAAAATCAAATGATGGAAATAACTTAATGGCATTGTTTTTCTCTCAAGGAGCTCCTCTCTCGCCTGTCCATCCGACTAATGCCTCCACCCCCAACTCGAATAATCCCCAAATTCTAAAATTTGCATGGGGATTTTGGACCATGTGGTCTCCTCCAAGAGTCTCATGTCCCCTCTCCCATTTTAATCAAATTCCCTTTAATAAACACCTTAATCCTTTATTAACTCACTTAATCATAACTTAAACTTAATCAAGGATTAAGGTTAAATAAGGGTGATTTAAGGTTTTCATTAAGCAAAAATGTATTTTGGGCATTTAAGGTAAGGTTAGGGTCATCTCATAACCCCCTTAGTCCCTTTGCATCCCCCTTCCCTTCACTCAATTCCATTTCTCTCTCGTGGATTCATGGTTCCCCATTCTCTTCTACGTTTACCCAAGCCACACTCAATCAAATTTATTTATTAATATCATAGTGTCCATACATTTTGCATCACAATTTGGATTATAGACAATTTAAATGTAACCAAGACAAGGATAACTTCAGGGGTGTTACATTCCATTTACCCTTAATACAAACATCATCCTCGGTGTTCTGGAACTTACAGACACTTATAAAATGATTATATACGTTACAATTTTCTTAGCACAACAAGGTTGTCCTTGCACTTAAGCTTTTAAGATGCATTTTTAGATTTGATTCCGATTTTTTGGACTTAACATACACCATCATGCTATTTCTTCCCATGAAAACAACATATTTTCCCACTCCTCTTAATATTTTAAGGAATCATTATCCAACTTCCAATTGAGGTTTATATGAAATCAACAACCATGAACTCATTACTCCAACATACTATAAACTGGATCATCCCATTTAGGAAATGACCAGTTATGGAATTCCTTACTTGGAATGAATTCATATGCACCACGCATTTTGAGCTTATTCAACTCATGGATACACATGAATTATACCTTCATCTTCATATATTCTTACATAGATTCAATTATTTCAAGTTATATTATTATTTTAAACAAAATAACACAACAATTTTCAGTTGTACATGCTTTCAAACATTTTTTTTTTTGGAAAGTAAACATAATTAAAGATATAGGGGTAATAATTCCCCACCTTTACCAGACCCATCTAGGTCTTCACCATTCCCATGGATTTCTTTTGCTCCTTGGTCTCTTTCTTTTTCTTTAACATCGAGGAAAACACATCCCCAAATGTGCAATTACATTGGATGAAATCACTTGTCTAGGCAGAGATTCTTGTTCATGAAAAGTTATTCCTTCCAAACTAGATATCCCACCTACAATTGGACTAGGCCTTTCCACAAGAAAATCCTATGCCTACCAGACTAGATATCCCACCCACATCTAGACTAGGCCTTTCCAATTTAATTTGCACTCTCTTGAGAAAATCCACCATGTCTGAATCATATCTACCACTTCATCCGAGCCAAGGAATTTCTCGAGAGAAATCTTGTCTTCAATATGCAGGAGCTCATCTTGCATTGCCTTGGTCTTCAACATGCAAGAGCTCATCTTACATCGCCTTTGTCTTCAATATGCAAGAGATCGTCTTGCATCACCTTTGTATTCAACTAGAGGAATACACATCCTCAATGCAACTTTTCAACTTGCATAGTATTGTCTTCAATACGTAAGAACCAACTTGTGTATATATACTTAATGGTCACACAATATCTAGAAAATCTCATTAGTATCATGATACAAAAAATCATAACATACATTTAACACAATGCATTAACATGACACTAAACCATATTACTTTCTAAAACTTGGTAAACTATGCGATTTCATTCATCTCCACCTAAACACAACACCATGAATGTGCCCATTTTGTTAAGAGCCCGTGTCAACCCTCCTCTTTATTTTGTTGGTATATTTTGTCGGATGCATATGATTTGTAAGTCATCCCTTTAGTACGATGTATTATCCCACATTCATGGGGAGTAAGTAATAGTTGTTAAGTCGTCTAGTTAATAGGTTGCATTATCCCACATTCATGTGGAGTAATACTATGTTTAGATTAGACTTAGTATATAATTATGTGTTGAGGCTAATGAAGGCATCGAAGAGTTATTTTGTATTGAGCTTGCTCAAAGGAGGTTGCCCCCTTGAAGTGGCCCGTGATCAATAATATCTCTTTTGTGCTCCAATATTTCTGTTATATTGTGCATTTTGATTGTTTATTGCAGGAGGTTCTCCACATTTGGTATCAGAGCACTTTCTTGGGCTCGTTGGGTGGAATTTCAGGAATTTTTTTTTCTACCGTGCTTCCTGGCGTTGTGAGCCTTACAGTTGTTCTTCTTCTTGCATCAATATTATTCATCCGGATAAGGGATTAAACCCTATCTGCTTAACTATGGGAAGTACTTGGTCATAGCCCTAAAACTCATTGTGAGCAGTACCACAGGAACCCCAAAGTAGCTGGCCATTGAGAGGACCAGCCAAGCGAAAAGGGCAATGACCCCCACCAGATTGACTAGATTCCCATCTGTGAGGAAAACCAAAGAGCTGTCATTTTTGGCCAAGTGGTTAGCAGTTTTACCTGCGCCGTGAAGTGAGGGGTACTACCCCAATACTCAAGCCTGAGACAGCCTTGGTGGCCGAGTGACTGCCTTTGAACCAATAGGAAGCCGAATATACCTTGGGTCCATCTCTATTTACAGTTGATAACGTGCAAAATTTCAGAATTGTCACAGATCATTTACTCCATTTCTTGTTGATAAAACATAGCTTCTAGCATCGCCACAGATCAGTTCTTCATTAAAAAAAAAAAATCTGTTTTTGATCCATATCTTTCTTGATTTAGATCTGTTTCGCTTGAAATTTCACTGTCACCCTCGTAATACCATTCTGCATATTCCTTCATTGAGGAACCTATCCCCAATTTCACTTCCTCAAGGCTGAAATTCCACATTTGTCAAGTTTTAGAGTTTGTCATAACTTCTATGATTCTCACCCAATCGCCTTCAAATTTTTCCACGGTGTTCGTTTTCCATTTTTGCTTCATTGTCCCTCTCTGACAAATTTTCCAATTCCTTCATCCCACCTCTAAAATTCACATTTTTTGCTTCTTGTCCCTAAAAAAGTGTCCAAAACCCCGTAAAACCCCAACTACCCCCCCCAAATTTTTCCCAAATAAAAAATCTCCTTTTCTAAAACCCTCTCCATTTTGTTTTTCTACCCATAACCTGCAAAAAAAAGAAAAAAGAAAAAAAGAAAGCTTCTTATGGTTGCCACCTACGCCGGAGCAAATAAACAAATGGAAGAAGAACTTGCCGCCATGAAGTCCAAACTTGAGGATCTAGATCAAAAATTTCTTGGCCTCCATCTTCAACATTCACCCATGAACAATCGCCACCAGCCTGAGTCTTCTGCAGAAACTGCGTTCTCATCATTTAGCAACTTTCGCGGGCCGAAGTTGGATTTTCCTCGCTTCAATGGTGATGATCCGACTTGATGGATTTATAGGGAAGAACAACATTTCTGTCTGCATAACGCTTTTGATGTCAATAAAGTCCCCTTTGCATCCTTTCATTTGGAACATGAAGCACTTCAATGGTTCCGTTGGTACATCGAGGCTCATGCTGAGCCAAACTGGACAGATTTTTCCCAACTCCTCTTGCAACAATTTGGTCCTAGTGCTTTTGATCACTTCATAGGAGCACTCACCAAACTTCACAAAACTGGCACTGTGTGGGAGTATCAGACATAATTTGAGAAACTCACCAATCACACCGAGGGATTACCTGATGCATTCTACCTTAGTTGTTTTATCAGTGGTCTGAAGGATGCAATATGCTCTGAGGTTAAAATGTTCTGCCCCAACACAATAATGGAAGCCCTTGGGTTGGCTAAGCTAGCAGAGGACAAGATCCGGGCTCAGCAACGCTCGAAATCCACTCTTGTTCCATTCAGACCTATGGTTCTTCAAAGAACCCAAAATCCCCCAGCTCCTAGAACCAATCCTATCAAGCATTTGTCTGAAGCAGAGATGCGGGAACGTTGGGAAAAAGGGCTTTGTTATAATTGTGATGAGAAATTCACCTGGGGACATAGATGTGTTGAGCAAAAGCTCTATCTATTGGATGTGGATTCTCCACCCGCACCTGAAATTTTTTATGATGCTCAAGATCCCACAGATGATGATGGTGACATTCAACAACTTCCTGCTCCAGAGGACCAACCAGAGATATCTCTCCATGCCTTAGCCGGATTCACCACCCCACAAACCATTCAAGTCAGAGGGTTCTTCAAAAAAATCCCTCTTACAATACTCATTGATTCTGGTAGAACTCACAACTTCATTGACCCGAGGATCACCAAACAGGCTGATTGTTTCATCCATCCTTGATCTAGCTTTGAAGTCATAATTGCCAATGGGGGCACCTTACCTTGCAAAGGGAAGTGTTGTAATGTGCGCATATCTATGGGGGATTATAACTTGCGCTCTGACATGTTTTCCTTGGCCTTAGGCGGATGTGATGTGGTTTTGGGTGCTCAATGGTTACGCACACTTGGACCCATTTTATGGGATTTTGATAAACTTTGGATGCAGTTTTCAATCAATGGTACCAAACAAACATTGCGGGGCTTACAACCAGGGTCTCTCAGCCTCATCAGTTCACATCGCATGGAAAATCTTCTTAAGAAAATTTCACATGGTGTCATCACTCAGCTCCATTTCATTCAGATGCAACCTTCAACAATCTCAACTACTCCATTGGATCTCCAATAAATTTTGGATCGATATGCATGTGTGTTTGCTGAGCCAGTGGGATTCCCACCTTCCCGACCCAAGGACCATCATATTCCGCTCCTTCTTGGAAGTGTCCCACCCAACATCAGGCCCTATTGCTACCCATTTCACCACAAGACAGAAATTGAGATGCTTGATCGCGACTTACTAAAGCAAGGTGTTATTCACCCTAGCACTAGTTCCTTCTCTTCACTGGTCCTTCTAGTCTAGAAAAAAGATGGGTCATGGCGCCTTTGCATTGAATTTCGAGCACTTAATCACATCATGATCAAGGATAAGTTTCCAATTCCTGTTGTTGATGGGCTTCTAGATGAGCTCCATGGTGCTCATTTTTTCTCCAAGTTGGATCTTCGTTTTGGGTATCACCAAATTCGGGTCCATGCGGATGATATCCCTAAAACAACTTTCTGCACACATGATGGCCATTATGAATTTTTGGTCATGCCATTTGGCCTCAGAAATGCCCCTTCCATGTTCTAGGCATTGATGAATAATTTTTTTTGGCCCTACTTGTGAAACTTCATTATGGTCTTCTTTGATGATATCCTCATCTATAGTAAAACCTTGGCTGAGCATCTCCAACATCTGGATCTTGTACTGCAACTTTTCTGTGATCATCATCTCTATGCCAAACAATCTAAATGCGTTTTTGGGCAGAAGGAAGTAGAGTATCTCGGGCATATTGTTTCAGCACAAGGGGTTCATGTCGATCCTGCCAAAATCGATGCCATGAAAAATTGGCCACCTCCTCAGACCTTGAAGAGCCTTCGTGGGTTTTTGGGACTTACTGGATACTACCGCAAGTTTGTTAAGGATTATGGGAAGACTGCAGCTCCATTAGTAGCTCTACTGAAAAGGGATGCTTTTGCATGGACACATACTACTGAGTGTGCATTTGAGAAACTGAAACAAGCTATGTGTACCACACCTGTTCTAGCTATGCCTGATTTTTCCAAGACCTTCACTATTGAGAGTGATGCTTGCGACAATGGACTTGGTGTTGTCCTCCTCCAAGATGAACATCCCATTGCATTCACTAGCAAATCCATGTCTGGTAATAATTTAGCCGCCTCTACATATGAGAAGGAAATGATGGCTATTTTGCATGTCATACAGAAGTGGCGTCCATACCTCTTAGGCAATCATTTCTGCATCAAGACTGATCACCAGAGTCTGAAATATTTCCTGGAACAATGAGTCTCATCCCCAACACAACAAAATTGGGTTAGCAAACTCATGGGTTATGACTACGAGATCACTTACAAGAAGGGTAAGGACAATCTTGTGGTGGATGCTCTTTCCCACACATTTGATAACCATGCTTCTCTTTTAGCTATTTCTATGCCTATTCCAAATTGGGTATAATCTATTCAGCAAGGCTATGTCAATGAATCTTCCTTATCTCAAATCATCCAACAATTGGCCAGTAATCCTTCTCTTGTACCACATTACTCTTGGGATGGTTCTTCTCTGAGATACAAGGATTGCTTGGTGCTTTCCCAAAGCACAGATCTTCACCAGGTTGTCTTCTATGAACTCCATGCTTCTCCAGTGATAGGGCACTTTGGGTTCCTCAAAACGTATGAGAGGGAAAAATGCAACTTCTTTTGGAAGGGAATGAAATGGGAAATTCAACAGATGGTTGCTGAATGTGATACCTGCCAGCGCCATAAGGTTGAAACTACACTCCTCCCCGGCTTGCTCGAACCCTTGCCCATCCCTACAAGGATTTGGACAGATATTTCGATGGACTTCATTGATGGGATCCCTAAATCTGGAGGGAAGATCGTAATCTTGGTTGTGGTTGATTGACTCTCCAAGTATAGTCATTTTTGTGCTCTCAGCCATCCATATACTGCCTCCTCAGTCACACAAATTTTCATGGACTAGATATTCCGTCTTCATGACATCCCTTCTTCCATTGTCTCATACCGCGATGCAACTTTCACAAGTCATTTTTGGACTGAACTCTCTCGCCTCACTGGAACCAAACTGAAAATGAGTTCAGGATATCACCCACAAACAGATGGTCAAACTGAAGTCACCAACAAATGCTTGGAAAAATATCTTCGTTGCTTCACCTCTGAACAACAACATCAATGAGAAAAGTGACTCCCTCTTACTGAATGGTGGTACAATAATTCCTACCATACTGCATCTAAAATGACTCCATATGAAGCTATTTATGGGCAGCCATCCTCAGTGCTCCTTCCATACACCCCCCATAGTTCACCAGTTCCAACAGTTTACATGGTTCTACGCAACCGTGATCAGATTTTTCACATTCTGCAAGAGAATCTTCACATGGCAAGAAATTGCATGAAGCAGCAAGCCGATCAACACCGTTTTGAGCGCACCTTTCAAGTCAGTGATATGGTTTTTCTTTGTTTGCAGCCTTACAAGCAATCCTCCCTGAAACTCAAAGGGCATCCAAAGCTGGCTCCAAAGTTCTATGGGCCATATAAAGTTCTTCAGAAGATTGGGTCTGTTTCTTATAAATTGGAACTTCCTCCTTCTTCTCGCATTCACCCAGTCTTTCATTTCTCTTGTATCAAGAAAGTGATTGGTAATAACATCAGAACACAAACTGTTTTACCAGAACTAGATACTGAAGGCTCCATCATTTTGGAACCAGAGTCCATCCTCAATAAGCGCACTCGTCATCTTTGCTCTCGGGCCATCACAGAGGTCTTAATTCAGTGGCACGATATGCAACCAGAGGATGCTACATGGGAAACACTCCTTCAGATTCAGCAGCAGTTTCCACATCTAAGGATTTGAGGACAAATCTTTTTCTAAGAGGGAGGGGATGTTAAGAACCTGTGTCAACCCTCCTCTTTATTTTGTTGGTATATTTTGTCGGATGCATATGCTTTGCAAGTTGTCCCATTAGTACGATGAATTATCCCACATTCATGGGGAGTAAGTAATAGTTGTTAAGTCATCTAGTTAATAGGTTGTATTAGCCCACATTCATGTGGAGTAATAGTTGTTTATATTAGACTTAGTATATAATTATGTGTTGAGGCTAATGAAGGCATCGAAGAGTTATTTTGTATTGAGCTTGCTCAAAGGAGGTTTCCCCCTTGAAGTGGCCCACGATCAATAAAATCTCTTTTGTGCTCCAATATTTCTGTTATATCGTGCATTTTGATTGTTTATTGCAAGAGGTTCTCCACACATTTCCTTTACGGTGCTATTAGTGTCAGAAGAAAGTTTGCTCACATATGCCTTCTAAGTTAAGGGAGTTAAGAGTGCTTCACTTTCAAAAATTTCTCCAAATATAAATTCTCTTATGAAATTATTTTCATTTTAAAATTTGAATTTGAAGTAAAGAGACTTCCCTTTTCCCACAACCATAACCAATTTTCAATTCCTTTATTTACACTACATTCTTCGATGACATATCGTGATTTACTCATGGTCTTTGTTGATATTTTTGAGATAATTTAAATACGTATTCTCATTCTCTACAAATGATAGTTAGTATTGAAGTTTCATTCCCTGCATTACTTGCAACTCATCACATTAGATTAAATAAACACAATTCATAGAAATGAATTTAGGAAAGAATGTTAAAAATAAGTTTCCTAACATCCATACTAGATCAAAAGGAATCTTAGATTTAGTACACTCATATGTATGTGGACCCATGTCATACCCTTCCCTCAGTGGACACCTTTACTATGTATTTTTCAATGATGTTTTCTCCCATAAGGCATGGAATTATTTCATCAAAGCTAAGAGTGAAACCTTCAATAAATTTCAAGAATATAAAACCTTAGTAGAGAATCAGAAAAATAGGCATATTTGTTCCCTAAGGTCTGATAACGGTGGAGAATTTGAATCAAATGATTTTAATGAGCTTTGTAGTGATGCAGGTATATGTAGAAAGTTAATAGTTTCTTACAACCCACACCACAATGGGGTTGCAGAGAGAAAAAACATAATTGTTTGTGAGCTGCAAAAGCCATGTTACATTATCAGGATGTATCTGCTTATTTGTGGGCAGAAGCCACTAGTACATCAGTGTACATACAGAACATAAGTCCACATGTATTTCTTGATGAGAAAACACCTAAAGAGGTGTTCACTGGTGAGAAACCAGACATTTCATGTCTTCATATATTTGGATGTCCCATGTATATTCACATACAAAAAGAAAAGAGAACCAATATGTAACCTTCTTGAAATAAGGGAAATTTTGTGGTCTATAGTGAGACCTCCAAGGAATTCAAAATATATGTACATGGTGAGATACATGTTGAGGTTAGTCAGGATGTGACTTTCCATGAGGAGGCAACATTCAAGTGATAAAAAGATCTTGAGTGTGATCTAGAGACAGGGAAGGTTAGGATCCTATATCAGAATATCACGATGATGATTATCCACTTTTGATGCTCAGAGGGAGAATCCAACAAAACATGCAGATCTACATGTCATTAATGAACCAATTGAATTGGCTGATGAACCTCATACAAAGAGGAGGCATTAGAGGAAATTTGGGGTCTAAAATGGGCCTTATAAGGAAATGCGCCAACAATAAGTTCTTGTGATTTGGAATTCAAGAACCAATAGAATTCCAATAAAATGAGTCAACCATAATGTTTGAATTGACATATTTGTCATAAAAAAAAACTACATTTTGTGTTCATATTTTCGACATGTTTCCCTGTGTTCTTACTCAAATTTCGATCGGGAGAACTCGTTGGATGCGGAATTTGATTATGCATCCAAATACTACCCACACTGCATACTTTTGACGAAACTTACTACCCCAAAAACCAGAAATACCTGAAAAAATGTGATGATGATAACATCATCACGTTTTTTCAGGTATTTCTGGTTTTTGGGGTGGTAGGTTCCGTCAAAAGTATGCAGTGTGCGAACTCGTTGGATGCAGAATCAAATTCCACATCCAACGAGCTCTCCCAATCAAAATTTGAGTAAGAACACAGGGAGATATGTCGAAAATACGAACACAAAATGTAGTTTTTTTCTTTTTTCCTCCAAAATTAATAAATATTATTTTATTATTTTCCTTAGGAGGCCCATTTTAGACCTCAAAATTCCTCTAATGTCAACATGGTTTCAAGATGTATTGAGAAATGCTGAGAAGCATGGAGCACCAGTAGGCTCTTCCAGAGGGTGCAAGCATCCTGATAGATATTCAAGATATGTTGCATTAATGAGAAACATCAATAACTAAAAGCCTTCATCATATGATGAGGATTCAGAGAAACAAGTGTGGAAATATGTTATGATAGAGGAATATCATTCTATTTTGAAGAATGATGTTTGGGGTATTGTTCCCAGACCTGAGAGGAAGTCAGTTGTAACTTCTAGATGGATTTACAAGATAAAGCATGCTTCAGATGGTAGTGTGGACAAGTACACATCCATGTTTGTTTCCCGTGGATTTTCTCATAAAGAAGGCATTGATTGTGAGGAGAATTTTTATTTAGTGGACAAGTATACTACTATTACATCCATTATTTAACTTGCATTAGTATTGGAATGGAGGCTTCACCAGATGGATGTGAAGACTCCCTTCATCAATGGTGAGGTTGAGGAAGAGGTTTACATTGAGCAGCTTGAGGGTGTTGTGATACATGGAAAGGATTCCATGTGTGCAAGTTGAATAAATACTTGTATGGGTTAAAACAAGATCCTCGAGCTTGGTATGTCAGAATAGGCAGTTATCTTCAAAACATGGGTTTCTTGAAGAGTGATGCAGATTCAAACTTGTACTTCAAAGTAGAGGAGAACCAACCTCTCATATTAGTCCTATATTTGGATGATATTTTCCTCAGTGGAGAGGAAAGACTGATTGTCGAGTGTTAGAGGGAGACTACCTTATAGTTTGAGATGAAATACTTAGGTCTTATGCACTACTTTCTAGGCCTTGATATTTGGCAGAGAAATCATGAGATATTTCTATCTCAATGGAAGTACACTATGGACATTTTAATCAGATTTTGCATGGTGGATTGTAAATCCATGAATACTCTAATGGATTCCAATTTGAAGAAACTCCATGATATTGATTCTGGATCGGATCCAATGGACCCCACATTATACATACATTTGATTGGGTCGTTGATGTACTAGATACATTTGGGGCCATACATTTTCTATACAATTAGTATTTTGATTAAGTTCATGACTGATCCTAGACACAGACACTGGGTTCCAAGTAAGCATATTTTGAGATACACATGTGGTACAGTTTCTTATGGACTCAAGTATTCCTCCAATGGATGAGTGTTTTTTCTTGGATTTATTGATTCTGATTGGGGTGGAATCATTTTTTTATCGAAAGAGCACTTCCGGTTACTGTTTCAGTTTGGGTTCTGCTATGATTTATTCATCTAGAAGAAAGCAAGGTTAGGTTTCCCAGAGTACCACAAAGGCTAAATACATTCTAGATAATATTGCTTGCAAATAAGTAGTGTAGTTGAGAAAGATACTTGGATGATTGTTTGGTGAAATTCTATATCCTATAGTGATCAGGTGTGACAACCAAAGTTGTATAAATATTTCCGAAAAATATGTGTTTCATGACAAGTCAAAAAACATAGAAATGAAGCATCAATTCATTCGATATATCGTCCATAAAGGTATTGTGAAACTTCAGTACATAGCTACTAATGATCAGATTGCAAATGTGTTGAAAAATCCTCTATCTGTGAAAAAGTTCAGACTCTTTTGAGATAAGCATGATATGGCAGAGAATGTCTCCCTCCCTGAGAGGGAGTTTTAAATGTATAGCATCAGGAGTCATTCTCTAGGATACTTGTGTTGTATCAAGTCTATAACTTATGTTGTATTAATTCATGTGGATATGTTATGTGATGTATTGCTAGTCATGGTCACTAGTTGCTATAAGTCTCCTCTAGGGCTTAGCTACCCCCAGAGTGAATTACTTTAGCATATGACTATGGAACAATTATTCTGAGTATGATATGATAAGATTATTAATTAATTAATACATATATGGACCATGCAGTATTTAATTAATGATAAATTATATCAACATAGAGAAACAGTAAGGATTTGAATTGCCCATGTCATACCTTCAGTAAACTCAAATTGCATAGACACCGGTTAAGTCTTAGTTGTGGAAAAATAAGTTGCAGTTAAATAAGGAATATACTCATTGATTTATGCAAAGTGTTTGTTCGTGGATGGCATTGATTGTGAATAAATAAAGACATTAACTGAAACTCATAACTAATGGAAAAGCAATCAATTGATGATTGAGTTCAATTCAGTTGAATCAGTTCACATTTAGTTAAAGACATTCAACACTCAATGAAAGAAGGAAGGTGCATATCTTATGCATGGGAGAGAATATGAGGTGATAATTTGGAACCAAGTGAAGGAAGGCACTAATGCTTGGATTGGTAAAGTAATTTTTGTTCCCACAGTGTTCACAATGCACCATAAGCATGAAACCATTCACTACCTTCCATTTTGTATGATTTTAATCTTATTATTAAAGTTATATCCACTTGGAAAGGTTGATAAAATGTTCTTAGTGATCCCTTCTCTATTGCTATCTCTTATTAGGAAATCTTCTCATGTGTTGAAAACCATTCTCTGTAATGATCTATCATACTCAAAGGATTGTTGGGATTTTCATCCTCCCGATTTGGAGGGTTTCCCCAGGGTACATCTTGTGTTTTATGTGATTAAATTGTTTATGATATTAACATATGTTGTGATTCATTACTAAAGACAAATTTTAAAGTTCAAGAACCTTCATTTTTTTTCTCAAACATTGGAGATTCTCTGCTAGGGATTTAAAACCCTTGAAAATATCAAAGAATTATGACTTTTATTTGAGGAATAAGACCCAACAATATATGGAAAATTCATCAATGAAGGTTAGGACATATTTGGATTGGCTCATTGACATATGAGGGAATTGACCAGCTATATCACTATGAACAAGCTCAAGGGGTGCATAGGTTCGCTCATAACTGACTCTCTCATACTTATGCTCTGGGTGTTTTCCTAGAATGCATCCTTGACATACTCCTTTAGAAAACTTGATAATGGGAAACCCTATGACCATATTTTTATCATACAAATCAGAAAGATACTTGTAATTTAGATATCCAAACGTCTCATGCCATAACTTTCTTGCTTCATTAGCATGGATGAGGAGAGCAGAGGAGGACGAGAAAGGCACAAAGTGAGAAAATGTGTACACTTTCAATATTTGTTCAACACAAATTTTAGCTATGACTTTACCAGTGGATATTTTAGTGATTTCTACATCATTGGATGTGAAGACAACCTTCTTAGGAAACCCAGTGTGGGTAATTTGATATACTAACAAGAGATTGGTAGTAAGACCTGGGACATACAAAACATTATTGAAGGGACCATGGTCAAGATCTATTCTACCCTTCCCTTTGCATTTAGTTTCAGAATCATATCCCAAAATAATTTTTTGACCATTCGAAGCATCAAGAGAGGAGAAGGACTTCCTTGTCGAAACCATGTGTCTTGAAGCTCCAAAATCAATGATGAAAGAAGAGGATATTTTAGTTCTTTCTAATAGGGCATGAACTGTTGATGTATTTGTAACTTCGGAATGTATTCATTTGTATATCTTATATATTGTACCCCGATGTTTATTCTGGGAAGTATCTATAATGTAATTGAGTCATGTCATGCCTCGATGTTCCGATCGGGAGATTCAATAATGTAAACAAGTCATGTAAAGTCATTAAGGTTAACCCTCCATTGTAAGTCAGGACAATAGACCCCTCAATTGTGCCAAGGTTAACCCTCCTTGTTGATCAGAGGGAAAAGTCCCCACAGTTGTGGGGCACTAGGGTTATTAGACTCTCCTAGAGATGTCGGCTTTAGTAAGTAATTATTAAGTGGGCCCGACATGTTGAAGTGGACATTAAGTGAACGAAAGAATATAAGTAGAGAGTGAGTCTCTCTATTTATCACACACACACTCACTCATTGGGGCGCATGAGTGAGAGAGGAGAATCTCTCTCAAGTGAGAGAGAGAGAACAAGTTGTGGAGATCATCTTTTCTATTTTTGGGTTTTACTACTGCCATTGGTGCTCATTTTATCTCTGAGGAAGTTGCGGGGTTTTCTCCTTTATGGTTTCCCCGAGGAAAATTATTTGTGTCTCTTGTCTATTGTGTTTATTGTTATGCATGTTATTCTCTTAGATAAGATCCTAAGATAATGCTAGCTTGAATGATAAAAATCTAACATGAGCTGTCTGCTTGTCTTCAGAATTTGATCCTCCCTCCTTCTTCTTTGCGCCTTGCAGAAGAGAGATATTATGCTTCTCAAGGAGTTGAGACATCATATCAATTTGTTTCTTCATGCAGGATCTCTCTAGATGGAAGCTCGTATTACAATATGAACACTTTCTCATTTCACCCTTTCCATTCTTCTTCCGTGGATTCTTATTGAAGCTTGAAGAATCCTCTTGAGACTTTTACTTGTCTTTCTTTTGATAAGGAGTCTTATTTGGATAATATTTATTCTTTTCGTTGGAATCTTTCTTTGTATCTCCAGCAACCAATGCTTGATATTTGGAAGATTTAATGGTTCCCATCATGACCAACTTGTCTGTCTCTTGGATCAAAGATTCCATGAATTCTGCAAGTGATAGCATCTTCCAGTTTCATAAATTTCATAAATTTAGTTTGGTAGAATGGAAGGTCAAAAAAAAACTGAAAGATACTTGTAATTTAGATATCCAAACCTCTCATGCCATAACATTCTTTCTTCATTAGCATGGATGAGGATATCAAAGGAGGATGAGAAAGGAACAAAGTGAGAAAACTTGTACACTTTCAATCTTTGTTCAACACAAACTTTAGTTCTGACTATACCAGTGGAGATTTTAGTGATTTTTACATCATTGGTTATGAAGACAACCTTCTTAGGAAACCCAGTGTGGGTCATATGATAGACTAAAAAGATATTGGCAGCAAGACCTGGGACATACAAAACATTAATGAATGAACAATGGTCAAGATCTATTATACCCTTCCATTTGCATTTAGTTTCAGAATCATCTCCCAAAACAATTTTAGGACCATTCGAAGCATTAAGAGAGGATAAGGACTCCCTTGTCAAAACCATGGGTCTTGAAGCTCCAAAATCAATTATAAAAGAAGAGGATCTTCCAGAGCTTTCTACTAGGGCATGAAATCTCTGCTTGTCTTCATAATTTTATCCTCCCTCCTTATTCTTTGCGCCTTCAGGAAGAGAGATATTGTGCTTCTCAAGGAGTTGAGACATCATATAAATTTGTTTCTTCATGCAATACCTCTCTAGATGGAAGCACCTATTATATTATGTGCACTTTCTCATTTCACCCTTTCCATTATTCTTCTATGGATTCTTATTGAAGCTTAAAGATTCCTCTTGAGACTTTTGCTTGTATTTATTTTGATTAGGAGTCTTCTTTGGATAAGATTTCTTCTTTTCTTTGGAATATTTCTTTGAATCTTCAGCGACCAAAGCTTGATCTTTGGAATATTTAATGGTTCCCATAATGACCAACTTGTCTTTCTCTTGGATCAAAGATTCCATGAATTCTGCAAGTGATAACATCTTCCAGTTTTGTAAAGTTAGTTTGGTAGCATGGAAGGTAAAAAAAACACTAAATTGTCAGGTCCTAACTTCTAAAGTATGGACAAGACCAGTGGATCATCCTTATTTTCAAGTCCACACTGCTTCAATTGAAGAAAAAGAGCCTTAAATTTCAAGAAACAATATTGTAAGGTCTCAAAATTGATTGGACTTAGTGAGAGAAGATCATTCTCCAGTTGATGCCCCATCATTTCATCTTTCTTTCCAAACAAAGCTTGAATTCTCTCCCACACTTCATTTGGTGTAGTCAATCCATCTATATGGAAAAGAAGGTCTCTGAAAATACAGAGACACAAGAGACCATAAGACTCATCCCTCCTATTGTGCCACTTTCTCTTCTCTATTTCTACATTAGGATCATATTTAGATTCCATGGTCACCCTGTAGAGGCCCTTGCTCCTCAACAAGATATCCATCCATTCCTTCCATTCAAAATAATTAGATGCAATCAAGATGGTATTTTGAGATTGATGCATTGCTTCAACAACTGTGCCCTGGTAGACTGATGCACCCCCTAAGAGAGTGAGAATCGACCCTGCAATCACATATAGAATAACAAAGGAGAAATATTGATTTAATGAAGCTCTGATATCATGTGAAAATTAAGCCCAGTCTTGGCACAATTGAACTCACAAAAATTGATAAACAATATGCATAGATTTCACTAAAAAATGGAGATTGAATTGGTGCATAACACTAACTTGAATTGAATAAGTGTAGACCAAACAAACTTAGAAATATAATTTATTTCCAAATATATAATTACATCAAGAATTTTAGAGCCTTAGAAGGCAATTCCATTCCTCACAAAACGAAGGATTACTATAAATAAAAAAATCCTCCCTAGGTGCATAAAACACTTTCCAAATCAGTCAAGGAGGTCACAGATTAGTTGAATTACGAATGCCAGCTAATGAGTGATGGAAATTCAATAGGATCATGCTCATGAGAGAAAAAAATATGGAGGATGATTTGGGAAAAAATGAAGACAGTTGCAATGAGACTAGGTTTTACGTTTTCCACTTTAAAACTGGAAAAGCAGTCTAATATGAGAAAGGAAGGCATGTGCTCTTACTAATTTGGTAAGTATTTAAAATAAAAATAATGTTATCTAGAATTAGGATAAGGTTGCTCCTGGGTGTAAACATGGCAAGCGTTGACCAAATATGTGTGTAGAGGCCAACTACATAGTCTAGAACCTAGGAAATTAATCAAGGAGATTAATAAATGATATCTAAGTATGATGATGGGGTTTTGAGTTTTCTAACATAATTTTGGATGAGGTCTAAGGTTGACACTTGGAAAAATAGGATTTAGTTTCTCATAGGTCCCCTTTCACAACAGGATTTGAACCCAAAATCCGATGACACCCGACGTAAAGTACGGATGTGTCGAATTGCAATGATGAAAAGTACTGCACCTTCCGATTTATTTTATAAACGTTGAATTTCTGATGTCCTTAGCGTAGGTTTTTCGAAGACACGTGGAGGATAAGTCGTCGGATATTTGACAGCCGCGTGTTGAATTTACGATGACCATTTGTCGAATTTGTGATGACACGTGGAGGATTAGTTGTCGGATATCCAACAATAGCGTGTTGAATGTTCGATGTCTTTGGGCTATTTTGTGAAATAATATAAAGACATATTTCAAATAATTTAAACCCATATTTCCAACGGTAACTAGGTTCATAGCGTCGGATATTCGATGACTGTTGAATTATAAATATAAACATTTTTAAACATTCCGACATGTTTTCTATAGAAGTGACAAACAGTTTGTGGAAATTATTTATTGCTTGATGAATGGTTTGAGGAATTGTTTTATTCTTCAATGGGCGGTTGCAGGAAATTTTCTTTTCTTCGATAGACAGTTTGAAGGGATTTTTTTATTCTTCGACAAACCTCCGTTTGAGAAAATTGTGATGCGTGGAACTTGATTTTTTAAGATTATCGATAGTATTCATTCATGAAGTTTGTGACAAAATTTCAAATAGAAATAATCATGATCCAAATGAACACAATCTACAATTGGTTGCTAAACTATGGGATGCAGCGAAAGGAAGGGGTGATGGAAAATTTTATTGTCCATGTGCTCAATGCATGGGATTTAAGAGGAGAAGAATACTGATCTCAACATCCACAAAACATTGCAGGGGACATGGACACGCTGAGGGGGGGATCAATATCATCCATTTCTATGTTTAGCATTATAAAGTTTTTAATAATCTTTGCTTTGGTAAATGTATGTATTATTTTAATATTTCCTATATTAACTTATATCTATTGATGTTTTCAAGTATTAATAAATGAAAGACACCCTACAACATATCGTCCATAGGAAGTCCTTTTAGAACAAGTTCTGGATCAGTATTATGGAGCGTCTATGTTCAATGGAGAACAAGTGAATGATCATATTGAACAAGATGATCATACTGATAACGTAGTTGAGGATGATGGTACAAATACATTGATCCATCATTCATTTAATGTTAGAATGGATGATGACAACGATGATGATAATGAAAATGATGATGAATTTGATGATGTTCACGATATACCTCTTCCCGATAAGGCATATGAACCCCTTTATGAAGGCTCCAAAACAAATCTTCTCTCTGCTGTATTTTTGATAATGAACTTGAAGGTTATGAATGGTCTTTCAAACATATCAATCACACAGATGCTAAGGTATGTAAAATAATCCATCACATATATACGATCGTGATAAAGTTTATATGTATTCCTCTAATAATTGTATTGTTAACTCATTATTGATCATCATACGGATGAAGTGCATTTTGTTAATATTATTTATTTATTGCATTAACTATATATATATATATATATATTTGTTGTAGCTTGATAGATGGATTTTTTTTACCACCATCAAATATTTTACCTCGCACATATTGAGATTTATCTTCCATCATGAAAGAGATTGGAATGCATTATGAAGCAATTCATGCATGCCCCGATGACCATGTTATATATTATAATCAGCATGAATTTGCAACAAGATGTCTGGAATGTCATATAAGTAGATATCAAATAGATCAATTAAAAAAAAAGGTGCCTCAGAAGGTTCTACATTATATTCCCATTGTTGGAGCAGGGTCCCACAGCTACAGAAGAAGCTGCTAGTTTTGGCGGAGAGAAGTTAAGACAGAGCTACGACGCCGTAGCACGTTTCCAGCTAGAGAGCAGAGCCGAAAACCATGACTTTTAAGATATAAAAGTCAAGAAGGCAACGGTACCTGAGCAGCCGAGAAGAGAGAGCTCACCCACTGCATTGAAGGCAGCGGAAGAAGACAGGAGGGCTCAGCGACCCTCATAAAGGAGAAGGAGCAACGAGGCTGAAGAATTGAAGGCAAAGGACAGAAAAGCGAAGCGGTGCATAGTACCCATGATCAGTGTGGGGAAGCATGGAAGACTGCAGAGAGCTGTGGTGTGACAGAAAGCGGCTACCTCAAGTACAGATATGGCCAACTGTCACTAGTTAGGTTTTGGGTTACTGTTGGGACAGGCCCACAGTGTTGTAATGGCAAGACCTTCAGCCTGCCTATATAAGAATATATTTTGTATTGTAAAAGGGTTGGTTGGTTAGTTGGTTGGCAGGTAAAAGAGCTAGCTAGTCATTTTGTTAGTTAGTAGTGTTTTGCAGACTATTAGACTGCTGTAAAATCCTAGCTCTGGTTCTGTTATTAGCGGTAGCAATCTTACGGTAACCAGTAGCTGGCTTATAGAATATACATGTAACGATCTGCAGGGATCGACAGGGAGGGAAGAGTGTATTGTAAAAGAGTAATATAGAAGAGAGAAGAGATCTAATAGAGGAGATCTTAAGTTGCATATGCGGTGCAGCAGAATTGTGTTTTACCTTCCCCTGAGCTATAATAGAGAAACACAGTTCTGTGGACGTAACTCCCATCTTGGGGGTGAACCACGTAAAACCTGCGTGTTTTGTGTTGAATGCATGTGATTATATTTGCTTACTGTTATGTACTATTTTGCACAAGATTGTTGGTTACAGTTGGTGAATGAATGTGTTAATCAGTTCACAGCAAATATAGAAGGATAAACATAAGTTAAAGTCTTTGGCATACTGTATACGGTTCATTTATGCTTTGTGTGAAACAGTCTCTATTGCAGTATTGAATAGCCTTGTATGTTAAGTCTCGCACGTCGACACGAGCCACGCTAAGTGCGCTGAAGCGCGGAGGTAGGATATCACAAAGAGGTGATATCGCACCGGAAGAGGAGCTGCGCTGCGCGATACCGCAGGTTAAGGGCTTAGTGCGAGTAGGAGCTACGTGTCGTACGGTGCGCGGCGATGCGATAAGGTTGGAGATATCGCAAGTCGGGGAAAGTGCGCACCGCGAAAAGGGATCACACGCCAGTATAAAGGAATATCTCGCGGATAGAAGAGCTGCGAGACGAGGAGATTGCGCGAAGCGAGCAAGAGGTTGCGCGACGTGCAGGAAGAGACCTCGCAGCTAGGAGAGCTGCGAGCCACCAGTGGGATTGCCACAGAACCTGGCCCAAGACACTTGAGTCCTTGGCCAACCCATTAGAGTCACTTCGGGTGAGACTTCAGGCCGCTTTGTGGTCTGTCACCGAAAGGGCCAATGATCTAGGGGTGTTGTTGGTTGATTATAGTAAACCCGGGTCTGCCCATAGCAGCCAACAAATGGTTCCGTTGCCAGTTTTGAACAACTGAGCGCTAATTTTCTGTTGGCATCCCACCAGAGAAGAGTTTCACTAGTGGCTGGTTTCAAACCTAATGGAGTTTGCCCAGAAAGAAAATCAGAGCCCTAAATTGAGCACAGAGGCCTGGTTAGAAAAACATATCGCTTCAGATATACACACTATATTTTTTGCAACCTATGGAAACGAGCTTTTCGACTGGTTATCCAAGTTGACAGATAGGAACATCTTCAAGAAGAAAAGAAACATTTTCTGGACATTGGAGCTGATTCAGACCGTGCAGAACCTCGACAATCCCATTACAAGAGTAGTGGACTTCTGGCTTGCGAGCGTGCTAGGAGGCTTCGTTACAGAATTTGCAGTTGACCAGAGAAAAAGATTGAGCGAGGCTGAGCGATACTTCTTCAAAGGATATCGTGGTAAGTACCTAAAGTCTCTAAACTTGTCCATTAAGATGCTGCTACATGAAAAAGGAGTAATGGACATGGTTTCAGATGAATAAGTAAAAATAGTAATGTCATAAGAGTTTGAAAGTGATTTTGATGACATTGGATGCACACGTAGTGGCAAGAAATATAAAGTAACCTTCGGCTCTCCTGTATTTGGAGATAGTTCAGACAATATTAGGCAACCGAGTTCTAGTACCACAAAAGAACCAAAGGGGGGTATCCCTTACCAGCCCTACACCCCACAGAAACAGACCGGGACTCAGAGTAATCCCGTAGGTACTCCATCCAGTAGTTCACAAACAGTACCTACTGCCGCTACATCACCTTCACCTACACCGTTGAGTGGTAGTAATCCAGTCAATCAGAACCCACCGCAGAGAAATAGAATGGGAGATGATATGAAGCTACCTACCTTTAAGGGTACAGGAGCAGAGGACCCGGAACAACATTGGTTTCTATGTGAAGCTATGTGGACCATTAAAACAATCAACGATGATAACCTTAAACTTGTATAGTTGGTCACTACACTCAGATATCGAGCTTTAACATGGTACATAAAGTACACCACTGTACCTAAGAAGCTTGCCCAAGTCAAGAATGCCATGATTAAAGAGTTTAAGAAACCTAAGTCTGAATCTCAGTGCATAATAGAGCTTAAGGACATTAAGTAGCTACCATCAGAATCAGTATGGGACTTTGACCAGAAATTCAAAGCTCTTATAGACCAAGTAAGTTTTGAGTTTGCGCCGGAGCAGCATAAGGAATGGTTTATTGCAGCGCTTCTCCCTCACATCAGAGTGCCATTAATGCAGCAGAAACTCCAGACGCAGGATGACGCGTTGGAGATGGCGATGAAGCTAGAAGCTTCACCTTTAGCAGAAACCAGTGTAGGCATGACAACTCTACAGAACCAGTTGGACAATCTCACGTTACAGATACACGAACTTAAGAAAGGAAAAGAGGTTATGCAAGACATATGGTGCTTACAATGTAGAGCACAGGGTCATACCAAAGACAACTGTCCAGTCTTTGCAGAATATCTCGATTCAGGGGCTCCTAACCCCTTACCATGAATGCAAGGGCCATGGTGTGAAATATTCAAAACACAAGGACACCCACCTCAGCAATGCCCTTTGCTTCAGAAGTATGTACAAACACCTAAGAACCTATACTGTGTCTTCTGCAGCTCTGTCGGACATGATGAACAGAATTGCCGAGCCTATGATCTCATGTTAGATAGAAAGCATGACGTGTACAGAGTCCAGTCAGAAACACAGGGCCCAACAGTAGGACCACAGCCTGATCTAACTTATGGTGGCCGAGGAGGAGGATTTCAAGGACGAGGCTGTGGAGGAGGCTTTGCAAGAGGAGAAGGCTTCGGCAGAGGAGAGGGTATTGGCCGTGGTCGCGGACCAATCACTTGTTATAACTGTGGAGTTGTCGGACACTATGCTAGGGACTGTCAAAGCCCCACTACTACTTGTAATTACTGCAAATCTTATGATCATACCATAGCGGAGTGTCCTACCTTGATAGCTAAGATCAAAGATACTAAGCCAGCGGTACATTAGAACATCCAGCTTATTGTTGCCGAACAAGCAGAGCCAGAACCAAGAGTCAATATTGTGACTCGTAGTGGTGCTTCCACCAGTGGGACATTGCAGGAGACCGAAAAGAACATAAGTCAGGAGTGGGTGCGCAGAGCTCCTGGTAAAGCAACAGCACTCGACCTACAGAAGAATAAAGAGACATTTCATGAAGCCAAGGATTCCTTTGATGAACCTACAGGATCGCAGGTACCGCCGTCTAGGGGCATACCGCAGCAAGCACCTTGTGGCAATAGCCCAGAACAGATACCGCAGGCCACCACATCGGGAAGATGCGACGAGGATGAATCGACAGGAAGTATACAATCCTTCCTGCGCAGTTGTTTGAAGCTCTTGAGAAATGAAAAAGCTATCGGCGAGCTACAGCGCATCATAGATCAGTGTCAGCAACCTTCTCTCTCGGGCAGTGCACACCATGCTGTTCATAATATTACAAGACATACAAGGACTGGAAGGGAGATGAAACTCACAGCACAGATTGGAGAGTTTGAAATGGACGAAGTCGTCTTAGATCTGGGATCCGAGGTGAATGTTCTAACTAAGCAGACATGGAAACAGATGGGTAGTCCTCAGTTAGCCCTATCACCTATCCACCTGATATTAGCTAATCAGCAGCGAGTATCACCATTGGGTTGACTACCGCAGGTGCCGATTGATATTGACAGAGTTCGTACTTTTGCGGACTTCGAGGTTATAGAAATCATTGGCGACAGTCGACCATATCCAGCACTATTAAGTATTGATTGGGTGATTGGTAGCAAGGCTGTCATCGACCTAAAGAGAAGACAAATGACCTTTGAGGATGCGCAGATCCGGGTCATCGCACCGCTGGATCCTTACCAAGGTCCTAGATACATTGAACCTATCCGAGCCGAGGAAGAGGCACATAACATGGAGAGTCTCTACCAGATGACCGCGAACCAGAGTGACTACATCAATCCAACCGCATAGGGGAACATTAGTTGGCAATACGACAGCTCATGCGCATCGGATTCTGATATTGGTCTAGAGAACTGGCAGAACAGACTTTACGAAGTCTCGACGTGCAGATGTGCGTTTATGAGTAAATATCTGCGATGGATTGGCACAGAGATCACTGAGATTCCATCCTATCATGGTCTAACAGATATTCAGGAATTCCTTGAGCAGTTTGAGCAATAGATTCCTTACGAGCAGAGAATCGCAGCTATGGACCTTGCAGTATGAGCCACACCTGCAAGATGGTGGTACGCGCATAAAGAAAATATCGCATCATGGGATGATATTAAAATATTGATGGCGATTAGATTTTCGGTCGACCAAGAGTATGTACCACAGAAGTACACAGGAAAAAATGACCCTAGAGCACACATTCAGACATGTGAACAGAACTGGTCGAACATTCCAGAGGATGAATGGGTTCACAGATTCATTCACACATTGGACACAGTTCCAAGGAACTGGTACATAGAGACCGAGTTGCGCAAGGGGACGACCACATGGTCACTTATGACAGACAGTTTCCTACTTACCTTCGCGTTTGAATCAGAACATCCAAGTGTTGCTCAGGCCCTAGACATAATCAAGATCAAGATATTCGAGGACTGTACCATCCCAGTGCAGGCTCAACCTGAGTGGACCATTCAGTTGCAAGAAGTGCTTGAGTGCTATAACTTCGCAGCAAAGCCAGACAATGAAGATAAGGATGAGGATGAGGATCCTCGCAACACCAACATTCTGGAGTCAGAAGGAACTCGCGATGTTGGGGGACCACAGTTAGAGATTCCAGGAATCACCGAACCTATCAAGATTAAAAATATCAATATTGGCATAGATGCAGAACCTAAGTTTGCCTCTATTGGAGACTATTGGAATGATGAAACAGTAGGACAGATTGCGGATTTGCTGCATGACTATCAGGACCTATTTCCCACCAAGTTCACAGAGATGAAGGGAATAGTTGGAGACCTGGGAGTTATGAGGATACCATTGAAGGAGGATGCTAAACCAGTTAAGCAGCGCCCATATAGATTGAATCCATGCTACAAATAAAAAGTAAAGGACGAAATTGATAAGATGCTAGCAGCAGGCATCATTGAGCCACTAGAAGAAAGCGAATGGGTTAGCCCCATGGTCATACAAGAAAAGAAAACAAAAGGAGACATCAAGATCTGTGTTGATCTGTGTAAGCTCAACGATGCATCGCTTCACGACCCATTTCCGACACCGTTCACTGATGAAGTATTAGACAACGTGGGAGGACAGGAGGTCTACTCCTTCACTGATGGGTTTTCAGGCTACCACCAGATCAGAATACATCCAGAAGATCGGTCCAAGACCACCTTTGCAACATAATGGGGCTCGTTCCAGTATACGGTAATGCCCTTTGGTCTTAAGAATGCACCAGCTATATTTTCTAGAGTAGTCGTTGCTGTATTTAAAGAATACATTCATAAATTCTTAGAAGTATATTTTGATGATTGGACTGTATTTGGACTAATTGACAAGCATATAGGAGACTTAAGACTGATGTTAGAGAAATGTAGCAGTACCAGATTTCTCTAAACTTGAAGAAATGTATATTTTGTGCTCCATTTGGTATTTTGTTGGGTCACATTGTTTGCAAACAAGGCTTGATGGTAGACCCCGCGAAGATTGCCATCATTGTAAATCTTCCAGCACCCAACTCCGTCAAGCAACTGAGGACAGTACTTGGTCATACCGGGTACTATAGAAAGTTCATCAAGGGCTACGCAAAGATCACAGCACCAATGGAGAAATTGCTCAAGAAGGATGTAAAATTCCTATGGAACGAGGAATGTCAGCAGAGTCTAGACATGCTTAAAGAGAAGATGGTTACAGCACCCATCTTAGTATTTCCCGACTGGACTAAGCCATTTCATGTACATGTGGATGCGTCTGGCATCGCATTAGGGGTTGTTTTAACACAACCAGGAGAAGGGGACATTGACCACCCTATCGCATATTCCAGCAGAAAGCTCTCGACAGCAGAAAATAACTACACCACAACTGAAAGGGAAGGCTTAGCTATGGTGTATGCACTGCAGAAGTTTAGGCACTACCTGTTGGGTACCCCGTTCAAGATGTTTACTGACCATTCTGCATTAAAGTATTTGGTCAATAAGCCAGTGTTAGGGGGGAGAATCTGTAGATGGTTACTCCTCTTTCAGGAGTATGATTTTGAAATCATTGTGAAACCAGGAAGACTGAATGCAGGACCTGATCATTTTTCGCGGATAGACTCAGGAGAAGAGCCAAGTAACCTAGATGACAATCTACCGGATGCACTGTTGTTCTCTATACAGATCGCAGATGAGTACTATGCCGATATTATTCAATTTCTCACTACAGGAGTAGCACCTGATGAGTTTACCAAGCAGCAAAATAAGCAGTTGGTTGTTAAAGCAGCAGACTTCACCCTCATCGCAGGACACCTATACAAGTTAGGCCCGGATGAAGTTTTGCACGGATGTGTGATGCCGCATGAAAAAGATGCTATTATCAGAGAGGCACACTCAAGAACCGCAGGAGGTCATTTTGCAGGAAAGCCGACTGCGCAGAAAATCCTAGAGGCAGGATTATGGTGGCCTATGTTGCATAAAGACACCAAGGACTTTTGCAGATGCTGCGATATCTGCCAAAGGGTAGGAAAACCCTCGCGACGCGATGAAATGTCGCTGCGACCGCAGGTCACGTTGCGCGCATTTGACAAATGGGCTATAGATTTTGTGGGTCTTATCAACCCACCAGGAAAGCGCACTGGTGTGAGATATATTATCACTGGAACAGAGTACCTCACCAGATGGGCAAAGGCCAAAGCAGTAAGAAATTATGATGCTGCTACAGCCGCACAGTTCCTTTTTGAAACATCATCAGTAGGTTTGGATGCCCAGTAATTTTGATGAGTGATCAAGGCACACATTTCTTGAACAACACTATCGAGGCATTGACAGAAGAATTCCAGATCCAACACCATAAGAGCACTCCCTACCACCCATAGGCTAATGGTACACTGGAGGCCTTTAATAAGATTTTAGAAAATGATCTTACTAAGATCTGCAATAGCCAGAGGAATGATTGGGACCTCAGAGTTAACGCTGTATTATGGGCATACAGGACCACATGCAAGAAACTTATGGGACACACACCTTTCAGCTTGGTGTACGGACAGGAGGCTGTTATGCCTATGGAGTATATTCTTCCTAGTTTAAGAATCACTCAGATTACTGAGATGACTGATACAGACACAGTTGAGGAAAGGTTAGCACAGTTGCTTGCCTTAGAAGAAGACAGATTCATCGCCGAATTCCATTAGAAAGTGCAGAAGGCACGAGAAAAAGATTGGCATGACAGACACATTAAGAACAAGACTTTCAAGATCGGAGACCTAGTGCTCCTCTATGACAGCAAATTCATTAAGTTTCCAGGGAAGTTCAAGACACATTGGCTGGGGCCATACTAGATACAACAAGTCACAGAGGGAGGTGCCGTTCAGCTCAGCCAGCTGAATGGGGAGCTTTTTCCCACATGGATTAATGGCAGTAGGATTAAGCCCTATAGTGATAGCCACCCCGCCTCTTAACCAGTCGAAGCGGTGCATATGTCCAGTGTAGTTGAAAGGAGGCATCGCACCGGGAACAAGTCTACACTGGCAGATATTATTCAAAAAATAAAATAAAAAATTTGCAGGTGATGCGGAGTCGCATCGCAGCAGCGCGATGTTTCCCCGTGCCACGTACTAAGTTTTGCAACCGATAAAGGCCAGTCAAGTCAGCAGCTGACAGGTATTTAATGAGGTAATGATCCATATATATTACCGTAGATTTGGCAGCAGTATAATTAATTTTTCCAGATTTGGCAAATCTCCGACGAGATCGACGCCTGTGCACACACGTTTCGAGGGAAATTCGATCAGATTTGCACATTTATTAGGGATCGGATGGCGGGTGTGGTCTTGTCCAGGCATTAATGACGACCGACGGGTTTAGTCTAGATGACCGTTGCATCCGGGATTATCGTATTGGGCATAAAAGCAGCAAGTATTCAAGTGGGACGGTTACATTTCCAGAAAAGCCGAGAGCCATAGAGTTAAGTCGTTAAGATTGCATTAACTATATATATATATATATATATATATATATTTGTTGTAGCTTGATAGATGGATTTTT
>LPNX010007106.1:272809-337933 GCA_001517045.1 Pseudotsuga menziesii | reverse complement strand
TTTATCTTCCATCATGAAAGAGATTGGAATGCATTATGAAGCAATTCATGCATGCCCCGATGACCATGTTATATATTATAATCAGCATGAATTTGCAACAAGATGTCTGGAATGTCATATAAGTAGATATCAAATAGATCAATTAAAAAAAAAGGTACCTCAGAAGGTTCTACGTTATATTCCCATTGTTGGAGCAGGGTCCCGCAGCTACAGAAGAAGCTGCTAGTTTTGGCGGAAAGATAAGTTTTGGCGGAGAGAAGTTAAGATAGAGCTACGACGCCGTAGCACGTTTCAAGCTGGAGAGCAGAGCCGGAAACCATGACTCTTAAGATAGAAAAGTCAAGAAGGCAACGGTACCTGAGCGGCCGAGAAGAGAGAGCTCACCCACTGCATTGAAGGCAGCGGCGGAAGACAGGAGGGCTCAGCGACCCTCATAAAGGAGAAGGAGCAACGAGGCTGAAGAATTGAAGGAAAAGGACAGAAAAGTGAAGCGGTGCATAGTACCCATGATCAGTGTCGGGAAGCATGGAAGACTGCAAAGAGCTGTGGTGTGACGGAAAGCGGCTACCTCAAGTACATATATGGCCGACTGTCACTAGTTAGGTTTTGGGTTACTGTTGGGACAGGCCCATAGTGTTGTAATGGCAAGACCTTCGGGCTGCCTATATAAGAATATATTTTGTATTGTAAAAGGGTTGGTTGGATAGTTGGTTGGCAGGTAAAAGAGCTAGCTAGTCATTTTGTTAGTTAGTAGTGTTTTGCAGACTATTAGACTACTGTAAAAGCCTAGCTCTGGTTCTGTTATTAGCGGTAGCAATATTACGGTAACCAGTAGCTGGCTTATAGAATATACATGTAACGATCCGCAGGGATTGACAGGGAGGGAAGATTGTATTGTAAAAGAGTAATATAGAAGAGAGAAGAGATATAAGAGAGGAGATATTAAGCTGCATATGCGGTGCAGCAGAACTGTGTTTTACCTTCCCCTGAGCTATAATAGAGAAACACAGTTTTGTGGACGTAACTCCCATCCTGGGGGTGAACCACGTAAAACCTGCGTGTTTTGTGTTGAATGCATGTGATTATATTTGCTTACTATTATGTACTATTTTGCACAAGATTGTTGGTTACAGTTGGTGAATGAATGTGTTAATCAGTTCACAGCAAATATAGAAGGATGAACATAAGTTAAAGTCTTTGGCATACTGTATATGGTTCATTTATGCTTTGTGTGAAACAGTCTCTATTGCAGTATTGAATAGCCTTGTATGTTAAGTCTCACACGTCGACACGAGCCACGCTAAGTGCGCTGAACCGTGGAGGTAGGATATCATAGAGAGGTGATATCGCATTGGCAGAGGAGCTGCGGTGCGCGATACCGCAGGTTAAGGGCTTAGCGTGAGTAGGAGCTGCGTGTCGTACGGTGCGCGGCGATGCGATAAGGTTGGAGATATCGCAAGTCAGGGAAAGTGCACACCACGGAAAGGGATCGCACAATAGTATAAAGGACTATCTCGCGGATAGAAGAGTTGCGAGACGAGGAGATCACGCGACACGAGCAAGAGGTTGCGCGACGCGCAGGAAGAGACCTCGCAGCTAGGAGAGCTGCAAGCCACCAGTGGGATTGCCACAAAACCTGGCCCAAGACACTTGAGTCCTTGGCCAACCCATTAGAGTCACTTCAGGTGAGACTTCAGGCTGCTTTGCGGTCTGTCGCTGAAAGGGCCAGTGATCTAGGGGTGTTGTTGGTTGATTATAGTAAACCCGGGTCTGCCCATAGCAGCCAACACCCATCATTCCACGTTTGCAACGACTGTTCAGGTGCAAAAACATAGCACAATTTATGGATTACCATGCCAGGAACATAAGTCAAGATGATGTTATTCAAATTCCTGTAGATGGTTATGCTTTTAGAGACATGGAGGAAAAGTGGCCTCACTTTAAAGAAGAACCACATAATATTAGGATTTATTTGGCAGCAGATGGTGTTAATCCATTTTCATAGATGAAATCCATTTACATGAGTTGGGATATTTTTATTATTATCAACAATAACATTGCTGCATAGTTGTCAATAAAGAGGGAGCACATAATGTTGTACATGATTATTCCAGGTATTTTGTGTCTACAACTGTTTTATTTCTAATGTAGTTGCGGCATCTCATTTGTCATGTTATGTTTCCTAATTTCAATTGTATATTTTTGTATTTTACTCTTGTGCATGGTTTATATATCTTAATGGTTATCATAATTATATATTTTATATATACTTCAAATCAATCAGGTAAGTTCCAAGTAAAAGATATGAATGTATATATCGAACCTCTTATAGATGAGCTACTGAAGTTATGGAATGGCATCGCTATGTATGATGTATCTAGACCAATACAGAAAATGCAATTTCAATTCCATGCAATGGTTGTATGGACAATACACGATGCCCCTAGGTTAACCCAATTTTGTGGTTTGTATTTTTAAGTTCCACTTTAATTGCATTTAATTATATGAAGTAGTTAATATAGTTTATATATAATTATAATTGACATAGATTTTTCATTTCTATATATTGTAGGTCTTCACACAAAGGATAAATTTGCATGTCCAATTTGTGGTCCTAAGATAAAATCTCGTCGCTCAAAAATCTTAAGAAAGGAGGTGTTTGATGAGTATAGGCATTTCCTCTCTAAGAATCATAGGTATAGAACAACCAAAAAAAATATTTTCAATGGGAAGCAAGAGGCTGCATTAAAACCACGAAGAATGACACCTCACCTTTGGAAGATGCAATACAATAGAAATCGTCATCATGGTTATACGTATGGATCATCGTATATCAATTGTTATGTATTTCAATTTTTATTGTGAGTTGTTTACTGTAGTGTCCATATTTGATTTATGTTGTAATTGATTTATAAACTAATATTCATGATGTCCATCGTGATCATGAAGGAATTAATGGGCTTCCACGAGGAATGAAAAGTTATCTTATACAATTCAACAGGTTGGCCTACTATGAGCACCTACAAATTTCTCATTTGTTTGATACAATGCATATTGGAAATAATGTGACTAAAACATTATGGCGACTACTGGAGCTAAGGAGGGAGAAAGATAAAATTGTGAAAGATTGCAAATACATTCAAGAAGGCAACCATGCAATGAAATATGTCATCTAATTTCATAGCAACGTAGATGAACTTAATATAAACTCAATTCCATGGATGTTTACGGAGCAGCAAAGCAATGTTGTCAAAGAAGTAATGCGGAAAATTAAATTTCCCACTGGATTTTGTGTGAACTTGAAGAATATCATAACAAAAATGGTGATTTTATGGGGGTCAAAACACATGATTGGCACGTCTTTATCAAGGTAATTATTATTGTTATGTCCATATAATTTAATTTTTTTCATTTTATTGCATAATTTTTTTTTCTTGTTTGTATACTCTTTGTTTAATAAATGACGTGGTTTGTATATTGATACAGTATGTTCTACCTCTCTCTCTCCCGAACAAATTCGAAAACAATGTCAAACAATTTATATATAATCTTGGTAAATACATGAGGTAACTAGCGATTAGTTGCTTGTGCTTAGTGTTTCTTTAATTCTCAGTATAATTTATATTTGTTTTTTGTGGACTATTTCATGATATGTAATTTAATGTTTTTTTTGTTAAATATCGTTATTGGTTTGCGTCACTTGTAGATGGTTGACATCTAAATAAATCCATAAAGAAGATATAAAGTATTGGAGGAGAGAAATTCCTTGTCTCATGCGTGAAATGCAGAAGCATCTACCTTCGACATTTTTCAATGCACGGGAACACTACCTCATACACCAAGTTGAGGAGATTGAGTTGTGTGGACCTGTGCACTCAAGGTCCATGTGGATGGTTGAGAGGCACTTGAAATTTATGAAGGGTTTGGTGAGACAACGAGCACATGCTAAGGTTTCTATGATGGAAGGATATACGGTATACCAAAACATGTTGTATGCCAGTTATTATCTTCCTTTTTTAGCGTCAAATCTTAATTTACATTGCATTTGTGATTCCGACTCCAATAACAAATTTGAAGGGGAGCAACCGAAGGGGAAAGGTAGATCGAGGAAGGTGAAAGGTAATTATTAGCTAGTGGATTTTTATTATATCGTTCATACTCTAATTGCATTTTCTAGTTATTGAATCAATTAAGAGCATATACTTTGTTTAGGAAATTTACATCTGTCTTTCATTTTAATGATTATTGTCATCAAGAAGTTGGTCGAGAATGGGATGCAATTCATTTATACATCGCAAACAATCTTGACTGGATGAAGGTATGGATTGAACAATGTGAACAATTGGGTCATGGAATTTCATGGGAAGGCGTGGCTTCATTGGTAAAAGCAGCACATCGCAATGTAGATAGAAATATTACAGAAAGGGAAATCAATTTAGATATGGTTTAAAAGATAAAATGGCAAGCATATTAATCAATCACTCTAAATCTTTTATTTTGCAAATTACATTTTGACATACATGTTGTTCTTTTCCATGTATTGCTGCATAACTATTGAATCGTTGTATAATCTTTTCGTGTATTGCTTGTTGCAGTTAAAACACCATAAGGCTATGGTCTGCAATGGTTGTAGATATTGCATCAAAAAATTGGATCAAACAAATAAAACATCATATTGTGGGATATCTGCAGTCTTTGAGGTGACCAATGTTTCATTTAGAAGTGACAGACATCCAGAACTCTCAGAAAATCGATACCATGGGTATTTGGAAGATATTCTACAGTGTGACTTTAAATCCTTCAAGGTAATTCTATTCGTTGTCAAATGGTACAGGTTACGATTGAATCAACGTGATCCTGATAGAAATATTATTGAACATGATAATGGATTTACCATGGCAAATACAAGGTTGTTTGAGCCAGAAACGGAGCCCTATCTTCTTTCAAGCCAATGTGAATAGGTATTTTACTCAGAGGTTCCAAGTAAATTGGGCTAGTCGTTTGTTGTGAGACACGATCCAAGGGGAAGGTCGGTAAAGTATAACCTAGATGATGGTAATGAAGAGGGTTCTATGGAAGAAGAATACTATGATGAAGAACATGATCAACATGAGTTAGATGATGATGATGATCCAGTAGAAGATGTCCAAGAATTAGTTGAAGCATATGATGTAGCAGACAATGCCCATGAATATCATACCGACGATGACATGATGAACGTAACTGGATTAGAAGACGACGATGATATGGACAATCCTTACAATATTGACTCTGGATCTGATGATACAGATGATGAGTTGGATGAAGAAGATGATGAGTTGGATGAAGAAGACGATGAAATATATTGAAAGGTAAATATTTAATTAGACCTATTATTTTATCTTATTTAAAAAAAAGAGATTTACTAACATGATCATCATCATCACCATCATCTTCGTCATCATCACTTTCATCATCATCATCATCGGCAACACCACCACCACCACCACCACCATCATCATCATCATCATCATCATCAAGAGTGTCATCATCATCATCATCATCATCGTGACCTTGATCATCATCATCATAATCATCATAACCATAATCAGGTACCATCATCATCATAATCATAATGATCGTCATTATCATTATGATCATCATAATCATCATCATCATCATCATGACCCTCATCATCATCATCACATAAATCATCATAATCATAATCATCATAAATCATCATAATTATCGTCATCATCGTCTTCATCACCATCATGACCATCATCTTCATCATCATTGTCAGCATCATGATGATGATAATCATCATCATCATCATTGTCGTCGTCGTCGTCTTCATCATCAGGATATTATCATCATCATCGTCTTCATCATCATCATCATCATCATCATCATCATCATCAAGAGCGTCATCATCATCATTATCATTATCATTATAATCATCATCATGACCCTCATCATCATCGTCATTATAATCATCATAATCATAATCATCATAATCATAATCATAATCATCATAATCATCATAATCATAATCATAATCATAATCATAATCATCATAATCATAATCATTTAAAATAGTGAATGTTGGGGTTTAATGAATGTTTTTCTCAGCTGTTGAATGATTGAATGGCTTAATGAATGATTTAATGAAAGCTTCTTTCAGCTATTGAGTGATTTAATTTGCAGTAAATTGTTATTTGCAAGTAGATGCATTGGGTTTGTGGAATTGAGAGAGATGTGAGGGGGGGGAGGGGTCATAAAGAGATTCCACCTTCACATGGTTGGTCCTGTTTAGTAGAGAATATTAAATTATTCTCGAAACAGAGAGGAGCTCAATGAATGGTAAGGAAGAACACATTAAAAATAGTTATTTCTATAATTTTAGTGTTTAATTTTTACTATTTCTATTTGACTCCTCCATTGGAACTTGTTACAGATAATCATCATCTTCATTATTGCTATTTGACTCATCATCATCTTCATCATGATTGTCTTCATCATCATCATCATCATCATCATCAAGAGTGTCATCATCATCATTATCATTATCATCATCATCATGACCCTAATCATCATCATTATAATCATTATAATCATAATCATCATCATTATCATCATCATCATGAACCTCATCACCATCATTACCATCATCATCATGAACCTCATCACCATAATCACCATCATGATCATGATCATCGGGATGATGTTCATCATCATCATAATCACCATCATCACTATCATCATCATCATCATCATCATCATCATCATCATAATCACCATCATGACCATCACCATCATGACCATCATGAAAATCATGACCATCATGACCATCATGTTGACATAATCGTCTTCATCCTCATGATGTTCATTATTTTCGTCTTCATGATGATGATGATGATGATGATTATCATCGTCTTCATCGTCTTGACCCTCATCATCATCATCATTGTCGTCGTCTTCATCATCATTCAAATATATCACATGTTGAAGTTTCCATATGTTTTTATATATCACATTGAAATATATCTTGATCATCATTATGAGAGTTACTATGCTTACTACATCCCATGTCTCATTTTCAAGGGTGATTGAATTGTTATATATCTATCTAACTTATAATTATTAATTCAATATAGATTTATATTAACTTTAGATTTAGTAAAAAGTAATAAGGATTAAAAGAAATTTAAGCATGAAACAAAGAGTAAAAAATAAAATGGATTGTAGTAATATAAACATACTATGATTTTGATCTTCTTTAGTCTTTTTATTTTCCATTATTTTTGGTTTGAAATCTAGTTAAAAAATGAAAATTGAGAAGAATGGTTGGAATTCTAAGTATAAGTTGTTGGGGTTGCATAATTTAGATACAATAGGGGTATTTGAGATGGATGAATTGGTTTATGCATTCAATAATGCAATTTAATCAACTAAAAATTGCAATTTGACCAAAAATTGTGTAGTCAATTGATGATGATAGCAAAAAAATATCCAAATAGTATAGCATTTATACTACTTATTTGAACTATGCTCATTTATTTTAGTATATATATTTTATAATTGTTTAGGAGAGAAAATATATTTTATAATTGTTATTTTACTTTTTTTATTATATAGTTGGATAATTTTCCATTTATCAGTTTTGTGGTTTCAAATTTTATATCTAATTTATTAACTTTATAAATGTGACATTTAAAACTTTAAATATAATAAAATTAAATAGCTTAACTCTAATGGTTGAGTGTTGTGATATGTAAGTAAAAGTTATGAATTAAATCTTCAAGTTGGTTACCTTTGTGAATATTGTAGGCCTCACTTAATTAACTTATATAAAAACTATTTCAATTCAATATTACCAATTTGTTAATTAAATTCATGATTTAAATTCAATATTACCAAATTGTTAATTAACTTTATGTTTTAAATAAGCTAAGAATATATAACAAAACAAAAAAGTAAATAAGGATTATCATTAAATTTGTAGCAATTTTTTACTTTTTATATATATAAAATGCAAGGATTAATAACTTATAACGAAGGACAAAATTCTTATCCATCATTTTTAAATTATTAAATTAGAGTTGAGATGGTTGGTTGTATGATCCCACTCACTCACTTAAGGTTAAGTGAGAAATTCCACTCACTAAAAGGTAAAGGACATGCAATATGTAAGTTAATACAAGTCATCCCCCAAACATGGTTAGGGTATATAGGTCATTCCAAACTTAGCTGGGTTTAAATAAGTGAACACACTAAGATCAAGCGTTGAAGATGAAGGGACAAAATGAAAGATAACATATATAGCACATGACATTGATTCAACAAAAAACATTTACATAGATGCCAAGATAGCCATCTACAATAATCTATGCATTAAAATATATGACATTAATACATGTCACAACTACAACACTTGGGCAGCTGCCAAGCTACCGACATAATCATCTATGAATTACGGGTTCTTATAGTGAAATTTTGGTAGAATATAACAATGAATTTTGCTTTTACTCTAAAAGTCACCCGAATTATATTTTATCCTCACTCTTACAGAGTCTACCGACCTCCACAAAACATTAACAATGAGTTTTATTACTAACAATGAGTTATATGAGAGCAAGACTAACTCCCTCTCGTAGCCATTCTAGGACACATCATGAAGAAAACCCTCCCACCTAATGTAGAGTTTCAAATGATACCAAGAAAATCATGGAAGAATACATTTACAAATCCATAAGCATCAAGGGAGGCCCAAAGACGATGATGATAGACATGATGAAGATGATGGTGATGATGGTTATGATGATGATGATGAAGATCATCATGATCACGATGATGATTATCATGATGATGAATACTATGATGATAAAAATGATGGTGATGATGAAGATGATGGTGATGATGTTCATCATCATCATCATCATCATCGCCATTACCATCATCATCATCATGATGAGGGTCATGATGATGAGGATCATGATGATGAAGACGATGCTGATCAACATGATGAAGATGATGTTGATGATGGTGATGATGGTTATGATGATGATGATGGTGATGATAATGATCATGATGATGGTTATCATGATGATGAAGACAATGATGATCAACATGATGATGATGATGGTGATCATCATCATTGCCATGATGATGGTGATGATGACGAGGGTCATGATGATGAAGACGATGACGATGATGATGATGAGTGTCATGTCATGATGATGAAGATGACGACAATGATGTTGATGATGATGATGATGATGATGATGATGACGACGACGACGACGATGATGATCAACATGATGAACATCATCATGATCAACATGATGATGATGATGAGGATCATGATGATGAAGATGATGATGATCAACATGATGAAGATGATGGTGATGATGGTTATGATGATGATGATGATGATGAGGATGATGATGATGATGAGGGTCATGATGATGAAGACGATGATGATGAAGACGATGACAATGATGACGACGACGATGACGACGACGACGATGATGATGAAGATGATGATGAGTGTCATGATGATGAAGATGCTGACGACAATCATGACGATGATGATGATGATGATCTTCATGATGATGATGATGATGATGATGATGATGATGAGGGTCATGATGATGAGGATCATGAAGACGAAGATGATGATGATCAACATGATGAAGATGATGGTGATGATGGTTATGATGATGATGATGATGAGGATCATGATGATGAAGACGATGATGATCAACATGATGAAGATGATGGTAATGATGGTTATGATGATGATGATGATGATGATGATGATGATGATGATGATTAACATGATTGATGAAGACGATGATGATCAACATGATGATGATGATGAATATGATGGTGATTATCATCATTTCAATCATCATCATCATCATCATCATCGCCATTACCATCATCATCATCATCATGACAACGACGACGATGACGACGACGACGACAATGATGAGGGTCATAATGATGAAGATGATGATGATGAAGACAACGATGACGATGACGACAATGACAAGATGATGATGATGATATTGATGAGGATGATGAAGATGATGATGGTGATGATGGTGATCATCATCACTCCCATCATCATCATCATCATCGTCACTGTCATCATTGCCATTACCATCATCAAGATGATGAAGATGAAGATGATGATAATGATGATGATGATGAAGATGACGACGATGATGATCTTCATGATGATGATGATGATGAGGGTCATGATGATGACGAAGATGATGATGATCAACATGATGAAGATGATGGTGATGATGGTTATGTTCATGATGATGAAGATGATGATGATCAACATGATGATAATGATGAAGATGATGGTGATCATCATCATCATCATAATCATCATCATCTCCATTACCATCATCATCATATTCATCATCATCATCATGAACATCATCATGATCATCAACATCTCCATTTTCATCATCATCATCATCATCATCGCCATCGTCATCTACATCATCATCATCTTCATCATCACCATCAACTTCACCATCTTCATCATCATCATCTTCATCTTCATCAGCATAATCATCATCATCGTTGTCATGATCATGATCATCATCATGATCATCATTGTCCTTGTTTTCATCGTCTTCACCATCATCGTCATCTTCATGATCATTGTCGTATCTCCCTCATAATAGAAGTCTCAACATGTGGTGAAAATTGCCTTAATTCAAAACTAAGATTGAGGTAATCATATAATACCAAATGATTGATAACAACATAAAGGTAAGTACATGGCACATTAGATGGAACATTAAGTAAGTACATGGCACATTAGATGGGTAAGTGCATGGCACATTGGACAAACAACATGGCACATTAGATGGGTAAGTACACACATTAAATGATTGATATCTACATAAAGTCCAGACAAGACATATGTTTTAAATAATGCATTCAATGATTGACATTGGTTTTATGGCCGTTGTCAACTAAATAAAACACATTTGTGCCCATTATCGACACCAGCATCACAATTTGTCACCTCTCACGCCTGCGGAAATTGCGTTGTGATTTGTGTCCATCCTTTGGCCCTCCGATGAGTATTGTCGACCTATTGTGCTTGCGGAAATTGCCATTAGAGCAATTTTCCCATCCTTCAGCCCTTTGACAAGTAAGGTTTTAGAGGTTTCAAAGGGATATTGCTGCAACTTTCTTTCCAGTTACCAAGGGCCAACGACTTGGAGAGAGCCATACACTGACTATGAAGGGCCAATGACCGGTAAGTTAGTTACCAACCTTTCATTCAATGTCCTATATAAATAGGGGTTTAATTGAGTAAGTTGTAGGTGTTTTATTAAGTGCTGGTCGATGATTATTGGAGCTAGGCCGTGACTATTTGAAGGTTGCTAGATATGGATTGTGACAATTTCAAGGTTTCTAGGGCTAGGATTTGATAGTTTGAGCCTGCCTAGGTTGGGTCGTAACCCTCATAGGCTTCCTGCTTCTTTTTTGCAGTGTACTGCTACAACAATTCTATTAGATCACTTAATGCTTAATGGAGGGGGTTCGCTCTCATTCTGGAACATAGGCACTCGATGTAGCTCTGCCATCTCCAAGGATTCCATTATATAGCCATGATTTTACTGTGATTTGGCACATGCATAAAAAGGAAAGCACACACAAAATTTTAGAAACTATGGATAGGCCCTTATAAGATAGCTGTTGTATTAGAAAGAAAGTAAAAATAATCATGATTTTCTTCTTCTTTTGGGGCTAGGAAATTTCTTTCTGTGCTTCCTGTTATCGTCTTGCAAAGAATTCCTGAAAAATGACCATCTATGAGAGAGGCCGAGGTCAAGGTCTATGTCTGCTATGGGCAATACCAAGTTTATAAGCAGTTTATCCAGCTACAACATACCTCAAACCAGATAGATAGATAGTGTTATCCAGGTTTGCTGTGTGTTAGGGATTCATGTGTATGAAATGAAAGCCATACACTTTGAATGTGTATGCATGCTTGTTGTGTATGCTAGCAAGCATACATAGTCAATACAATTTGTTGTGTATGCTTGCTAACATACACAATTTCCACTTGGGGCTTGATAGTGATAAAACCAAATGAGCATGCAATTCCCCATGTGTCATTCATGCTTAGTGTAACGCTCCACTTGGGGATTTGTTATTAACTTATTTCATGTAAGTTATTGAGTGTCTTTGTAAGATATCACTCTTAGAGAGAACATTGTAGTGATTATTATTTAGTGTTATGCTAGCTATGTGAAGGATCTTGAAATAATGAATATTTTTATTATAACAATGTTTGTTCTCAACGGATTCATGCACTAGGGTTCCTTGGTTTGTGAGATGCAAGTGAAGAGTGCGTTATTGGGATTGGATAGTGGTGTGATCCTTATATATTGATGTTGATCTCCTTGAAGAGGATTTTGTAGCTTGGTCGGATGCCTTGATAAGGCTTGCTATTATTAGTTAGGGGTTGCACTGATTGTGGATTCCACAGATAGGGTTTGGGTTTCATTGAGAGGCCTTTCTTATGATGAATTGGACTTATTGTACAATATTGGTATTAGATGAGGTATTTAGCATGACTTAGATGAGACTGCAGATTTGAAAGGTGTTATTATATATCTAATGTTAATGAATTTAGTTTCATGTATGCATACCATACATGTACTATTGAATGGTTTTTGTATTGATTTAACATGAATTAGATGAGACTGCATATTTCGAAGGTGTTATTATATATCCAATGTTAATGAATTAAATTTCATGTATGCATACCATATATTTACTAATAAAGGGTTTTTGTATTGATTTAATGTTGAAGTATGTCTCTGTTGTCTATTTATTTGAACTTGCCTACCATACTGGTGGGAGAATTTAATGAAGTATTTTTAAGTGGTTACTAAATATTTTATTTTTTCCTTAACACTCAAATTTCTATGAGATAGACCTATGATCAATCTCATTGGAGTGAGTTGAAATTTGTGAATTGGTTAAAGTGCATATTTCTTGGCAAAATTTTCCTTATTCACAAAATTCCTACATTTATTAGTTGACCCATAAAGGCATTTATAAGTGCACAATGTAACCCAATTATTGTGAGGCTTTCACATTTTATCTCCCCTCCCTCTTGGGTTCCCACCACCAATTTCACTGCAACATCCACTTTAGTTCTTATTTTAGATTGGCTTGAATCCTTCATGGCCAATACTTGATTTTCTTGATATAAATATTGCTTAGGCTTACAACATATCTACATCTCTATCCATTTTTCTTTCTCCCATTTATGGGCCCTATAATGTTGAGCATCATTTGAAAACTATTTATAAACATTACTGCAATCAATAGGAGTAAACTTAGTACTTAATTATAACAATGATTTTTAGTTAAATTAAGAAAAAATATTGCTCTCAAATAGAAGTCATCTCTCAATTAGAAAAAACTAGTGCTTAATATAACGATGTCATTCCTAAACCATTAAGCCATGTACCACTAGGAAAACCCATCGAAACATGAGAAATTTATATTTGACATGCCACTTCCACCTAATTATTCCAACTTATAAAGAAAATGCTCTCTTTCATGTTATCACATCCCAACCCACATTTTCTTTTGAGAATGTTTTTACTCTCTAGTGTGGTAATGATTTTCAACATGTTCTTATCACCTTCATATTTATGAATCCATACCATGATTAATAAGAGTTTTATGGTATTTATTCATGAACCCTTTTGTATATGTAAAATAATATTTATCCCTAAAGTGTTGAGGCCCCCATACATACTAACTTGCCCCTCTTAAAATACTCAAAAGAGAATTTCCCTCCCTCAAGAACCAATGCCTCCTTGGATAGATAATATCATGCAACATAGCAATACAAATTTGGACATTTAGGTACTGGCTCAATGCTAGGTCAAGAGATGTGTCAAGATCCACTATTGGATGAAATGGGTTTACGAGTTCAATTGGTTGCGTCTCAGATGGTGTACCATATTGACGTGATCGAGCAACTTATTTGATGTCACATGAATCAATATTGAGTATGTGGTAATTTCATTTTCCAGACTATGAAGGAATGGAAGGTAGTGTGGTAAGTTAATTTTCTATACTGGGAAGGAATGGTAGGTGACCGTGTATGCATGCTTGTTGTGTATGCTAGCAAGCATACACAACCAATAAATTTTTTGTGTATGCTTGCTAACATACAAAACAATCGAGCAAATTTTTTTGTTGTGTATGCTAGCAGGCATACACAACAAAAAAAATTGCTTGCTTTGTTGTGTATGCTATTAAGCATACACAGTCAATACAATTTTTTGTGTATGCTTTCTAGCACACATAACAAAAAAATTTGTTTGCTTGTTGTGTATCAACTTTCTTAATGTTCTTGGAGGATAAACTTTGATATTCAAGGACTAGAGCCTATAGGAGGTAGGCATAGAGTTCTATTGATGAATATGATTCTAATATAGGCAATGATTCTTCGACATGTGATTTATTCAAAATCATTTTTTTAAATGTCCTTTCTCATCGAAAACTCTTCCCCATTTCCTCATTTTGTGCAACTTAGAATCTAAACATAACCCTAAATCTATAAGATGAACCCTAACTTCATGATTCTAGGTGTTCAACTAATACCACTATTATAGTTGCACATAACCTTGAGGAGTCCAAGCTTGAGCGAGATGATGGTGCCATTGCTAGTCTTGATTCTAGTTATAACAGTGGTGATAAGTTTGATGATTGATCATTTTGATCAATGACATGTATGTTGTATGATCATTGATGTATTTGCATGATATTGGCATCATAGCATGTTGTTTTTTTGTACTCTACAAACCATTTAGGCCTCATTAATTATTTATTTTGTTCTAGATATGTATTGCATTGTTGCACAATAGACTTTGTGTTAAGCATACACAGTCAATAATTTTTTTTGTGTATGCTTGCTAGCTTACACAACAAAAAAATTTGCTTGCTTGCTGTCTATGCTTGCAACCATACACAACAAATTTTATTGACTGTGTATGCTTGCTAACATACACAACAAGCATGTATACACAATGAATTTTTGTTATTTTGAAGAATGTTTGGTCCTTTAGTTTTGTTGAGATTATGAATCATGATGAATGTTATGAATTTATGACTTAAATTTAAATCCATTGATGTATCGCAATTCACTAGAATATCATGTTACTATGTTAGTGTTACTGACAAGTTAACACATGTTAGATAGTAGACTTTATTTAATTTTTATGTTAATGTTAGTAATAAGTATTTTATTGTTGTTAACTTGTTTATATCATTGTATCAGTATGGCATTCATTTTTATTTCAGTCTGAAAATTATATGTTATGATGTTGATTTTTCAGTATGATGTAACATGTTAAATTGTTAATGTATGATTCATGAATCTATGATTAAGGTCTGTAATGCATCTAGAGGCTAGAACTGCTCCCAAAATGTTGTTTAGAGGCTCAAAACAGTTCATATAATGTCCAGGTTTTGGATTTATGGCTGTTTTCATGCCCATATCTGTTACTCTCATGCTGTCTTTGCCCACAATTAGTCCATAATTAAAAATTAATGTTTTTTTAGGGCTGCTTGAGGCCACAAATAGACCCAGAATTGCCCATAGTGCTGTAAAAATGGTATAGACCTGTCTAAAAAGTAATATTTGTCATAAGACAAATATTTATAATCCATTTACCAATTACAAGCCATATTTGTCATAGGACAAAAATTTATAGAATGCCTTTGCTTGTAATTGGTAATAACCCCATTAAGTTGGGACCACTTAGAATACTAGGCAATATTGGGACACAATATACTACTAAAGATGGACGAGAAAATGGCTCAAATGAAGACTAGACTAAAGGAAGATAAAAATTGTAAAAATAACTATAACAATACAAAAGGGGACTTACTTCCCTATAGTTGATTTATTGGTGTCTGAAGCCCATCTTGATGAAGAAATGGTTTCCTAGAAGATCAAGTTTAAACTCTTCCTAGATTAACCAGTTTCATAAAAAAGAACTATAAAGATAACCAAAGGTTTTTTTTCCTTCTCATAGAGATGCATATTTTATTTTGGAAATGTATGTGACCTATATGCTTAGTACTGAATCCACATGTTTCAATATGATTTTATATATCGAAGGCCTTACATAACCACTCTAAGTTGGAATCACTTAAAGTACCAATCAATTTTGGGACTCAAGATACTACAAGAGATGGAAGAGAAAATGGCAAAGACAATGATTATTTATAGAACTATGAGAATACAAAAGGGGACTGATTTCCATATAGCTTATTTAATGGTGTCTCCCACCCATCTTGAAGAAGAAATGGTTGCCTAGAATACCAAGTTGCAATTCTGGGAAGATAACCAGATTCAGGAGATAAAATTATAAAGATAACCATAAGGACTTTGTAAAACTACTTTTGGTAGAGTTTAGTAATAAATCATTGATGGAGTTGATTGTGTGCCAAACTATAAGCACAATAGCTTGTGTTTTTTTTATTTGACATAGCTAAAGGATTAAATGAAAACCCATGCTTATTATGCTCGGTGCACCCATTAGATTTCCTTCTATTTCTTTGAAGAGAAGGTAGGCCCTACCCATACATACAAAATTGTAGTTTATATTGTAGGTTAGATATGTCTGACACAGGCAATGGAAGTCAGGCATTTCTCCACCTATATAGACACAAGCTTCTTGTACAGCCTGCTTCAACGAAAATATTGGTAGCTTCTTCCTTATTCACCCCTTAGTATAGTTAGAAAAACATGGACTTAAAAGAAGGATTCGCATAAACTTTGTTGGAAATTAATGGATAGTAGTCTAGACATATATATGTCAAAATGAATAGCACTTGAGGGATGGAATTATAAGGGATTGATGTCCAGAGAAGGAATGTTTTCTCCTTGTGTTGCATAAGTAAGTATTGTGGTTTTTAAACAATTGATCCAACATAAAATTTCAATAGTGGTATACTTTGAAAATCCTACCCTTTCCTTTTAGTTATATAAATTGTCCAGATAATTCTATACATCCTTTTTCACCTTAGTGGTGCCATAGGCTGGCTATGACGTGGAATGGACATTGTAGTATAATGAAACAATTATTCCATGACCCTTTTAGGTCTACGTTTCCTTTAGAGGCATCTCAACCAGGGTCATATATGATACTAACAATGATGTTTGACAATTGATAGCGACCTATATTTTGTCCACTTGTCCTTTGAGTTCATGATTTTATTTGTCATTGTTCAGTATGGCTGTAATGTATCAATGTTTTTTTATTGTGCATGTCTTTGTATTTCGTATAGATATTGTGTACTATGTGTGAGTGGACATTGATTGAACACTATATTTTCATTTTCACTAATAATAATAAAATCAATGACTTGTTCAACATAGTAAATGTGAAATTTGATGCTTGTTTATCTGTCTTATTCCTTGATGATAGATATATAGGAATGCATGGTTATTGTTTCTGATGTTTATTTTCTGTATGTTTTAAATTTTAGCCTCTCATGTTCCCCGTATCCCAATGCCTACTCTGAAATGTGAGGGGTTTTAACCTTCCTTAGTTTCCCCTCTTCTTCCCCTCATTTCTACACATTATGTTAAAAACTTAATGTAGTTGTTTCTTGATTATGCTATTTTGATTTAGACTCTAACTTCATTTTAAATTGGTACAGTTATATCGGAAATGGAGTCATCATGTTACGACAATATTGTTCTTTGCATTTGGATTGTGGTCATTATGGGAAGGATTCACAGAGGAAGGGTGTGTTTTTCTTACAACTATTTCTCTTCTCTTACTTTGAGATTTTCTATCTGAAGTTTTTGATATGCTTTTGTTTTTCTATGCCTACTGTGGTGGGATATTTTTCTTACAGAGAGTCAGAAGAGTTGGCTGAGGTGGAAGCTAAGCTGGTTAGTTATAGATTTATCACATTTTTAACTAAGTAGTCACATGCATTTTGGTTAACTGGTAGTTGATTCCTTCAAAACTACTCTATTCTCAATTCATGCACAAAACTACTCAATTCTCAATTCGTTCTCGGGGGCATTTTGTATGTTTCTTTAAGGATATGCATTAGCAATGAAGGATTCTCCGTTTATATATAAAATTTTAGGATGGATCATCAATGGACTCATATAGCTATAATTCTTCTGTTAGATACCGAAGATTTACCTTTACCAAATATTTGTCAATCAATGATCTCATGCTAGTGTAATAGTAATGTTTGATATATACGAACATAAAACTTATGTTTGTATGAGGTTTTTTGCAAGTTAATTATCTCATGCAACTAATTTGAAAATTAATGGCTATATGCATTTCCTCATTGTAGAGGGAACAATCTTTGGAGAGGGCACACTCTTTTTAGAGGGGTTATTCAAATACTAGTGAGTTGATTGACTTTCAAATGAAGTTTGTAGTGCCATGAACTATTTTTCATTGAATTTGGATATGCAAATGGTTTGATATTCTTAATCATTTTCTAACTTTTGAAAATATGAAATAGAGTTGGAGAAATAACACAATGACATTAGAACTTTGAGTAACAATAAAACCATTGATTCAAATACCGAAGCTTATAATACTTTAGATGATTTGACTACATAAAAAGTCTAAAACATAAAAGTGAAGGCTGAAGCACATAATTTTTTTAAAAATGCAACATTCTTCTTTCATATGTTTTTTTAGTAATATGACATCTTTTTGCATGCTTATCACTAATTGGAAGGGTTGTGCAATGTATCAATTTGACCTCGTTATCTATGCCATAATTTTTAGAGTGTTCCAGTACATCCTAGGTAGAAAACACCTCTTCTCCAATATTTTGGGAGTCTTCTGACAAGGGGAAAGTTGAATTCCTTTGAGTTATTGGAAATTTCATGACTAGTTGGAAATAATAACAAGAAAAACCTATTAGATAACTGACTTGTTGAGGACAAGCTAGAGTGCAGTGAGGAATTGGGAGATCTTGTGAAGGTGAAATTTAGTGATGTTATTTAATGTGGTATCTCATCATCTGCTTAAATTTCATCTCTGTAAATATTTTGACAATGTGTTTGTGGTGATATAATGTGTGCTTGTAGACCAATAGAGTGTGACTGCAACTTATTTTTAGAAGCTAAGAAAATTAATGACTACAGTCTTTTACTTGGTGTTCATCTACAAGCTCCTCATTTTCCTGCCAACTTTTCACCATAGCATTCTTCAAACATGCCTCATTCAATTGATGCAGCTTTTGAAATGTCGAAGTTTGAAGGTAAGCCCCTTACATACAAAAGAGATGTGATTTCAGTGATTCCAATGATCCCCTTACATCATTTTGTATTTGGTATATACTACTTATTTGTTGAATGCTATTCGTATAATAATTTTTTAGATGCTTCCCCAACATAGTTTAGGATCTCTTATTCCTCCACAATGGCATAGAAATCCTAAATGTACAATGAGTAATTTATTTTTCAATGTTTTATTTTTCATATATACATTTATGTGTGCATGGGTTGCGTTGTTTTTAATAGTTAATTCCCCCTTCTTTATCTGTTTAGTGATTGAAAATTAATCCTCTGGGTGGGAGATAAATAGGAGTTGATAAATAGGTGGTATATTTTTTTCAACTATACAGAAGCTTGTCGGTTATTCAATGCTCTGTGATGATTGTTCAACGAGGTTTCCATAGGTCAAATAAGAGATATCTGTCGAATGTCGTCGGCAAACCGACTAGTACCCGTCGGATATTCAATGTCATAATGCTGAAATTCAACGGTATATGCCCAAAATTTTAAAAAGGAACTATCTCATATTCGACAAAGATAAGTCAAATTTTTGACACGATGGGAGTCGGATATTCGAATGCATAAGCCCAAAACTTTACAAAGGAATTGCCTCAGATTCGACAAAGATAAGTCATATTTTAGACACGATGGGAGTCAAATATTCGACAGCATAAGCCCAAAATTTTACAAAGAAACTGTCTCAGATTCGACAAAGATAAGTCATATTTTTTACACTACAAGAGTCAAATATTCAACGGCATAAGCCTGAAATTTTACAAAGGAACTGTCTCAGATTCGACAAAGAGAAGTCAGATTTTTGACAATATGGGAATTGGAAATTCGATGACGTATGATTTCAAAAATTTGACATGGTTTGGCAAGTGGTCGAATATCCGATGACATGCCAACAACGACAAAAAAAATTGTGGTTGTCGAATTACCGACAGGCTTCTCTCGAATTTCAGACATGGAAGCCGTCGGATTTTGGGCTCAAATTCTGTTATGTTTCCTCTTCCCCTTTGGTGGAATCATATCCCCTATAGTACCCTTTACACAACTATATTGGACCATTTTATTATTTTCCAGCATAATATTTACGTATATTATGAATTGGAATGGTAAGCCAACCATATGGCCAAATACAGATATATAAATTATACATGCCTATCAATTCATTAGTTGGGGCTTGGCCTTGAGCTCCGCACTAGGAATCTATACTAGAATATTTACATCGTTTACATGATTTTGATTAAACACATTCCATGTCAAAACTAGTGGTAGTATAGTCCCCCCACCCCCCCCATCAGAATAACACCATCCTTGGATTTTGCTCAAAATCAGAACAAAACTAGGTGCGCCTCTTTCATGGCATCCTCCAACCCCAACATAGCCTCATTGGGAATGAAGTGCTTCCAATGTACCTTTACCAATTCGATGGCTCGATTCTGGAGAAATTTGACCTTCATGTTTAGGATACATAGTGGTTTTGTTTGGAACTCTTCCTCAGGTTCCATCTGAATCACATCCCAATTAATCACATGGTTAGGATCATGTACATATTGTTTAAGCAAACAAAAATTAAAAACATTATGATCTCTAGTGTGAGCAGGTAATGCAATTCTATATGCAACTGGACCTATCCTTTCAAGCATGTCAAATGGCCCATAATATCTTAGAGATAGCTTGGAAAAAATTCCAAGGTTCAAGAAACTCTTCCTCGACCTCACTCTAAGGTAAAAATGATCCTCGACACTGAATTCCCTATGCACTTTGTTCATACCAGCATAGATTTTTCATCTATCATGGGATGCCTTTAAATTCTACCTATTTTTTGCAACCTATTGTTCCATTTCCTTAAGCAATTTTGGCCCGAGTACAATTCAATTTACTATATCATCCCATGTCACTGGTGTCCTTCACATTCTGTCATACAAAGCCTCAAACAGGTTCATGCCCATTGAAGCATACTGCCCATTTTTATATACAAATTCTACCAAGTGTAGATAATCTTCCGACTTTTATGGTTTGTCCATCACATACATGTGAAACATGTCTTCAAGAACCTATTTTACTCTTTCAATTTCCCCATTTATTTTTGGATGATAGGCCAATGCGAAAGTTCAGTTGTCTACCCAAATATTAAAAAAGGATTTCCCATAAATTTGAAGTAAAATTGGTATCCATGTCTGAAATTATTGCTTTGGGAAATCCATGCAATCTAAAATTTTCCTTGATGAAATTATTTGCAATGAAATATGTTTTATATGTGGATTTACCTAGTATAAAATGTGTTTCCTTAGACAATTTATCCACCACAACCATGATGGAATCATGTTGTCTCACAGTTATTGGAAAACTTGTAATAAGATCCATGGAAATTACTTCCCATTTCTATTTCAGAATCAACAAAGTATGCAACAAAGTTGTTGGGTGCTGGTGCTTAGTTTTCACTTGTTGGCATTTCATACATATTGAGATATATTCAGCAATATCTCTTTTCATTCCTGGCCAAAAATATTGTTTCCAAGATGTAGCAATTGTTTTCTGGTATCGTTGGTGACCAGAATATGACATTTTATGGATTTCATCCATAAAAGTTCTCATCAAGTTTACCACATTTGGAATATAAATTATGTTTTTATAAATTAGAAATTCATCCTCTTCCAAATGATACCCTTCATACCTCTTTTACAAAATTTTCTGATGTAAATTTTATTTTATTTTCACATATAGTTCATCTCAGCAATATATTTCACAATCTGCTGCCTTAAATCTGATTGACAAGTGGTGAAGGTTGCCAAATGCATTTCATGCATATTCTTGCCGAGTGCATCAACCCCTTTATTTTATTTTTCTTTTATGTGTTTTATTTCAAAATCAAAGTCATATAAAATTCCAACCATCTAGCTTTCTTGGCATTTAATGTTGGTTGCTCAAATAATTATTTCAGACCACAGTAGTTTGTCTTAAGCTCAAATTTCATAATCTTTACAAGGTTGAGGAAGAATAAAATATACAACCAAAAAAAAAGGTGAATAAATATCATCCAACAATGACACAGAGGATGAATATGACAAAAATAAAGAGACAAAGGTACCAAGTAAGTTACTCTCTAAATGTTTTAAATGTGGAAGAATAGGACATGCTACCGCTAAGTGTTCATATGAAGAAGGAAAATATAGTAATTCAAAAGAAGAGGAAAATTTCCTCATGTCCATGATTACAAATCCTATTGATGAAGAAGATGAACTACAAGAATCTCTTGAAGGAACTGAATACAAAGAAGAAGAAGTTGATCTTGAAAGACAACTAATATGCGTCGTAGATTAAATCAAGAATCTCAAGAAGAAGAATGTGTTTTTAGAAGATATACTAGAAGAATCAAAAGGTAAAAAGCATAAATAACTTGAAGAGACTAAAAATACTATTGCTTCCCTAAAAATACAAGTGGAATAAGCAAAAAAAAATGAAGTCGTTTGAACAAGTCAACTAAAGGATAAGGAACAAATTTCCATACAAGAGAGTTTGAGATTGTTACTATACAAAAGAAATAGGAGAATAAAACTTCCACAAACTTAATGTTTGAGAAGAGCACATTGATTTTATATGATATGCTTATCCAACAAATATATACACTTGAAAAAATAGGATTGGATTATGATAAAAAAAAAATGTTGAAGTAGTTGAAAGCTCCAAACCACCAACAAAGAAAGTTGAATGTTCTAAGAGAAATGAAGAGAAGGCTAAGATTTATGTAGACATTCTTAGAATTTCCCATCAAGGCAGACAAAGACTACAAAGGAAGGATTCATCATCTAGGTTCATAGAAAGATGAATACAGAGACGTTGCATCATTACGAATATCTTCTACACCTATGTATATAAGTATATTTCTTGGTATTTGTTTCTCTTGCAACAACTTTGGGCATAAATCTAGATATTGCAAAGCTTATGAAGAAAATTCTCAAGAAAATGGAGGTGTCCACTCCAACTACAATGTTGAATGTTACAAGTGCCACAAGTATGGACACATGGAAAGAAATTGTAGAATAACGATGAATCATAATGTTGAATGCTACAAATGTCATGACTAAGGACACATGGAAATATATTGTAGTAGCAACATGGCAAGATATCCTAGACAAAAGATTAAAAATGTTTGGATAAGGAAATCAGAATATTTTCAGGGGGAGCATCCCCAAAGAGAAGAGATATTGTTAGGGGGGGTTACCTTTTTCCATTGATGTCAAAAGGGGAGAGGACAACATAAGCATTAATACATGGGTAGCATGGTTCTAGGGGGGGTATGGTGGTTTCCATCAATGAAAAAGGGGGAGATTGTTGAATAATATTGTCATTGATGTCAAATTCCTAGTGTATATAATTATAAAGAGGTCCCATTATGATGTATCTTTAAGCATGACCCTCATGAAAAAACACTTTGGGTTGTACACATATGGGATAAACCCCTAAATAAGTCCCTAAGGTTCCACAACAGGATTTGAACCCGAAATTCGACGTCAGCTGACATTTCATATGGATGTGTCGGACATCAATCACTGGAAATAATGGCGATCAAAAAAGTTTTATAGCTCCGTCGAATATCTGACACATCAGGCGTCGCATATCCAACCCCCAGAGTGTCGAATATCCAACCCTTAAGCGTCGGATATCCGACGGTATGGTGTCGAATATCCAATGGTCTGTGGACCCAATAGTGTCAGATATTTGACCCCTTAGCATCGAATATACGATGGTATGTGTAGGTTTAAAAAAAAATGTAAGGTTTACATGATTTTAAATTTTTGGTCCCATATTTTCAATGATAACTATGTTCAAGGTGTCGAATATCCGACGCATGGCCATTATAAATATAATTTTTTTTAAACATTTCGACATGTTTGTTGTAGAAGCGACAGATGATTTGTGAAATTATTTGTTCCTCGACGGACGATTTGTGCAAATTATTTGTTCCTCGACGAACGTTTTCAGGAATTGTTTTATTCTTCAACGGGCGGTTGTGGGAATTTTTTTTTTCATCGATAGACAGTTTGCCGGGAATTTTTTATTCTTTGACTTCTCTCCGTTTGACAAAATGTTGATGCATGGAACTTGATTTTTTAAGACAATCGGTTATATTCATTAATGAATTTTGTGAAAAAATGTCAAGTAGAAATATTCTGTATCCAAACGAAGACAACCGATAATTGCTTGCTAGACTATAGGATGCAGCGAAACGAAGGGGTGATGGCAAATGTTATTGTATGTGTATTCAATGCAAGGAATTTAAGAGGAGAATAATATTGATCTCAACAGCCACAAAATAGTGCAGGGAACATGGATACGCTAAGGGGAGGGGGACGAGTATCTTCCATTTGTAGTTTTAGCATTATAAAGTTTATTATATTCGTTTTTTTGGCAATTGTATGTATTATTTCTATTTTTCATATATTAATGTATATCTATTGATGTTTCCATGTATTTATATTAAAGGAAAGACACCCTACAACATATCATCCAGAGGAAGTGCTTTCAGAACAAGTTCAGATTCATGATCATGGAGCGTGTATGTTTAATGGAGAACAAGTGAATGATCATATTAAACAAGATGATCATACTGATAATGTAATTGAAGATGATGGTACAAATACTTTGATCCATGATTAATTTAATGTTAGAATGGATGATGACGATGACATTGATAATGAAAATTATGATGACTTTGATGATGTTCACAATATACCTCTTCTCGATAAGGCATATGAACGCCTTTATGAAGGCTCCAAAACAAATGTTCTCTCTACTGTATTGTTGATAATGAACTTGAAGGGTATGAATGGTCTTTCAAACATTGCAATCACATGGATGCTAAGGTATGCAAAATAATCCATCACATATATAGGATCATGATAAATTTTATCTGTATTCCTCTAATAATTGTATTGTTAACTCATCATTGATCATCATACGGATGAAGCGTGTTTCATTAATATTATTTATTTATTACATTAACAATTTTTTTTTTTTTTTGTAGCTTGATAGCTGAATTTTTGTTACCACCATCAAATATTTTACCTCCCACATATCGAGATTTATCTTCCATCATGAAAGAGATTGGAATGCATTATGAAGAAATTCATGCATGCCCCAATGATCATGTTATATATTATAATCATCATGAATTTGCAACAGAATGTCCAGAATGTCCAGAATGTCATGTAAGTAGATATCGTACAGATAAAGTAACAAAAAAGGTGCCTCGGAAGGTTCTTCATTATATTCCAATCATTCCACATTTGCAATGACTATTTAGGTGCAAAAACATAGTGCAATTTATGGATTAACATGCCAGGAACAGAAGTCAAGATGATGTTATCCGAATGTCTGCATATGGTTTTGCTTTTAGATATATGGAGGAAAAGTGGTCTCACTTTAAAGAAGAACCACACAATCTTAGGATTTATTTGGCAATAGATGGTGTTAATCCATTTGCACAGATGAAATCCATTTACATGGTGTGGCCTATTTTTGTTATCAACAATAACATTCCTCCATGGTTGTCAATAAAGAGGGAGCACATAATGCTGTTGATGATTATTCCAGGTTTTTTTGTCGAAAACTATTTTATTTATAATGTAGTTGTGGCATCTCATTTGTCGTATTATGTTTCTTAATTTCATATATATATATATATATATATATTATTTTACTCTTGTGCATGGTTTATATATCTTAATGGTTCTCATAATGATACATTTTATATGTACTTCAAATCAATCACGTATGTTCCAAGTCAAAGATATGAATCTATACATAGAACCTCTTATAGATGAGCTACTGAATTTATGGAATGGCATAACTATGTATGACGTATCTAGACCAATACGACAAAGGCAATTTCAATTCCATGCAATGGTTGTATGGACAATACACGATGCCCCTGGGTTAACTTCATTTTGTGGTTTGTAATTTTAAGTTCCACTTTAATTACATTTAATGATATGGAGTAGTTAGAATAGTTTATATATGAAAATATTTGACATATATATTCCATATCTAAATATTTTAGGTCTTCAGACAAAGGGTAAATTTGCATGTCTAGTTTTTGGTCCTAAGATAAAATATTGTCGTTCAAAAATATTAAGAAAGGAGGCGTTTGATGAGTATGCATTTCCTCTCTAAGAATCACAGGTATAGAACAACAAAAAAAAATCTTTTCAATGGGAAGCAGGAGACTGCATTAAAACCATGGAGAATGACACCTCACCTTTGGAAGATGCAATACAATAGAAATCGTCATCATGGTACGTATGGATCATCGTATATGAATTGTTATGTATTTTAATTTTTATTGTGAGTTGTTTACTATAGTGGACATATTTGATTTATGATGTAATTTATTTATAAACTAATATTCATGATGTCCATTGTGATCATGAAGGAATTAATGGGATTTCAAGAGGAATGAAAAGTTATCCTATTCAATTCAGCAGGTTGCACTACTATGAGCACCTACAAATTGCTCATTTTTCTGATACAATGCATGTTGGAAAGAATGTAAGTGAAACCTTATGCTGAATACTAGAGCTAAGGAGGGAGAAAGATAAAGTTGTGAAATCTTGCAAAGACATTCAAGAAAGCAACCATGCAATGAAAGACGTCATCCAACTTCATACCAATGGAGAACAAGTTAATATAAACTCAATTCCATGGATGTTTATGGAGAAACAAAGCAATGTTGTCAAAGAAGTAATGCGGAAAATTAAATTTCCCACTGGATTTTGTGCGAACTTGAAGAATATCATAACCAAAAAAGGTGATTTTCGGGGGTCAAAACACATGAGTGGCATGTCTTCATCAAGGTAATTATTATTGTTATGTCCATATAATTTTTTTTTTGTCATTTTACTGCGTATACTTTTTTTTCTTGTTTGTATACACTTTGTTTAATAAATGGCGTGGTTTGTATATTGATACAGTATGTTCTACCTCTCTCTCTCCCAGACAACTTCGACAACAATGTCAAACAAGTTATATATAATCTTGGTAAATACATGAGGTAACTAGCGATTACTTGCATGTGCTTAGTGTTTCTTTAATTCTCCGTATAATTTATATTTGTTTTTTTTGTACACTATTTAAACATATATTGTAATTTAATGTTTATTTTTGTTAAATATCGTTATTGTTTTGCGTCACTTGTAGATGGTTGACATCCAAAGAAATCCATAAAGAAGATATAAATTATTGGAGGAGAGAAATTCCTCGTCTCATGTGTGAAATGCAGAGGCATCTACCATTGAAATTTTTCAATGCACGAGAACACTACCTCATACACCAAGTTGAGGAGATTGAGTTGTGTGGACTTGTGTACTCAAGGTCCATGTGGATGGTTGAGAGGCACTTGAAATTTATGAAGGGTTTGGTGAGACAACGAGCACATGTTGAGGGTTCTATGATGGAAGGATATACAGTATACCAAAACATGTTGTATGCTAGTTAATATCTTCCTTTTTTAACGTCAAAGCTCAATTTACGTCGCATTTGTGATCTGAAATCCAATAACAAATTTGAATGGGAGCAACTGGACGAGAAAGGTAGATTGAGGAAGCTAAAAGGTAATTATTAGCTAGTGGATGTTTATTATATCGTTCATATTCTAATTGTATTTTCTACTCATAATTGTTTCAATTAATACCATATACCTTGTTCAGGAGATTTACACCTTTCTTTCACTTTAATGGTTATTGTCATTAAAGAGTTGGTCGAGAATGGGATGCAATTCATTTATACATCGTAAACAATATTGAATGGATGAAGGTATGGATTGAACGATGCGAACAATCAGGTCATGGAATATCATGGGAAGGTGTGGCTTCATTGGTAAAATCAACACAACGCAATGGAGATAGAAATCTAAGAGAAATGGAAATCGATTTGGCATATGGTGTAAAAGATAAAATGGCAAGCATATAATTAATGAATCCCTCTAAATATTTTATTTTGAAAATGACATTTTGATGTACATGTTCTTCTTTTCCATGTATTTCCGCAGAAGGATTGAATGGTTGTGTAATCTTTTTGTGTATTGGTTATTGCAGGTAAAACACTATAAGGCTATGGTCTGCAATAGAGGTAGATAGCGGATCAAAAAATTGGATGAAACAAGGAAAACATCAGATTCTGGGATATCGGCTGTCTTTGAGGTTACCAATGTTTCATCTAGAACTGACAGACATCCAGAAGTCTCAGAAAATTGATACTATGGGTATTTGGAAGATATTATACAATGTGACTTTAAATCCTTTAAGGTAGTTCTATTCATTGTCAAATGGTACAGGTTATGATTGAATCAACGTGATCCTGAAAGAACTATTATTGTACATGATAATGGAATTACCATGGTAAACACAAGGTTGTTTGAGCTAGGAACATAGCCCTATGTTCTTCCAAGCCAATGTGAACAAGTATTTTACTCAGAGGTTCCAGGTAAAGTGGGCTGGTCATTTGTTGTGAGACACGATCCAAGGGGAAGGCTGGTAAAGTATAACCTAGATGATGCTAATGAAGAGGGTTCTCTGGAAGAAGGATACGATGATGTAAAGCATGATCAACATGAGTTAGATGATGATTATGATCCAACAGAACATGTACTCCAAGAAACAGTTGAATCCAATGATGTAGCAAACAATGCCGATGAAATTTATACTGACAATGACACGATGAGCATAACTGATGATGATGATGATGATGATGATGATATGGCCAACCCTTACAATGTTGAATCTGGATCTAATGATACAGATGATGACTTAGATGAAGAAGATGATGACATGGACGAAGAAGACGATGAAATATAATTAATGAAAGGTAAATACCCACATGATCATTGTCATCATCATTATCATTGTCATCGTCGTCATCAAAATCATAATTGTCATCATCATCGTCGTCGTCATCAAAATAATAATCATCATCATCATCTTTATCATCGTCATCATCATCGTCGTCATCATCATCTTCATCATGATCTTCATCATCATAATCTTCATCATCTTCATCATCATCACCATCATCATCATTAAAATTAAACCTACATCAAATTAATTACTTCATATCATCATCATCATCATCTGTAGCATCGTCATCGTCTTCATCATCGTCATCGTCATATCGTATTCATCATTGTCATCTCCATCATCATATCATCTTCATCATCGTCATCCTCATCAACATAATCATCACCAACATCATCATCTTCATCATAATCAATGAATATGACATCGTTATCCTCATGATCATTGTCATCGTCATTATCAATATTGTCATCGTCGTCATCAAAATCATAATTATCATCATCATTTTCATCATCGTCACCATCATCATCATCTTCATCGCCATCATCATCATTAGAATTAAACCTAGAGAAAATTAATTACTTCATATCATCGTCATCGTCGTCTGTAGCATCGTCATCATCTTCATCCTCGTCATTGTCATACCGTCTTCATATCATCTTCATCATCGTCGTATCGTCTTCATCATCATCATCCTCATCAACATTATCATCACCAACATCATCATCTTCATCATAATCGATGAAGATGACATCGTTATCCTCATGATCATTGTCATCATCATTATCATTGTCATCGTCATCATCATCATCGTCATCTTCGTCGTCATCAAAATCATAATTATCATCATCATCTTCATCATCGTCGTCATCATCGTCGCCATCATCATCATCTTCATCGTCATCATCATCATTAAAATTAAACCTAGATCAAATTAATTACTTCATATCACCGTCATCGTTGTTTGTAGCATCGTCATCGTCTTCATCATCGTCATCATCATATCGTCTTCATCATCGTCATCGTCATTGTCGTATCGTCTTCATCATCGTCATCCTCATCAACATAATCATCACCAACATCATCATATTCATCATAATTAATGAAGATGACATCGTTATCCTCATGATCATTGTCATCATCATTATCATTGTCATCGTCGTCATCAAAATCATAATTATCATCATCATCATTGTCTTCGTCGTCATCAAAATCATAATTATCATCACCATCTTCACCATCGTCGTCATCATCGCCACCATCATCATCATCTTCATCGACATCATCATCATTAAAATTAAACCTAGATCAAATTAATTACTTCATATCATCGTCATTGTCGTTTGTAGCATCATCATCGTCTTCATCATCATTTCCATCATTGTCAACGATAAAATATAATGAAAGGTAAATATTTAATTAGACCTATTCTTTTAGCTTATTTCTTTTTAAAAAGAGTTACGGACATCATCATCATCATCATCATCATGTGGATCATCATTGTAATCATCCTCACCATCCTCATGATCACCATCCTCAACATCATCATCATCATCATCTTCTTCATAATATATAATCATCATTATCATCATAATCATCATAATCGTCATCATCATAATCACCCTCATCGTCATCTTCATCATCATCGTTGACGTCGTCATCGTCGTCTTCATCATCATGACCATCATCATTGTCATCATCATTATCATTGTCATTGTTGTCATCAAAATCATCATTATCATCATCGTCGTCGTCGTCGTCATCATCGTCATCACCATCATCTTCATCATTGTCGTCATCATCATCATAGTGTGAAGATTAGTGTTTTAAAACACTAATATCTTGATAGTGTGAGTTAATTATATTGCCAAATACTATAAATAAATATTAATTTAAAGTGATTTATGCCTAAACCTTTATCATTTTATAATGCACATAATCTACATTGTAGTTAGTAACACACATGGTTTTCATTTGACATGATATTTGCTAATAAAAATAAAGTGATTATAGCTATAAATATTTAATTTTATTTATATTTGAAATATTTTTCCATAAAATATTTTATATGAAATTTTAGAATTTATCATTTTATTTTTGTTTTGAATGTTTTAAGTTTATTTTAAAAAACTATTTAATTTAAATAAGATATTTATATAGAAGAATGTAGTTAGCAAAATTGATGTCCAAAATTTTTACTTAGTTTATTGCTATAATAAAAAGATTAGATGTTAAGAATGTAGAACATAACATTAATGCTTTTTTTTAATCTTTTGCATACCTTATGGTTCACGAAAAGATATTAGATTCCAATTTTTTCATATATCTTTGATATTACCGCAACTTTATAGTTTGGTGACAAACATCAAAATCATTTTAGATATTTAGACTTTGTTAAATTGCCACAACAGTGGCTTCTTAAGTTGTTTAAATGTTGTGATTCCACCCACCAAAGTTTGACTCTCCTAATTGTTGTCATTCCACCCACCAAAGCTTGAGTCTCCTCAATAGCATATTTGTGCCTTATAGCTATTAAATAAGATATATGTCAAGGTTCTTAGTAAAAGTGTATGTTATAATAAATCATTGTTCTCTTCTTTCTTTTATTAGGAATTTATGACTTTTTATTATTATGATGGTGATGACAATGATGACGACAATGTTACCATATTGGTCTATCATACTTTGTTATATTGAATCCAAGCTCAAAAAGGACACAAATAAGATTATAATGATTATAAACGAATTGGGCCCTTCATCAACATCATCATCATCATCATCATCATCATCATCTTCATCATCATCGTGTTCATCATCATCGTCTTCATCATTACACATCATCATACATCATCGTCTTCATCATCACACATCATCATCATCATCGTCGTCATCATCACACATCATCATCTTCATCACACATCGTCGTCATCACCATCATCATGTGGTTCATCATCGTCATCATCCTCACCATCTTCATCATCATCATCATGTTCATCATCATCAACATCATATTCATAATCATCATCATCATCTTCATCATCATATTCATCATCTTCATGAACGTCATCATCATGTGGTTCATCATTGTCATCATCTTCACCATCCTCATCGTCATCATGAAAATCATCATCATCATCTTCATCTTCATCATCATCAACATCATCTTCATCATCTTCATCATCATCTTCATCATCATCTTCATCATCATCATCATTATCATCTTCATCATCATCAACATCATCATCACACACATCATCATCATCATCATCATCAACATCGTCATCATCATCATCATCATGTATCATCATCTTCATCACACATCGTCGTCATCATCATCATCATTATGTGGTTTGTCATCATCATCATCCTCACCATCCTCATCATCATCATGAACATCATCATCATCATCATCATCATCATCATGTTCATCATCATCAACATCATCTTCATCATCATCTTCATCATCATCTTCATCATCTTCATGAACATCATCATCATGTGGTTCATCATCGTCATCATCCTCACCATCCTCATCATCATCATCATCATATTCATCATCATGAACATCATCTTCATCATCATCATCACCATATTCATCATCATCTTCATCATCATCATCATGATCATCTTCATCATCATCAACATCATCATCATCATCATCATCATCATCATCAACATCATCATCATCATCATCAACATCATCATCCATCAACATCATGATCATCCATCATCATCATCGTCGTCGTCATCGCCATCGTCGTCATCACCAACATCATCGTCGCCATTGACAGCATCATCAGCGTCATCATCATCATCATCATCATCATCAACATCAACATCGTTAGCATTTTCATCATTTCATATGATATCAAGACGGTCATCACCATCATCACCATCATCATCATCATCATCATCATCATCATCATCTTCATCTTCATCATCATCATTGTCGTCATCTTCATCATCATCATCTTCGTCTTCATCATCAACATCATCTTCATCCTCGTAATTAGCATCCTCATCTTCATCAGCATCATCATCATCAGCGACATCCTCATCCTCATCATCATAGATTCACTGCACACATAAAGACTCACATAGATACACCCCCCTCTTTGTATATATAAAAAAAAAAATAGTATAAATAAAAAAATAAAATAAAACATAGTATACATATATAAATAAAACATAATATATATATATATATATATATATATATATATATAAATAAAGAAAATAAAGCATAAATAAATAAATTAATTAAAACATAAAACAATATATATAAATAATTATAAAACAATTATTTATAATACATATCTATAAATAAAGTAACAAAAAAACACTAACAGTGGCGCGCTATTTTCTTTTTAGCTTCATGAGAAAGCTTCTTCTGTGCATCTCGTTGGGTGCTTGTGTTCATTGATCACGAGAAAGTTTCTTCCTCTGTGCTATGCATCTCATCGGGTGCTTGTCGTTCAGTGATCAAGGGTCGATATGCACATCTTGGCCGGAGAACAATATTAGTGGGAGAAACGATTTGGACAGTGGGAGCAACGATTTGGACCGGCCACGAAGAGTAAGGAGAGTGGATTGTGGTTTTGTAGCAGACAAGGAGGCCAATTGTCAGTCAAGAAAATGCATCCCAAAATTGTGAGTACCGTGCCCTAATTCATGTCTATTTTTAATTTGATAAGATAGTCCTACAAATCTCCAGGGTTTCTTAGCCAATAGAGGAAAGGCATAGGCTATTAGGGCAGGCTTAGACCCAGGTTGTGCAGGGTTGGTACGTTTCAATCCCGCCTTATCAATTTAGGCTTTGGATAAAGAAAACCCCCATTTTTATGGGGTCGTATGGTCCTCACTCTCTCGTCCAGTGGTGATGTGTTCCTTCTCACTCGGTTATGGTGAATGGGATCTTACGTGGGTGAGCAATTAGACACCTCATTTATATACCTTGCCTACTTGATTACTTTACTTTTACCAACAAGCCAAAGGGTCTCTGTCTATACTGCCTACTTCTTCACCAACTTGAATCCTTCCTGATCATCTTTCAAACATGGGTTTTCTTTGCTATGCATGCATTTACATTGATCAGCTAATGACATACCCAATTTGACAGTTTCAGCTAACCCGCATTTGACCCATATTGGCTGATATGGATTCTAAAGTTTGGCCAGTCTAAGCGTTACAATTAGTGGACGAACCCACCACATTTTGGTTCGCATTTAAACTAGTTTGGTTGTTTTTATGTGATTTATCTCAGCAACCGATTCCCAAATAAGCTATTAAGCCGACCCCACCCAAATGAGATGCTTAAGGGAGGTTTAGAGAAGGATTCGAGTTCCACCATAGCCACGATAGATAAGAGTTTTTTTGCTCACATGTATGCTTGGTCCAGTGGAGAAGGATGAAAATTGGTCATTGCCCCGAGCAGGATTGTTGAGCCATATTTTTTTATAAGCAAGAAACTCGAACCTAACCCCTAGATCATTCAAGATCATTATAAAAGCCCTAGGTTAGAAACAAACTCGAACCTAACCCACTACTTTCCAAATTGTAGCGACAACGGGGGTTTGCTAGAATTCTGCCAAATGTTATGGATTTCTTCTTTCAGGTGTTTTATTATAGAAACCTTATATTAGAAAGAAACGCGAACCTAACCCAGTCATTCCCAAGCTCTAAACACCATGAGAGCTTGCACTATACAATATATTTTCATTAAGTTATTGAATGAAGTAATCCACTTACAATAACTATTTTTCAATTTTTTTTTTTCTTTCTACATACCTGTTAATATCATCATCAAACAAAGCTATCCATGAGGACAGCGTTCAAGAACTTTGTCCACATGAACTATATCTCACAAAAGATAACAAGTGTTCAGCCAAGCAACAGTGAAGATTCGTGGTATTATGCTTCACAAGTTTGCGATCTTGCAAGCTAATGAAACATAATACCATGAATCGTCACCATTATTAGCCAACACTTATTAGCTATTTTAGAGTTAGTGAATTAAAAGCGGCTAAGTCAATGCAAAAAAGAAGACTGCCGAGAATCACCTAAAGCACAATCCAACTTGGTTTAGAGGGTCTGAAATCAAATGGTATTGGTTTTATTTAGGTTTGTTTAACCCACTTTTGTGGAGAAAAAGCACCTAGAATTCATGATACTACTATAAATTGTTGTTTAGGAGGTTGGAACAACCCTTATTTATTCCCAGAATGAAGGTTTGAGGCCGTTGGAGTGCCCAAGCCTACTCTTTATGTCCATATCTGTGCCAAAATTGTTTGTTAATGTCATTTCAACCCTCAGATTCAACCCAACATTTCTCAAAGCCTGTTTTTTCTGTTGTTCGTCACTTTTCATAGGGCTATTCATGCCCAGAACTACCTTTTAACCCTCCAATTTGGCCCAGATTTTGAGGTATGCCTGTTTGGTGATGGATAAGTGCACAAGGGTGCCCAAGATGCTGAAATAGGGTTGCTTCATACCCTTTTTTACTGTCAAACAGGTTTGTTTGTGCCCAAAATTCATGTGGATGCTGCTATAAGGCATATGAATGAGATTTTAGGGTTTCTTTCACCCACAGATTTCTCATTTTCATAGCCAGAATTGCAAAGACCGCCTCCTATTGCCATTGATCATCATCTTTTAATTCTGCAATGTGCCTAGATCTGAAAGTTGGCCTAATTATAGCTGATTTGAGATGCTTTACTTTTTGTTGTGACCTTCAGAATGCTCCCAAAGTGCTTAGATTTGTCCCTTTAATGCTCATACTTGATTCTAGTGTTGTTTATGCCCATAGGACTGCCCAACATTGCTCCTAGTGTGACATTGAAAATACCAAGTTTGTTCTGGAAGCCCTAAAGAGGGCCAATTTACCTTGGTGTACTGGTTTATTATTAGAGGAAGGCCTTCTCTCATTATTTGAGGAACATTCACCCTTGGAGACACATGCATAAGGGTAGTGTTCAACCCTCCCAAAGGAGAAAGTCATCATTTGAAGCATGCTTACACTCTTTTATACACCATTTCATGAGAGATATTACATGCTTGGAGGTTACTCATTAAGTTGGTCCACTTGGAAGGTTGTTCACATGGTTCATGCCCTATTTTGTGAAGAACGATTTTGTATTTGGGGGCTGCTTTATAGATTGACTATTTTGCACATGGGTGGCATCTAGGGCCTACAAAGCAAATTGTGTTTTACTCCAAATAGTGTTATGATGTATAGGAATCCTACAAATCTAATTGACTCGACAATGAAGTAGGTTTAGAGTCTTGATGTTTATATTTCTAGGTTAATTTTTTTTTTGAATTTAAGTGTCATGTGTGTGATCTATGCATTCCCACATTCACTTGGTCAATTTAGTAAGGATTGGGATGAATTGACCATTTTGTTATCGATCCAGTCAGTCATACCCCGATTTGCTTGGTTCGGTACCAAACTTGTCACTTGAATCATTTCAAAGGCCAAGTCAGCTTGGTTGGGGGTCAACTTGGTTGACTCGACCGAGTCTGAGTCTGAGTCACGAGGCTCATTGTAATCTTTTTATCAATCAAGGATTATTCTATATGTTTCTATATTGTATATAGAAACAAACTTGATTAAATCTACAACTATTATTGTTGAAAAGGGGGTAGGCCAGTAATAAGAACACCTGCATATCCAAATACACAACCACCATAATCGCTCCAACATTCTACATGTCATCATACTTGCTATATGTGATGTATGTTTCAAACATATTTCTAGAGACGTGAAAGCATTGGTGACCAAGCATAGTGCCCATCCATGTATATTTCCAAATCCGTTAGGAACACACATTTATAATATTATATAAATATTTGTGAGCATATCATAGTGCCCAGGTATAACATGATATTTTGTGAGCCTACCCAATACATGTTAGCAAAAGGCAATGCAAGCAATAAGTGAGAATGGAGAATTGTATGTAACTAAAAGAGGGGCATACATTATAATTTTTAGGGCATACATTAGAATTTTTTAGAATTTCCAGTGTACTGTTGTAGGATTGCCACTATGCAAATAAGGCATTGACTTGATAGTCACAATCCCATTAGTATTATAAATTATGGGAGAGATCAAAAAAACATCCCTACACAAATATTAACTGATAAGTATGGTTTTGGTGTATCATTTGGAGAATAAAATTCTATAACAGTAGTTGTTATTATGACTCTTAAAGGGTGCTAGATGAGATATGGGCACTTTTATGCCCTTCAACCATCAAGAAAAAGAAGCCATAAACAACAAGTATGTGCACCCTATAAAAGATGGAAAAGATCATAAAACATATTAGGTAAAATGGATAATCATCTACAACATCACAACATCATTCATGGGAAAAATAAAAACCACTTACAACCATCAAAAGTAAGGGTTACAACAACAATGAGTGTAGAGTAAGGAGAGTGGAGTGGCCAAGAAAATGAATAATTGAGCCAATGTAGAGTGGAAAAGTGACCAGCTAGAAGTTTCGAAGAGGAGATTAATCAAGATTCCTTGAAAAAGGAACTCATGTCAAAGATGATTTTTGATGGAAGTGACCAACATACCAACTCTATATCACTTCGATCCGAAGTAAATGTAGATGAATGCGAAGATATGTTCTTTGAAGGAGATAGTCCATTAAAGGAGAACCTCCAGGCCCTGTACAGGCATATATTGGCATAAATTGTAGTGTTATATTTGATGCATATGTATAACAGATCGTCTCAAGCTTGACAACGTTGAAAGGCCAAAGTACAATGGCCACAAGCATACATATGAAGCTTATGAAGCCTACCCAATTCATTTTAGGAAAAGGAAATGCAAGAAATAAGTGAGAATGGAGGCTTGTATGTAATTAAAAGAGGGGCATACATTAGAATTTTTAGGGCTACCAAATGCCCACACCTATTAACCAAACTCATTCTTGATAATATTTTTCTTTAACAAGTTTTTTGCTTACGAGTCTTTCCAAGTTTTTTTGCTTATAAGTCTTTCCAAGTTTTTTTTTCTGGTACTTTGCTATGCTTATGCCAAATTTTTGTTCAGCCATGGTGCAGGTAGAACCAAACAGGTATTTGTCAGACATGTCTTCCTCCAGCAAAGGGAGTTTGGGAAGGCTAGAGGAAAGTGAGACATCCAGTAGGTCTACAAGGGCTAGATCAACTAGATGTTAGAAGATCAGAAGAAAATTCAACAAACGCATGAATTTTTTTCTCCAAGGAGGGGGGTCATGTTCCTATGATGATGAGACAGTGGGAGACATCGACATTCCCTTAAGGTACCAACACCTAGTGAAACAATGGGTGCCTAGTGATCTTCTTCAAGTAAACACTGATTTTTGTGTAAATGAGAGGATATATAGAATTTCACCGTCGTCATTGCATGGATTGGGGTTGTTTTGTAGGGACGGTATAAAGGTTGGATACGGTAGATGTACAGAATTGATGGAGTATGTTGGACCATGTTAAAACTACAGTGATTGGATGCGCTTGGTCCAATATACATGAAGTATGCGTAGATATGGGTTGTCAGTGAATTATATACAACTAAAAGACAAAGCTCAAAATAAAGGAGCAACGTTGTACATGGACGGAAGGCCAAAAACAACTGGTAATATTGTGGGGTTTATAAACAGTACACAACCAGGGTATACACTAAAGCAACCCAACTGCATATTTGAGTCCCGTGAAGGAAACTGTGTCTTTGTATGTGCAATTAAATCAATAGTTGCTGGCTAATAAATTCTTATTGATTACAATTTGAATAGTGTAGATACAAACAATGTTAGTATGGTTGTGGTACAACAAACAATTTAACCACCCTTTTATTAATTATTTTAACATCTATAGGACTTTTCGTTAGCATATAATTGAAATTTTCTACTTTTCTTGTTTCCTTATGTAACTTTTAGTATGTTTTTTATGCAGGGTTCTCTCAGGGGCACCTCCATCTCCATAGATGTTTGTCGAACCGAGTCAAAGAAGTAGGTATACATCGATATTGCCAATGTAATATTAAATTTAGGATGGACATACATATACATTGTTATGTATTTTCATTAGTATATTAGGTTAGTTTATATAATATTATCTATTTTCCATGCAGAGTGTTGATCAGGGAAGCTAACCGACTATTGATCAGTCGACTACAGCATCAGGGCAACAACCAAACATGAATGTAATTATCCATTTCAAATACTTTAAAATCGTAAACATGTATATCGTGACGCATAATGTTTATTTTGTTATGTATTATTTCATTTTTATGTTTGTGTTCATGATGGTAATGTTGTCTACCTTTTTTGTAGATTGACTGGGGAAAGTCCCCAGCTGTTGATCAGACGACTGGAGCCTCGAGGCAACCAGCAAACCTAGATGTAATTCCACATTCTAAATAATTCAAAAATGTATACATATAAAACATGTAGCATAGTGTTTATTTTTTTTAGCTTTTACATATTGCGTTCATTGTGATAATATTCTCTACTTTTTTTGCAGGTGGCTGATCGATGTAAATCCCCTTCTGTTGATCAGACGACACCCTCGTCTAGGCGTCAGGTAATCCTAGATGTAATCCCTAATATAATTATTTGTGCACACTATTGCTTCAAATACTAAGTAATTTTTTATATATTTCAATTGCAGACAGGTGATTCCGTTTATGAAACAACGTCTCAAAACTCTTTACAGAATGAGGTCTCTCGGTTGATGATAGATAGTGAAATTAGAGAGTTTGCAGACCCGTTGAAGGTGCTACAAAAGACAAGGGAAAAACAAAATGAGGAACTGATTCGTCTGACATTGGTAGTTCCACTAATAGAAGGGCTCGAACAAAGGATTCAATTGTTGTTACAGCAACGTAAACAAGTGGATGTAAGTTATTGAATAATAATGTAAATTAATTTATAAAAGATTTATAATATTTGATTTTATATGCTATTGAACTTATAATACAATGGTTTGAATTTACAGCGTGCTATGGAGATTATTAGTGGTGGTCAAGGCAATGTTGGTCCCAGTGACCAAACCACTCCACGTACACCACATACTGCTCCCATATTGTCCACTGAACAGTCGGCAACACGCTCTGCGACACCCCCAAGGGCAGCGGAGGGTGCAGCCGATGTTTCCCCACCCACAACAGATGTTGCAAAAGAAGGGGTGGATGCAGGGTTAGATAGAGACGTGGAAGCATTTCCTGGATCTTCTCGTGTGACTAGAACTGGTTTAATAGTTTGTACATTTTTGGTGAATGAATAACTAGTTCCAATAAATATAGAGAGGATTCCAGGTCATTATAGATTGTCCAATTTAGTTTTTATAATTTGTGTCTAATATACCGATAATATTTTTTAATGTTGACTAATGATGGAATTAATGTTTTGCAGGAAATGATATATTTTATAAACATATGAATGATTTGGCCTTTGAGATCTTCGAGCCCACCATCCGCACAATGTGGAACAAGCAGCCAAAATCTTTAAAGGATGATCTGACTAATCGCTTGGTTAGTCTGTTCGGAAAATATACCTTCGATACATCGAAGGTCCTACAGAAGGCTAGAAAACATTTGAATATTGTCTGAGACCAGTATAGGGTTCACCTAGAAAAGAACCCTAGGTATGAGCACCCTCCAATGATTCCATCTATGGAGTGGAAATCCCTAGTGGAAGATGGAAAAGAGAAGGGCTTGAGAAAATCAGGAAAGATACCACGAGGTGGAATAGGGAGGTATGCAATACATTCCAAAATGTAGTGGTAAGCCTTATTATTACTAGTTTTTATATCAATTTTGGTACATCAACTAATGTATTTAAAAACTTAATTAGGCTCTCGGACACATCTAAGGCCACAAAGGCAAGAATTGAAAAAATTGGCCAACAAAAGCTTGGGCCTGGTGGTTACTCCAACTTGGAGGCTCGATATGTAAGTATCTCAAAACCCAAATCCGCATCCAAATATCATACAGATAATTATTTTTGTTTTGTTCTGACAAAGAATTTAAAATTAATGACATCATGCAAATATGAAGGCCGATCGGTTCAAAGAATTTCCCAGTGCGGATTACATGAAGCTTGGCTTCGAACAGGGCTTTGGCGCCGTTGTTGAAGACTAGAGAAGCTTGTCTGGGCATACTGCACAATCTTCTGCTGATCCATCTGGTGCCCAGGTATGTGAAAACTGTATAGTTTAATGATAATTTATTAATGCTCATGCAATTTGTTCCTTATAAATAAATTAACATAAATTATTTATTCCTTTTTGTGCAGGAAAGTAATGATCCCATTCATGTCGAGGATGTACATGACAACCAAACAAAGATCATGCTTCTCATCCTGGTAATGAATTTAATGTGCTACTATTTTTTATAGACCATTGTAGATGATGAACATTAATTCTAATTCTACACAATTCAACTGCAGAGCATGTAGATGCAGATCATAACATAGAACAGGTTGGGCCTGTACGAGATAATGTTGAACATGTTGATGTTCCCATGGCAGGTAAAAACACACATTCGTAATGTTTTTTTAAATGAATTACTCCTATTTATCAAAATATAAATATATTAATGAAATATTTTAACATTATTGCTGAAATTCATCGCCCCTCACCTGAAGTTCAACCTTGTGAGCAGACTAGTAAGGATACCGATGATTAGATTGTGGAAGATGTGACTCTAACTAAATATTTAAAGAGAAGAAAAGTAAAAAGAAAGTGACTAAATAAATTTTGAGTAATTCTTATTTATAAAAAAAAACATTTAATGGTTTTTTCCTCTCTTTCATGAATGAATGTTTGAATGACTGCTTTACTAAATGGTTTACTGATTTTTTTTTCTACCATTGACTAAATGAATGAGTTAATGAATGGTTTTTTCAGCTGTTGAATGATTGAATAGTTTAATGAATGATTTAAAGAATGATTTAATGAAAGCATCTTTCAACTATTGAGTGAAATAATTTGCAGTAGTTGCATTGTTATTTGCATTGTTATTTGGATTGTGAAATAAATTGTTATTTGCAAGTAGATGCATTGGGTTTGGGGAGTTGAGAGTGATGTGAGGGGGGGAAGGGGCCATAAGAGATTCCACCTTCATGTGGTTGGTCCTATTTAGTAGAGAATATTAAATTATTCTCGAAACAAAGAGGAGCTCAATGAATGGTAAGGAAGAATACATTAAAAAACATCTATTTCTATAATTTTAGTGTATAATTTTCACTATTGCTATTTGACTCCTCCATTGGAACTTGTTACAGACAGCGTTGAGAAACATTTCCATAGTTAAGAGGCAAGAAATGGTGTTTTGATAAGATCGATGGCCTTATATACATAGTATTTTTTGTTATCCATGTTTTATCAGGTGATCTATTCTTAACAATAATTTACTTGAATAGTATTGTAATTTACATTGTAATAGAATTGTATTTATTTAGATTGGTTTTGTTATTTCCATAAACAAACATAAATTTATTTTATGGGTCCTAACATGAAACTATTGCAACAGGACAAAAAATGAAGTATGTTGAATGTTGTTTTGAAAGGTAAAGCATAAGAAGACAGTGTGAAGATCCACAAATCAAGGTATAATTATGTTTTCTTTTGTTTGATTGAGCTGTGTAATGGGTATTTATGCATGTGCACACACATACATTTAGTTGATGATGATGATTACCATACATTGAGGCAAACTTTTTCTATCTGATCTAAACAATTACCTTAAATATTTTGATTTATCATGATAACTGGCCCCGTGGTAATACTTTACCAATTCCATATAGCTAGGACAACAAAATTAAATGTAGGCATTTCATTACAAGAAATATGATAGGCATTTGAGTTTGATGGGAATATGAAAGGTCAAAATACAGAAAAAGATAGATAGACTTGTGAGGAAAATGGTATATGAAGTTGTTTCCCAATTATTCCGCATGAGTATATTGTTATCTTCCCCAGTTTATCTTTCTCCAGTAATTTTGCAATTTGTTTCTTAATCTCATATCTTGTTCAACTTTCATGTTTGATTGTGCAGTGGAAAACCTATGTTTATATTTGTGCTTATCCCTGTAGGTTGTGAGTTGGGCATGGTACACATTGGTATTTTCAGTTTCCATTGTAACTTTTCACCCCAACATCACTTGTGTACTTTATTACTCATAATTGCTAATTTGTTACAAAGTCTTCTTTGTGCAAATCTTTTATTAGGCAATTATATCTTTCTGTATTGCTTCCAATTTATCACCGAGTTTAAAGTGGTCACTTAGAGTAAACATCTAAACTCTGGAATACAAAAGAAGAATGACTGCACTGATAATTATGGTAACAAAGTATTGAGATCTGTTTGAAAAAATAAAGATCTATTTGCTACTTATTCAGGAAGGCATTGTTTGAATGCTTAAGTTATAAAAACTGTTTATTTTTGTTGTTTTCAGGCAATCTTCTAGAGGTATCCACGGCCTGAAGAAGAGTATTAGTCATTTTCACTTATTTACAATGATAGATCACTAGATTTGGTATGACATCTTTTCGCTAAAGGCAACATTTTCACATTTGTTGGAAACAGTTTCGAGGTTCTTTCCCAAGGAAAAAATATTTTTATTGAAGAAAACCCATTTGCATCCATGACTTTTGGTGGTGTTGATCCTAATCACTTCAAGGTTAAACATCAAGATGCTCCTATTACTTGAAAGGGTTACTGGAAGGTATGTAATAGAATCATGTTAGTTTTCCAGGTTTAAGATTGACTGTATTTAAGGATAAACACATGCATACCATGTTCTTTGTATGAGTAATAGTTACTAGTAGGTATGTCATGGGATTAATATACTATAATAAATCGATTTTTCTATTTCCTTCAGTTTGACATGGGAGACTTCCTCATTGATGATCAATCAACAGGTCAGCATATAGTCCATATTATTCAATTGGGCACATGATTACTTCTTAAGGAATCTTAAGAAAATATTGATGGTATTTTATGAACATTTTGTTGCAGGTTTCTGTACTGGAGTTTGTGTTTCTATTGCAGATTCTGGAACTTCTTTGCTAGCTGGTCCATCAGTAAAGCATGCATACCTTTGATCTTTTGTAAATTTCTTGCATAAGTTAGTGGTGTTTTCTAGGTCTGTGCATGATATGATATTGCACATGGGTGTGGCACATCCGATGCTTGTAAGCTATTGCACTGTGTGATCATTGTACTATTGCAATGTGTGATTTCTATGCATGATGAATATTTAAAATTATATGCATCTACCATTCTATGTGAAATTTTTTTATTTCCATGTATGTTCTTAAAAAACAACCCTTCCAGCTTAGCAAAAAACTCAGTAATATGCTATAGAATCCAACTGGCTCATTTTGAGGGAAGTTTTTCTTCAGAAAGAAAAGTATGCAGATCATATTTCCAATGAGATAACTAATGTAATCCCATGGAAATGGATATTGGAACATGGGAAAAAAACACTTGACAAATTGTGTATGCCATTTAACTTGAAGGATAAATGGAGTAATATGAATAAGAGTAATTACTGAAGCATGTACATACATGGATGAATTAATTATGTCTATCTTGTTCCCAATATTCCTCTTTGGAGGAAAGATGCTTGGAATCTCATGTGTAATCTCAACATATCCTTCTAGCATTCTACTCAATTATATTAATACTTCCTTCATAGTGTCACATTTTTCAACATTATTGGACTTTATGCCATCTAAGACTCTTATTTGCACCATTTCATAACACTCCTTGGTATCCTTTATTGCATTTATGAAGTTCTTTGTAAATAACAGACTCTGGCCCTTATCTTTAATTGAAAACTAAATTATATTTCTATCCTTTATAATGTCCTGAGTTCTTCTCAAGTGATATTTATCTCCATTGGGCATCCACAAACTACTTATATTTTACATTTTAGTCCTTCGGTTGACTTGGACTTGAGCATGCATTTTATTTATATGTTTGACAAAATGATTCTATACCATCACTCATTTGGACATGTTAAGTGAAAATCTATCATATCTAAAACACTAATTAGGTTATTTTGATGCATAAAATTCAATGATCATCGGCAGAGTGTGTGCTCTAGAATGAAAAAGATATATAGAAGCATACCATACTAATATGTCGTAAGAGTTGTCAGGTAAAGAACTGTAAATGAAAAGGATATAGATTATTTACATATTTATTGGAATAATCTCCACCATTATCTGTGTGAAGGATATTGATCCCCTTACCAGATTGTTTCTTTGCAAGAGCTTTAAAATCTCGAAGACAAGCAAACACATCAGCTTTGTGTTTTAAGAAGTATACCCCTGTGTATATAGAGATGTAATCATTGAAGGTTTGTACCAGGCTTGGAAATTGACGTCCCATAGAACATTTTTTCACTTTTTAGACGTATTTGACAGCTCTTTAAAAAATTAAAATGTCATATATGACGGGCATATAAAATTTCAAACTGTAGATTTGACGTTTACTAGTTTATATCTCTCGTCATAAATATTAATAATGGTTCTAGATGTAGGCTCTCAATTGTAGCCTTTACTGGTTATGCATTACATTGGAGTGACCCAATCCCATCCACTAAGATTGACGCCACATCGCCATGAAATTTCTCTAGAAGGATTCATTTATATCTACACGTTTATCGATATCAATGGGGTTTACTTTACCCCGGTGTGGTGTTCGTTCGGATACAATGGGTTTATAAAAGAAAACTTGTATATTGTGTGGTTCTCTTCATTCAAACCATAGATCTCAAGTTACAACATTCTTGTTCAGGTTAGCATTTCTCTGAGTTTATGTTTTCTTTATGTATGATGTTGTCTAAGGATGAAGGTATTTATGTATATGAACATTGTTCTTCTATTTCTATGTACAGAAATGGAACAGTATATAGGGCTCCTGAAAGTGGTCGTAATAAGGGAACTGATCTAGTTGCTTTAGATTTTATGAATATCTCTGATCCTTATGTGGTGGTCAGCCTGGGTAACCAAGTGTGTGCCATTTCTCATGTTGTTTTTGCTTCAATTTTGAACATTTGCATATTTTCATGGTGTAAAAGTTGGGCTGGATTGGGGTTTGCAATTTTTCAATTCGATTTTGTACTTGTGTTTTGTTTTTTTAATTTATTAATCGTGGAAAGGGAAAATAAAAAACACTAAGATTCTGGGCTGGGTTGGGGTTTGCAATTTAAATTCGATTCTACACTGATTTATTTTAAATTTATTAACCAGGGAAAGGGGTAAAAACACCTGGGTTGGGGTTTGCAATTTAAATTCGATTTTACAGTGATTTATTTTAAATTTATTAATTGGGGAAAGGGGTAAAAACACCTAGAATGCCATTTATTTTAAGTTACAGTAGGAAAATAAGTAAAAACACCTAGAATGCCATTTTTTAGTTGCAGGCTACTTGCAGCATGCCATTTTTTCTCTCATCGTGAGCACTACAATACACAGGATTATTATTAAGGCTGTTGGTTTGATTCTTGTCCCAGGGGCTATGATTCTGTCGACGGGTTATTGGTCGGGATATGATTTTTTCCATGAATTTTGTTATGGTTTCTCTCTTATAGATAATGGGTAGGCCTTTAATAACTTGCTGGATACTTTGCTAGCTCTTTTAATAACTTGTTGGATACTTGCTAGCTTTAAAATACCAAAGTCTATAGTAGCACTTACTTCTTACGCAATTAATTTAGTTGACAGTCATGAATTTAAAGTAAACATAATGTGAAAGGATTGAAAAATCCAAGACCATCATTAAATTTCCATTTGATAGGCATAATAGATTTGAATTTCCAGGCCTAGTTAGTATGTATATTTATTTATTCATAGATAGGTGAGGAAAGGGACCAGTAATGTCACCGGGCACAAACTCAAGAAGTGATGTGGATTTCTTAGCATTTCCTTTCTCAAATCTCTCTTCAAGGTGCCTACCAAGAGTATATATTGGACAAACTCCATCTAAGAAGGATATAAGTGGCAACCTCACTATCACATCTAGTTTGATTAATTGATGCAATTAACGTAAGTTAATATGCCCAAACATATCATGCCATAACTTACTAACATCATTAGAATTCATTAACAAAGCTAAAGTAGGATTTCTAAGCAAAAACTTTGAAAAAACATACAATTTATTTTTGTGATCAACTTTTCCAAGTGAAATCTTTGAACCATCAATTGAATTTGAAATAATTATTTAGTATTTGGTGAAGATAACTTGCTTACCATGGCCTGAGTGTGTCATTTGATAGATAGAAATCATATTTTTCAGACAGATAAGGTACAAGTAAAACATCTTTGAATTTCCCATCTTCTTGTAAAATATCACAAAAAATTCGTGCGTTCAAGACATTCAAATGTTACCACTGTTACTACATGTTTAAGTGAACTACATTACACTGCTTCCTGAATGGAAACCTTTCAATTTTTTTTGTTAAATATACCACCATGTGTCACTTTTTCGATGGTGTTCCAATGCTCCTGTCAAAGATCCGACACCTTCAGGCAACGCTCAACCTACGTTTTTTATTAAACTTCTGACACCTTTCCCATTGAATATTTGACACTTTCAGGAAAACTCCGAAGGCAATGTCATGACTCTGACACTTCAGCCCGTCGAACGACCAACGCTTCAAGTGTCGGTAGGAGTCAGATTTTCAATGCTTTCTGGATAAAAACACCGACGCAATTTCCATGACCCTGACACTTCTGCTCGTCGGAAGGCCAACCCTTCAAGTGTCGGTTTGCGTCATATTTTCGACAGTTTGTGCAAGTTTTGAGTGACACTTTGAAACAGAAATCTGTTGAATAGGGAGCACCATGGTGTGTCAGATCTTCAACCCACTTTGGTAGCATGTTGAATATCCGACGTTATGCCACCGACGGCAAAAAAAAGTGCATGTGTCGAATATGAGACAGAGAACTGTCGAATTTCAGACATACAAGGTGTCGGATTTTGGGTTGAAATTATGTTGTGTTCTCCCTGAGCAACATTTGTGAGAAAGGTGAAGAAACCCCTATAATAATGGTGTTGGGTCCACATGACCACAATGTTGGGGTCACATGGCCCATGATGAAGAAGGACCTAAAGATCACATAAATTTGGTCTTAATAAATATTGGTGTGAAGTATGAAGGATCCCCCAAAGTATTGATGATGGCTCACATAAATGCAAATGTAAGGATGGGTCCACATAAAGAGGAAAAAAACTCTAAAAGGAATAATTATGTGTCTACTAAGTATGATTAGAAGAATTCTCAAATCCCCTTTGATGAAGATATTAAGTGATCATGAAATGAAGTTAAAGTTCCATGATGAATCCTTGAAGTGGGGTATTGACCAACTCAAGTACCCCTTAAAAAATGGAGATCCTAAATTTAGGGATAAGTGGAATGTAAAGCAAGTTAAAGGAATCTTGGAGGGTATAATTAATAGGAGGAGAGGCTTCTCATTTGATCATTAATTAATACATATATATTGAGAAACTTTAAGGACAAAGTGTGAACTTTTGTAGAGAATTTAGTGTGGAAACTTTTGGGATCATCTTTTGTTCTTTGGTGAAGATTGACAAAATTGGAATTACTTTCTCTTACGGTATCAAAATCACAAAATTCTTGGCTCATTGGGAAGATTATTGTAAGGGACATGGGATGAAATAATATAAGGTTTCTTTTGGTGAATGGTTTATTTATTATTTATTCATATTGGAAAAGGTATGGTTCTTACATGTGGGTCTCTCTTGTGATGGTCATGCCTCTCATGGACTAGGGTCTATCTTGTTGTCTTGAAAATGGTATAGATATTGAGTATGTGTTATATCCATTTATTTGGTGATGTTGCATAGATATGTTAAGGTAATTATGATTATGATATTTGATAGATCATGTTGATTATCTTTGCATAGATATGTCATCGTGATAATATTGGCATAGATCATGGTGATTATCTTGGAATATACTAAGGTTAGGAAATGACTATGATATAAGGATTTAAAGATACAAGTGAAATATATTGGTGATTGTTTCTGGGAACTATTGGAAATATATATTTGAGGCATGTACATGTTGAAAGAGATAGTGATATAGGTACACATTGACATAGATAGTGATATGTGTACAGGTTGACAGAGATGGTGACAATTATAGGTTTATTCTCTTATTCATATTAGGGTGGCAGGACAAGGTAAGGAAAATGGGTTTTAGCCTCCTTCTAGTTGATACTGGTAAATATAGTGAGTTGGATCTCATTGAGAATTGGATTCCTCGCTATGGGTTGGAGCATGTGGTAAAACCAGGGGGTTGTAGCCTCCTTTCAATTGGAGTTGATAAACTAAGGGGTTGGAGCATTATTCTTGTTGGAGCTGGTAAATCAGCTGAATGTAATATTTATACTATATAAGAAAAAAATTCTGAGGTTTTCTTCCATTTGGTATTCCATGTAAAATCTCTTGTGTACTATGTATGGTTTATGTGATGATGAATTTTACTATTAATGGTTAATGTTTACATCAAATACTAAAGTTTGAAATGGTTTAAAGTGCCAAATACTGATTCACCCCCCTCTCAATATTGGTGAATATTCCAACATGTTCCACCTAATGGATTTTGTAGAAGATGTGTGTTTGGAAAGCATCATTAGGCACCCTTTGATTCTATAAAAGCATTGGGAGCATAGGACTGACTAGGACTTGTTCACAATGATATTTGTTTCATGAAAAAAACCTCATTAGTAGGTCCAAAGTATCTTTTGAACTTCGTTGATTATTTCACTAGAATTACATGGGTATATTTCTCGAAGAATAAGATTCATATATTTGAAATATTGGAGGAATTTAGGGAATTGCTTGAAAATAAATGTGGTCGACCCATCAAATGTTTGAGATCAGACAATGGTGGAGAATATGTGAGTCAAAAAATTGAAGAATATTTCTTGCAAAATGGAATTTATTAGCATAGATATGTTCCCCACACCCCTCAATAGAATGGATTCAAAGAGAGGAAGAATTGAAATTTAGTAGAAATGGATTAGTACATATTGCAGACCAAAGACCTTTCAAGTAAAAATTTGGGCAAAATTTGCTTATTGTTCAATATAAATCCTAAATTTTTTTCCGACTAGAGTTACCAGTGACATGACTTCGGTTGAGAAGTGGAATTGATGGAAACTCTCTATGGGACACCTGAGAACGTTTTGATGTGTTGATTGGGCGTGTAATACCCCGGTTTTGACCCCATTGCATTAGATGTATATGATGATGTATATATTATAAATGATAATGGTGTGGAGCTAAAGGCCAAGGCCCCACCATTGATCAATAATGCTATGTTTTGGATTTAATTTGTCACCGATTGTATATCGGGGCATGCGGCATATATTATGATGGTCATCATGTAAATATGCATCTACAATTAATTAAATGAACACAACCAGCTACGGTCGTGGCAACTAAATCGAATGGGGCATGATTTTCCCAAGGATAAGGATGTGGGGGAAATTGTCAATTTTGGCCAATAAGGCAAATTACCCATGTGTCTTTTTCCCTTGTCTTATTCCAACCACCTTCTTTAAGAATTTATGTTGGCAGCTGGGAGGAATTATGGCAGTTATTGTTTTGGGGTATGGGATGGCAGGACTGTCAGTCCTAGCCTACGCCCTTCATTCAATTCGTCCTCATCCTTCACGCAGGAAATTTCCACTCTACCCACGATTTTGTCATTTTTCTCCTCACGCCCAGGCTCTTGGCAGTTTTGATCTCACGCAGACATTTTTCTTGGCTCCACGAGTTGCTGAACACCCACGCACTGAAATCTCACGTCCTCCTTGTTGTTTTTTCACCCACGGACAAAAACGGAGCTGTTTTTCCTCACGTAGGACCTCCATCGTTGTTCATTCTTCACAGAGTCGGATTGTTCCCCACGTACAGGAATTTTCCTGGTTTTCCAGCTGCTGCAACAAGCTGAGAGCTGTGCTTTTTCATCCCTGACTGGCTGTGAAGGGCCATTCACGTTTTTTGCTGTCTCACCGACTATTGGTCTCACGCACAGACTATTTGGGATGTTTTTCTTTGCTGTGATTTGTGCTCCCTGATAAGCTTCAGGACTGTTATTTTTCCCCACGTTGTGAGCCGTTTTTTGCTGTTACGTTTGGGGCCTATTGTAGATGGGTTGAAGTCATTTTTCCCTGGTTTAAGTTGTGACAGCTAAAGTAAATTCCCGAGGGCAATGGTTGGTCTTCGGACTGTATTGGGAGCTAGGATGTGGGCTTAGTTTTGCTTGATAAACCTGGTGGCTGGAACCACACAGACAGAGCTAGAGGGCTGGCCTTCTTCTCCATCACCCCTGAATAGCACTGGAAGGGAATGCAGGGCCTGAGGGACTGTGTAGCAGAGAAGGGACTGATTCCTTGTGTTGGGTGTGGATGGGTGTCTTAGAGGTCAGGCTAGTTCTGGTGTAGGTGTCCTTGGCTCTGTAATGAGCTCACCAGCTTAGCAATCTGCCTTCTCCAACTCCTTAATGGCCTGATAAACCCAACTGTGTTGGCTTGGCTGTGTTTTGTGCATCCCTTGCTATGTGTAAGCCTGCTTGTTCCCTTATTCCTTGGAGAATCATGCCCAGCTCGGGGGTGGTAGCGCTGCTGAGAGATTAAGGAGCACACTGGCCTATGGTTGGGTGGAACGTTGCAGTGACGTAGCTGGTTGTAGACCGAATTCTTCATAAGATAAGTGATATTGTGTATTTTACCTCTGCAATCCTATATTTACTGTTAATGAAAATGAAATGAACATGTTGAAAGAATGCTTGTTTGAATGCATGATGTTTCCGCTGTGCCTGATAGATATTTTCATCTGTGCATGATAAATGTTCATGTGTGTATGTTTAAGCATTATGTTTATGCAATTTTTATGCCTGTACATGTTAATGGGGCTCTTAGCCCAGGTATTGAAGCTTTGGGTCGCGTCCTCTTCACCGGTTGGAGGCATGGGGACGTGACAGGGCGCATATAAGTGATAATTGTAGGAATAAATTGGAGGCAAAGAGTCATGCCTGGATCATGATGGGATATTTTGATGAACTAAAAGCCTATTGAATGTTTTCCAATATCAAACAATATATCATTATAAGTAAAAATGTGATATTTGATGAGTATATTTCATATAACAAGTTGTTGAATTAATCTTCTATTTTGTTGCACAATGATCATTTTCACATTACTAAAGAATCTGAATCAACTGTACCGTTCTTTGGAATTTCAACCAGAACAATGGATTCTGCTGTTGATTTGACTGGTAATTGGTCTACCTTGAATAAATACATCGACACACCGACTCATTCGAATGGAAATCACCAACCTGAATCACTGCCAACTTGTTTACCTCAGTGGGTTGTTAAAACAATTGAAGCTAATGGGTCAGATGTTGGAGATGCCAGTATTGGTAATAGACTTGTAACCGGGAACAACATGGAAGAATTACACTGATGGAATGTGTTCTTGAAACCTATGATCTTGACACATATGTTTATTTTCATGGATTTTAGGGATGGTAAAAATATATAACTACTAAAATTGATTCTCCGAAGAAGAATCAGGCTTGGGAGCTCATTCCTTGACAGCAAGGAAATAATTTTGTAAAGTGTCAATGGGTATATAAGACCAAGTTTACTTCTAATGGTGTTATTGAATGCCATAAGGCTCATTTAATATCCAAGGGATTCTAATATCAAGAAGGAAAGAAGGTATAGACTACACTGAAATATTTTCCCCTATTGTAAAAATGAACTTTCTTCAACTGATTCTTTCCCTTGCTACTCATTTTGAATAGGAATTTCATCAAACAGATGTTAAAAGTGATTTTATTCATGGATAATTGTATGAAGGAATATATATTGAACAACCTCCTAGTATTTTTTATAAAGGCTGGTCTTGTTTTTCGAATAAATAAGTCATTGTATGGTTTGAAACAAGCACCTTGTGATTGGTATAAGAAGATTGATCGTTTCTTTATAAATATTGGATTCAAACGTTGTGAATCTGATCATAGTATTTATGTATTACATGTTCATGGTGATACCTTGATTGTGAAATTTTATGTTGATGATTTTTTCATAACAGAAATAATGTCAAACTAATCTTGGGTTTGAATAAACACCTTGCAGATACCTTTGAAATGGTTGATCTTAGTTTGTTGCATTTCTTTCTGTGTTTTCAAAATTTTCAACTAGATGATGGTATATTTCTTTCTCAACCAAAATATGGTTTGGATATTTTGAAATGATTCAATATGGATGACTCTGAGTCTTGTGCAACACCTTATCAGTCGGGCTTAAAGTTGTCAAAATACTATGACTCTTCACAAGTCAATGGTACTCTTTATCGACAATTAATTGGTATCCTGATTTACTTAAATCATAGTCAAATTGATCTCTCCTTTGTTTTTAGTGTGGTTTCCTAGTTTATGCAGGATCGTCAAGAAATCCATGGGAAATCCGTAAAGATAATTGTTTAGTATAGTAAAGGAACTTATCAGTATTGTATTAACTATTGTTACAATATAGAGCCACTGGCCAGGTTCACTAATTTCATTTGGCAAGGCGACATTGATGAACAAAATTCCACTTCTATCTATGTGTTTTGACTAAGTTTTGGACCCTTGGTATAGTCGTGTAAGAAATCAAAGGTAGTCTCTCTTTCAACTATAGAAGTAGAATATCGTAGAGTATTAATGCAGATACTGAATTATTTTGGATTCATGATATTTTATAAGAGCTTGGTTTTCCATTTATGTCCTTTCCTGTTATACATTGTGGTTATTAGGATTATTAATCCTCCCTTATCCAATTTGGTCATATGTCTAAATTAGGAGTCATGTCTAAATTGGGAGTCCATCCAGTCTATTTTTAGTCACTAGCACCATTAGGTCCACTTGGCCTAATTGGGGCACATGTTTTAGTTACTAAAGTGTGGGGAACACTAATTGAGGCCTACTCCCACTGATTACACTTGCATGCATCAGTTTAGGAGCCTCCTAGACCAATCCCTACAATTTAGGAGCCACTAGGAGTGCCGAAACCAACCAAGGTCAGTTCAGTTGAGTTGGTGACTAGTCAAGCTACGTTAGGAGTCAGTTACATTCAGTTCTAGTCCTCTACATTTAGTTAGCACTAGGTTTGCATGGCTGCATGGAGGAGGGGCACATTTCTCACCTACCACAGTTAGTTATCCTTAGTCAACACTGAATGTAACACTTGAGTTGTGTTTTAGAACTCCGATTAACTTCGGTTATGTTTTAGACAAGTTTAGTTAACCATTGAGTCCTCTAATAATGATTTAGACAAGGTATTAGTTACCTACAGTCAAGTAGAGTCTAATTAATTCAAATTTCCTCATGTGGATTCAAATTGCATGTGGATATTTAAGGCATTGTACTTCATTGTAATTATTATCTAATTACTTTTTTTATTAATGAAAGCATTCACAGCTGCAAGCCATTTTGCACTGTTTCATTCTTCAATTGCTGAGTAAATTGTGTGATCTATCTTGTGAGTTGTGTGTTTGTCCATAGATCTATGTGCTCAATTTAATATGGTATCAGAGCCTCAGCGGACAAGACACCTCTCCTCCTCAGATCTCTAGCTGGATCATTTTTTTTTAGCAAAATTTCTCCTTCCAGTACTGCACCAGAAGCTATGAATTTACCAGTTAATATCCGAAGTTAAGAAATTGTTGATCAAGCTTGCTTGATCAACTATGCTGGGTATGAAGGAAATTCCAAAAGTGCAGATTATCAACCTTACTTTGTATGTTTTATTGTGTTACAGGTTATCATCTCTTCTGACAGCATTCGCTACAAGCATCCCTTTCTTCTCACTGCATTTGCTACAACAGATCATTCCTTCTTATTGCATTCAAAATGTTCATCCAGTAGAGCCTCTCACTCCCTTCAACTATCACCAGTGGAAGGATGACATGGAGGTACTGCTCCGCACCAAGAATCTCTTCAGACTTACAGAAGAAATAGAGGTAGTGCCAGTTTTGAATCATGGCAAAGAAAAGTACTGGAGCAGGCTTGATGGAGCTCATGGATACTTATTCTCCTCAGTCTCTCAAGATATTCGATTCCAAATCCAAGTATTGAAGACTCCCAAGAAGATTTGGGATAAGCTTTCCTCCTTATTTGATAAGTAGGATGAGATGAGGGTCCATTAGCTAGAAAATGATCTGATCACTCTTAATCCATCCAACTTCGAATCACTAAATGAATTGTTCACAAATTTCAAGAACCTAATATATTAGTTGAAGCAATTCACAGTGGAGAAGGATGAAGATCAACTCATCCTTTCCATTCTCAAAAATCTCAATGCAGATTACTTAGTATTTGTATCAACCTTCTAAATAGTAAGGCTCACTACTCCAAATAGGAAGATTCCTACTCTTGATGCCTTAATTCAATATCTCACTTCTGATAATGATAAATTGATCCAAATGGGGATCATTCGATCTTCCAAAGATCAAGCTCTGGTTTTAGGAGGAGATAAGGTAGCGAATGACAAAGGGAAGCAAAGATATGAGTCTCATGTGAAGAAAGAGTAGTCAAAGGAGCCTTCAGGTTCGAAGAGAAGCAAGAATAATGGCAAAGGAAAGGCCCTTTGCTCTTACTGTGGAAGGGGCTTTCATTCATAAAGCTCTTGTATGAGAAGATAACTTGATGAAATGGCTCTTCTTTTGAAGAAACATAACATTTATGCACCTGCTAGCGCAAGGAAGGATGACTCTAAAGAAGAAGATGAAGAATACCAAAGGAAATTCCATGCACAAGGCTTGCTGCTCATCAGCACATGTCTTCCTCATTGATTCTGGAGCTTCCAACCATATGGTTGCATCCAGAGAATCATTCTCTTCTTTTCAGTCCTTTGATGGTCCTAGTATTCAGGTGGGCAATAACAGTAAAGTCAAAACAAAAGGGAAGGGCTATGTCAAGCTTGAACATGGAAGGTTCAAATATGTGCTATTTGTTCCCTCCCTAGCTTCAAAGTGAGTGATATTTGGTCCCTTGTCCAATTTGGTCATATGTCTAAATCAGGAGTCATGTCTAAATCGGGAGTCCATCCAGTCTATTTTTAGTCACTAGCACCATTGGGTCCACTTGGCCTAATTGGGGCACATGTTTCAGTTACTAAAGTGTCAGGAACACTAATTGAGGCCTACTTCCACTGATTACAATTGCATGCATAAATTTAGGAGCCTCCTAGACCAATCCCTACAATTTAGGATCCACTAGGAGTGCCAAAACCAACCAAGTTCAGTTGAGTTGAGTTGGTGACTAGTCAAGCTATGTTAGGAGTCAGTTACATTCAATTCTATTCCTCTACATTCAGTTAGTGCTAGGTTTGCATGAATGCATGCTGGAGGGGTGCATTTCTCACCTACCATAATTAGTTAGCCTTATTCAACACTGAATGTAACACTTGAGTTGTGTTTTAGAACTTTGATGAACTCCAGTTATGGTTTAGACAAGTTCAGTTAACCATTGAGTCCTCCGATATTGATTTAGAAAAGGTATTAGTTACCTACAGTCAAGTAGAGTCTAATCAATTAAAATTTCCTCATGTGGATTCGAATTGCATGTGGTTATTTAAGTCATTCTACTTCATTCTACTTATTATCTAATTACTTTTTTTTATTAATGAAAGCATTCACAGTTGCAAGCCATTTTTTCATTGTTTCATTCTTCAATTGCTGAGTAAATTGTGTGATCTATCTTGTGAGTTGTGTGTTTGTCCACAGATCTATATACTTAACCCTATACCCTCGAAAGGTAAATAACATTAAAAATAGCTGACATAAAAAAAATATAGTTATTAGCCAAATAGAGATATTGTTAATTCAACTTTAAGTTGTACGAATTCTTTTAATACCAAAAACAAAGTTGAATAGACATAGTCTCGGCTTCCATCCTTTTACATCACCATTCAAAGCTTAAAAGCCTAAATAAAAGTATTTTAAATACAAATAGAGTTCACTTAAACAAAAAATTGTTTCGGCTACAAAATCCCTTCTAAAAAGAAGTTCCGCAAGAACAACCATTACGACTTTTTAAACGCTAAAAAAATCCTCACGTAACGGCCCAGTGGCATGTTAAAATAAAATTCATAGATTTAAACCAGTACCAAACAACATCACTCTAATTCAACCATGACCAAAAAGGCTCAAAAATTAATTCATTAAGTCACGGCTATGAAAGCCCCAATTTTATTTTTCTACAAAACAACCATTAAGGCTTGAAAAGAAAACAGGATATCTAACAGCCACGTCCGAACAAGTAACCAACAACAAATGGTAGTATCATCATAATCCACCATACAAATAGTGCAGGAGAAACCTAGGTGAAATCGAGGCTTATCGGGGTGGACGCCATCATGGAAGCTCTGTTGGTGGAGTTTAACAAAATCGGTCGAACATTGGAGGGCCTGCACAAAATCCAAAGAAACACAATCGTTAATTACATGATTTTCACAAATTATAAACTTATTATTGTACAGAAGAGTTTGAAACAAATTCCATTATTACCCAAAGAAACGACACAACTGTTTGGAAGTTGTAATCTAACCCTAGCCTCCCTCGTTAGTTCCACGAGGTGAAATGGAACACTGCCAAAAAGAAAATGCAGTTTGCAGTGTTCAGGTGTGAAGTCCCAAGCAACAACAAGGTAAGGACCAAACCCTCGATAGGAAAACAAACAGTAAACAAGAACCTAGTTCACTCTACCAAACAACTCTCTTCACACTGGTGATGGATAAAAACACTCATAGAGTGCCAAAATCACTTAGTAAAATGATGGTGAAGACAGCTAAACATTCAACACTCCCTTCAACAGTCAAAAACCACCTTACAACAGCAGTAAGATTCGTGCTCACTTTTACTACACCAGAACTTGAAAGACAAACTTGCTGAGGAGCTTGTTATGGCTTACGAATGCTTGTGTACAAATGAATTGGAGGACTGATAACAAGCTTGGCGGCCATGAGCTCGCAGATCGACCACCCCAGAGCAAACACAAAGAACAAAATGTAATTTTAGGGTTTGAAGTAAGTTTTATATGTCGCTTTAAGTCAACAAAACCTAATTATTGCACACCAACCATGTGTCCTCCAATGTATTTGCGAGATATGGGTCTCATGATATAGTTCTAAACTATCATTTCAACCTGCACAATCATTTGTTTAAAAGTCAAAACCTTTTGATATTATTTGCTTAATATCTTTATCCTCGTTTTTGTTTTCTTGTTTACATAAACCAAAGACTTTGTGTTTTAGAGGAAATTCTTATACACTAGGGTTTTTATACATAACTATAAACTCAAACTTTTGCATATCAATGTTTCCTCATTTTAAATTATGTTAACTATTGATTTCGTAAAATACGAACAATGGAGGATGAACCAACTTTTTATAGAAATACTTAACCATAGAGACTTTTAAGCTAGGATTTAGTCTAATCATGGTTTTAAAAATTACAATATATGCATTGTAAGCGAAAACTCATATAAAACAGGATCTCATATGCAAGCAAATTAAATACAAATACTTGATTAAGGAGAATCATTAACATAGAATGATTAAAATTTGGAAAGAACTCAAATAAATATAAATAGTACCTTATACCAAACACTAATGATAAATATGTAGTTTTGGTCGCAAGTATGTTTAACATATCTTTTAGTTTTTATACTTCTTAGGTTACTGTTCTCTTAATGACAGAAGTAGATTTGTCCATAAGATGCACCATATAACAATGGAAATACAAGTCTATAACTGAAAACACAAAGAGAAAGGTTAATTGAACAATGAATATGGAAATAAGCAAAACTGAACTAAACCCATTCTATTACAATAGTGTTTTTACAAACATTTATGCAGGTTTCTATCAATAAAAATATTAACAATACCTCTTACAGGATCAAGCTGCAAAACAAACAATTTAACTAGAATTTTATCCTATGCTAGTTGAGTGATATTCTCGATGTGGAATTACTGGTAACAAACTGCTTACCTGTATAGAACCTGCAACAAAAGCATCACTTCACTGCGTTATCTGTAAGCTAAGTAAGGTCTCTCCTACTTGTCAGAAGACAGTAAAAACACTTTTAGTATCAGGTTTAGATATAGTTTTCTTTCCTGTCCTTTTAAAAATATAAACTGCTGAATTTAACATCCGTAACATAGTGCTTCAAAGATAAACAAATAAATTATATAGAACTAAAGAATTACAATGATCTATTCTAAATACTACTGTTTGATTAACCGTTAGCAGTTATTGGTTCTTAGGCAGTGACATCTTTGAACATATTATGTTACATGAAAATTTTTAAATTTTTATGAATTTTTGGATTATTACATGTGGTATCAGAACACAAGGTTCAGACACTAGGACTGAATGCGGCTCAACTTGCAGAAATAAATAGTGAAATTTAAAACATGCATACTGATTTTTACCTTTCTTTTGAAATATACTTCCAGGGAATTTTTCTGAGTTAACTGCAGGTATGGAAATATTGGAAGAATATGTGGATGAGGAGTCTCCGTTTACTGAACGAGGTAATTCTAAAAGAGAACCCATACAAGAAGAAATAACTAATAACTCTTCTGAATTATTACAAACAATCAAGGAACTAAGAACATAGATGGAAACAATCAAAAAGGAAAATGAGAGAATTCTGAGAGCTCAGGAGGAGTTGAATCAGATTTTAATGGAAAGATTTCAGAATGAAGAAAAAGATAAATGAACAGAGTCTAAAGATATGCGTTACCAACATAAAAATAAAAAGTCTAAACAGTTTAAAATCGAAAGTAGCTCATCTTATGAGGTTTATGGTGATCCATATAAAAATAATGATCAATATACTAGTGATAGTAGCGAAGATAATCATCATACAAGAAAGAGAAAGTTTAAACCTTACGAAGAAATCTCTAGAGAATTCAAGAAAATTAAGCCACCAACCTTTAATGGTGAAACTGAGAAGGGAGAAGAAGCTAAATCATGGATGTCTGGGATGAAGAAATATTTTCAAATTTATATTTACTCTAATCAACTGAAAGCCAGAATGGCTATTTACAACCTCACGGGGAAGGCAGATATTTGGTGGCAAGACCTAAAAAGAGTAAAATGCATTAGGGAGGAGAACATTAACTGGAGTACGTTTAAGGGATATTTTAAGAAGAATTTTTTGTCTGAACAGTACTACGAGGAGAGGGCTAAGGAATTTTAAGAATTAAAACTGGGAACAATGAAATTGAAAGAGCTAAACAGTAAATTTCTAATCCTGCTTAGATATGTGCCTTACATTGTGGATGAGAAGCGTAAGGTACAACGATTTCTAAGCTGCTTACCCTTTCATATTAAAAACAGAATTGAATATGAAAATCCAAAAAACTTTAGAAGAAGCAATGTGAAAGGAAAATTTATGTTATGAACATAATTGCAAAAAGAAAAGTATGACAAACTCGAAGGCTAAAAGAACTAATAATTTTGAACAGAGAAAGAAAGGTTTTGTACCTAACCAAAATTTTAAGAATAATAACACACGAAATTTTCTTAATAAAATTTTTGAAGGGAACAAAGGTAATTCACATATAAACCCAAATGGTCAAAGAAATAAAGAATCTATTAATAATCACAGTAACTATACTAAGAATTTTGAACGAAAGGAACCGGTAAAGTGCTTGGAATGTGATGGTCCTCATTATGCATCAGTTTGCCCCAACTGGAAGAATATGGTTAGAAACATACATACGAAACAGGAGGAGATGATTGTCGGTGATCTAGCAAAGACAATGCCCAAGATCAATGCAGCACTGGAGAACATGTAAGCAGATTATCAAACTTCCATGGTGGAAGTGGAAGGTAAGCTGAATCAAATACCTATATCTATTTTAATTGATCCAGGGGCTAGCTTAAGTTATATTTCTCCTGATTTAGTAGAAAAATGTAAGTTATCAGTAGAAAAGTTTGCAAAGTCTTGGTTAGTGCAGCTAGCTATTGGTGCAAAAAGAAAGGTGATAAGCTTTGTTAAGAATTGTATTGTAAAAATGGATCAGTTTGAAACTTATGTTAAGCTTAATGTATTACCTTTAGGTTCTTGTGATATGTTAATTGGTATGGATTGGATAGAACACAGGGTAGTCCTGAACTGTTTTGATAAAACCTTTACTTGCGTAACAATGGAGAAATAATAAATGTAAAAGGAATCCCTAGGAAAATAGCTATAAGACAGATCTTTGCTTTGCAACTTAAGAGAGTTGTTCGGAAGGGCTATAAAAACTTTGCCTTAACAGTAATTAAAGAATAAAATACTAATAACGAAGATAAAATAAAACTGGAAGATATTCTGATCTTGAGGGAGTATTTGGATGTATTTTCAGAAGAAATTTCGGGACTGCCTTCGAAGCAGGAGTTAGACTTCACTATTGAGTTGGTACTTGGTGTAGTGCCCAGCTCAAAAGCCCCTTATCAGATAAATATATTGGAATTAAATGAACTAAAGTCACAATTAAAAGAACTTATCGATAAGAATTATATTAGACCCAGTGTGTCTCCCTGGGGAGCACCTGTTATTTTTGTTAAGAAGAAGGACAAAACTCTACGATTATGTATAGATTATCATCAACTAAATAAAATGACTATCAAAAATAGATATCCATTACCCCGCATAGATGATCTGTTTGATCAGCTATGTGGAGAAGCTATATTCTCAAAGATTGATTTATGATCTGGTTACCACCAGGTCCGAATAAGGGATGAAGACATATTTAAAATAGCTTTTAGGATCAGATATGCTCATTACGAGTTTGTTGTTATGCCATTTGGGCCTACTAATGTCCCAGTTGTTTTCATGTGTGTGATGAATAATGTAATGCATAAATACCTTTATAAATTTGTGGTCGTATTCACTGACGACATCTTAATTTACTCAAGGTCTGAAGAAGAACACAAAGAGAATTTAAATATTGTCTTACAAGAGTTACAAGAACATCAACTCTATGCAAAATTTAGTAAATGTGATTTCTTTAAGGATAAAATACAGTATCTAGGTCATGTAGTGACTAAAGAAGGAATTTCTGTTGATTCTGAAAAGATAAAGGCAATCGAAGAATGGCCAGTCCCAAAAGACGTAACTGACATACGATCATGCATGGGGATTACTGGCTATTATCGAAGATTTATCGAAGGGTTTTCAAGAATTACAAATCCCATAACTTCTTTACATAAGAAAGGGAAGAAATTCGAGTGGATTCAAAACTACGAACATAGTTTTAAAAAGTTAAAAACATTAACAACCACCACACCAATCTTAAGAATTGCTGACCCTAATAAATATTTTGTAGTATGTACTGATGCATGCAATGATGGTTTAGGTGGAGTTTTAACTCAGGAAGGACACGTCATTGCTTATGAGTCTAGGAAGCTGAAAATTCATGAGAAAAATTATGTAACCTATGACTTAGAACTAGCTGCTGTCATGCATGCCTTAAAAATGTGGCTTCATCATTTAATCGAAAGCAAGTTTATATTAATGATAGATAATAAAGGGTTAAAATATATGTTGGATAAACCTAACTTAAACGCTAGGAAAGATAGGTGGCTAGCTTTCCTCAGTGAGTATGATTTTGAAATCCAACATATTAAAGGAGAAGAAAATAACGTTTTTGATGCTTTAAGCAGAAATGCAAAACTGAATTTTGCAGCAACAATCAACACCTATAAAACAAATTTAGAAGAACAATTAGAAGAAGGAATAAGACAAGATGAAAATTATCGGAAATTACAAGCAAAGGTAAGAGAAAACTTAATTGAAAGTTTAAGTACAGGGTATAGTTTAAATGAAAAATGATTGTTATTATATAAAGATAGACTATACGTACTTAATGTATCTAATATTAAGTTGTTGATTTTAAACAAAATTCATAAGACTCCTTATTTAGGACATCCTAGTTATCAGAAAACTATAACCATGCTAAGAAAGGATTATTTATGGCCAAACATGAAAAATGAATTGGCAGAATACATTGCTAAGTGCTTTGAATGTTAGCAAGTAAAGACTAAACACCAACATTCAATTGGGTTACTTCAGCCATTACCTATTCCCAGCTGGAAGTGGGAGATATTCAGCCTTGATTTTATCACATGACTACCTAGAAATCAAAACTTGAATGACTCAATAATGGTAGTTGTCGATAAATTAAGAAAGGCAACTCATTTTATACCTGTAAAAACTACTTATAAAGCTGCGAATATTGCTGATATATTTCAAAACAAATTTTTCGTTTACATGGAATCTCGAAAGTAATAATTTTAGACAGAGATCCTAAGTTTACAGGTAACTTTTGGAAGTCTTTGTTTAAAGGACTAAATACCACATTAAATTTTAGTACCTCTTTCCATTCGTAGACAGATGGATAGACTAAGAAAGTGAATCATGTATAGGAAGATCTGCTCAGAATGTATGTAAAAGAACAACCAGGTAAATGGGAAGATTACTTACACTTGGTAGAGTTTGCTTATAATATAGTCTTTTTGAAATTTTGTATGGCAGGAAGTGCAATACGCCATCTCATGGAGTAATCCTGTTGACACGTTAGTATTAGGACCTGAATTATTAAAAGAGATGGAGTTAATTGTAAAACAAGTGCAACATAACTTGAAAGTTGCACAAGATCGACAAAAAATTCAAGCAGATCTTAAACGAACTCAAAAGGAGTTCTAGGTAGGTGAACATGTCTTTATTAAAGTGAGACGTAAAAAGAATTCTATGAGATTAGGAAGTTATGCTAAGTTAGCACCTCGATATTACGGACCTTTTGAAATACTGTCCAGAACAGGACAAGTAGCATATCAATTAGCTTTACCACCAAACTTAAAGGTTCACAATGTTTTTCATATTTCTGTGTTATAAAAATATGTACATGATGCTACTCATGTTATTAACTAGAATGATGTGCAGGTGGAGCCCGAAGGAGATTTTCTGGTGGAACCGGATTGTATCCTTGAAAGGAGGGAGATCTCACTTCGGAATCACACGATTGGTCAGGTGAAGGTGCAATGGAAGCACCTTAGTCCAGAATAAGCCACCCGAGAATTGGAAAGTCATATGCGGGATGCATATCCAATTCTGTTCCAGGGCAATTCTGAGGACGAAGAATAAATAACATTGAGGACGATGTTATAAATTAAGGGGGTGTGTATGTTACATGCCCCAATTTGCAAAACATTTTCATGTTTTAAGAAACATTATGTTACATTTTATGTAAATTTTGTAATTAATGACCAAGTAGGGTCAAAGATAATTTAATGTAATTTCAGAATATTTTCTTAATAAATAAATGAAAGATGAGACAACAGCTTAGGGAAGCTGTTAAATGAGTGTTTTACTGGTCAATTGATGGAGGTGGCTGGGTTGAGAGCAGATTGACATGTGGCAGCATCCTCAAACTACTTCTAGTTGTTGCAGGTGGCAACTTCCCTATTTTTGTGGTAAAGATTCCCCAAGAAGGTGGAATAAGAGCAGGTGGCTTATTAAGTAAAAACTGACCCAAAAGACCTAGGCATGCTAATAAAACTTCCCATTGAAGATAGCTGAGGCTGCTCATTCTGTATTTGTGATCATTCTGAGTGAATGAAGTGCACAAGTGAATTCAATGGAGGGGACTAGCTGAAGTAAGTTTGAGTGGATAAGTGCTGAAGACCTAAACTAGTGCAGCTCTTGTAAGATGAGTTCATACTGCTGTAAGCAGAACTAAGTTACTACTGAACACTCCATGTAGTTGCAGAGGATTTCTAGACTACATCTCTCACCAAGTACTTCTACCAGGTGGACCAGGAGACAAGCTCGGGGGTCCTGAGAATTGCGGTCTAGCTGTTCTCCAGGAG
>LPNX010007106.1:222148-272693 GCA_001517045.1 Pseudotsuga menziesii | reverse complement strand
ATTAATCAATATTATTTTATTATTTTAACTATTATTTTATTATTTTAGCTATTATTTTATTATTTTCCTTAGGAGGCCCATTTTAGACCCCAAAATTCCTCGAATGTTGGTTGGGAGGAACAGGTTCCTTAAGCTGTTGTCACCTCATCTATACTTCCAATTTTTTACCTTTTTAGTTTTGTCATTTAATTATTTACTGTATTTGGAAAGTTTAAGAGTTTTCAATGATATAGTATATTTCTGTTTTATTTCTGTTAAGGATAGATAGGAGAAATGTGTATGCTGTGAAAGTGAGTAACTAGCTAGATTAGGGTAAATTAGTAGAGAAATTTCTGAGTTAATTAATGGATAGAAAGAAAATACCTAAACTGTATTTTTCCACACCTTTTGCAAGGTAGTACTCTAGTACAGTAGGTTAGTTTATTTTCAAGAAGTGCATTTAATTAAAGTATGTATGCAGATGCAAACAGTTATTTTTCTACAGGATGTTTGTATAAATTGTTTATGGGATTTCTGTTGTATTTGTATTATTTACTTAAAGTACTTAAACAAATTACATAAAAACAGAGGACAGAGCCTAGTTATTACACACTAGTATGTGTAATACCTAAACTGTACTTTTCCACACCTTTTGCAAGGTAGTACTCTAGTACAGTAGGTTAGTTTATTTTCAAGAAGTGCATTTAATTAAAGTATGTATGCAGATGCAAACAATTATTTTTCTACAGGATGTTTGTATAAATTGTTTATGGGATTTCTGTTGTATTTGTATTATTTACTTAAAGTACTTAAACAAATTACATAAAAACAGAGGACAGAGCCTAGTTATTACACACTAGTATGTGTAACTTTATACACCGTAAAACCACAAAAAAATTATATACTATAAAACTTAATATGGTTTCCTAAACAGTTATTATAGAAAACAACAAATTATCTAGATTTACTTAGCAAAAGAGTAAACCAGGTTAAATATTTACACAGTTAGTTCACCTATGTGAAAAATGTAAACTAGGGTTAACTGAAATGAAAGACTAGCTTTGTAAACTTTAAAGAAGAATTAGGGTTTGTAAAAGAACTGTTCTTTTATAACAAAATAAAATCATAATTTATAAATATCAAAATCTAGAGATATAATCCAAAAAGGTACATAATATAGGTAAATTTATTCAATAATACCATTTCTCTGATCTCTTTCCAGAATTCATTTCTGCATTAATAATTATGCTATTATCGAAGTATTCCACTGTCAAAGGTCCTCAAATCATAATTATTATGAAGAGAAAACAAAATTTATTAATAATATACTTAACCCTATACCCTCGAAAGGTAAATAACATTAAAAATAGCTAATATAAAAACAATATATAAATATTAACCAAATAGCGATATTGTTAATTCAGCTTTTAGCTGTACAAAATCTTTTAATATAAAAAACAAAACTGAACAGACATAGTCTCGACTTACAACCTTTTACATCACCATTCAAGGCTTAAAATCCTAAATAAAAGTATTTTAAATACAAACAGACTTCACTTAAACAAAACAACTATTTCGACTACAAAAGCCCTTCTAAAAAGAAGTTCCGCAAGAACAACCATTAGGGATTTTTAAACCCTAAACAAATCCTCACGTAATGGCCCAATGGCCTGTTCAAATAAAAGTCACAGCTTTAAACCAGTACCAAACAACATCACTCTAATTCAAGCATGGCCGAAAAGGCTCAAAAATTAATTCATTAAGTCACGGCTATGAAAGCCCCAATTTTATTTCTCTATAAAACAACCATTAAGGTTTGAAAAGAAAACATGGTATCTAACAGCCACGGCTGAACAAGTAACCAACAACACATGACAGTATCATCATAATCCACCATACAACTTGTGCAGGAGAACCCCAGGTGAAATCGAGGCTTACCGGGGTGGAATCCATCATGGAAGCTCTGTTGGTGGAGTTTAACAAAATGGAGCCAAATTTGGAGATCCTGCACAAAATCAAAAGAAACAAGATCGTTAATTACATGATTTTCACAAATTATAACCTTATTATTGTGCATAAGAGTTTTCACATAAATCATAATAATCATAATCATCATAATTATCGTCATCGTCGTCTTCATCACCATCATGACCATCATCTTCATCATCATCGTCAGCATCATGATGATGATAATCATCATCATCATCATCATCGTCATCGTCGCTGTCTTCATCATCAAGATATTATCATCATCATCGTCTTCATCATCATCATCATCATCATCATCATCAAGAGCATCATCATCATCATTATCATTATAATCATCATCATGACCCTCATCATCATTGTCATTATAATCATCATAATCATAATCATTTAAAATAGTGAATGTTGGGGTTTAATGAATGTTTTTCTCAGCTGTTGAATGATTGAATGGCTTAATGAATGATTTAATGGAAGCTTCTTTCAGCTATTGGGTGATTTAATTTGCAGTAAATTGTTATTTGCAAGTAGATGCATTGGGTTTGTGGAATTGAGAGCGATGTGAGGGGGGGAGGGGTCATAAAGAGATTCCACCTTCACGTGGTTGTTCCTGTTTAGTAGAGAATATTAAATTATTCTCGAAACAAAGAGGAGCTCAATGAATGTTAAGGAAGAATACATTAAAAGCAGTTATTTCTATAATTTTAGTGTTTAATTTTTACTATTGCTATTTGACTCCTCCATTGGAACTTGTTACAGATAATCATCATCTTCATTATTGCTATTTGACTCATCATCATCTTCACCATGATCGTCTTCATCATAATCATCATCAACATCATCATCATCATCATCATCATCATCAAGAGCGTCATCATCATAATTATCATTATCATCATCATCATGACCCTCATCATCATCATTATAATCATAATCATCACCATTATCATCATCATCATGAACCTCATCACGATCATCATCGTGAACCTCATCACCATCATCACCATCATGATCATGATCATGGTCTTCATCATCGGGATGATGTTCATCATCATCATCATCACCATCATCATCATCATCATCATCATCATCATCATCATCATCACCACCATCATCACCATCACCATCATCACCATCATGTTGACATAATTGTCTTCATCCTCCTGATAATCATCATCATGATGTTCATTATTTTTTTCTTCATGATGATGATGATGATGATCATTATCATCATCTTGACCCTCATCATCATCATCATGTCGTCGTCTTCATCATCATTCAAATATATCACAGGGTGAAGTTTCCATATGTTTTTATATATCACATTGAAATATATCTTGATCATCATTATGAGAGTTACTATGCTTACTACATCCCATGTCTCATTTTCAAGGGTGATTGAATTGTTATATATCTATCTACCTTATAATTATTAATTCAATATAGATTTATATTAACTTTAGATTTAGTAAAAAGTAATAAGGATTAAAAGAAATTTAAGCATGAAACAATGAGTAAAAAATAAAATGGATTGTAGTAATATAAACATACTATGATTTTGATCTTCTTTAGTCTTTTTATTTTCCATTATTTTTGGTTTGAAATCTAGTTAAAAAATTAAAATTGAGAAGAATGGTCGGAATTCTAAGTATAAGTTGTTGGGGTTGCATAATTTAGATACAATAGGGGTATTTGAGATGGATGAATTGTTTTATGCATTCAATAATGCAATTTAATCAACTAAAAATTGCAATTTGACCAAAAATTGTGTAGTCAATTGACGATGATAGCAAAAAAATATCCAAATAGTATAGCATTTATACTACTTATTTGAACTATGCTCATTTATTTTAGTATATATATTTTATAATTGTTTAGGAGAGAAAACATATTTTATAATTGTTATTTTACTTTTTATTATTATATAGTTGGATAATTTCCCATTTATCAGTTTTGTGGTTTCAAATTTTATATCTAATTTATTAACTTTATAAATGTGACATTTAAAACTTTAAATATAATAAAATTAAATAGCTTAACTCTAATGGTTGAGTGTTGTGAATTGTAAGTAAAAGTTATGAATTAAATCTTCAAGTTGGTTACCTTTGTGAATATTATAGGCCTCACTTAATTAACTTATATAAAAACTATTTCAATTCAATATTACCAATTTGTTAATTAAATTCATGATTTAAATTCAATATTACCAAATTGTTAATTAAGTTTATGTTTTAAATAAGCCAAGAATATATAACAAAACAAAAAAATAAAAAAGGATTATCATTAAATTTGTAGCAATTTTTTACTTTATATATATATAATGCAAGGATTAATAACTTATAACGAAGGACAACATTCTTATCCATCATTTTTAAATTATTAAATTAGAGTCGAGATGGTTGGTTGTATGGTCCCACTCACTCGCTTAAGGTTAAGTGAGAAATCCCACTCACTAAAAGGTAAAGGACATGCAATATGTAAGTTAATACAAGTCATCCCCCAAACATGGTTAGGGTATATAGGTCATTCCAAACTTAGTTGGGTTTAAATCAGTGAACACACTAAGATCAAGCGTTGAAGATGAAGGGACAAAATGAAAGATAATATATATAGCACATGACATTGATTCAACAAAAAACATTTACATAGATGCCAACATAGCCATCTACAATAATCTATGCATTCAAATATATGACATTAATACATGTCACAACTACAACACTTGGGCAGCTGCCAAGCTACCGACATAATCATCTATGAATTACAGGTTCATATAGTGAAATTTTGGTAGAATATAATAATGAATTTTACTTTTACTCTAAAAGTCACCGGGATTATATTTTATCCTCACTCTTACAGAGTCTACCAACCTCCACAAAACATTAACAATGAGTTTTATTACTAACAATGAGTTATATGAGAGCAAGACTAACTCCCTCTTGTAGCCATTCTAGGACACATCATGAAGAAAACCCTCCCACCCAATGTAGAGTTTCAAATGATACCAAGAAAATCATGGAAGAATACATTTACAAATCCATAAGCATCAAGGGAGGCTCAAAGACGATGATGATCAACATGATGAAGATGGTGGTGATGATGGTTATGATGATGATGATGAAGATCATCATGATCACGATGATGATTATCATGATGATGAATACGATGATGATAAACATGATGGTGATGATGAAGATGATGGTGATGATGGTCATCATCATCATCATCATCATCGCCATTACCATCATTATCATCATCATGACGATGACGATGATGATGATGATGATGATGATGATGAGGGTCATGATGATGAAGACGATGTTGATCAAGATGATGAAGATGATGTTGATGATGGTGATGATGGTTATGATGATGATGATGGTGATGATAATGATCATGATGATGGTTATCATGATGATGAAGACGATGATGATCAACATGATGATGATGATGGTGATGATGATGATGATGATGACGAGGGTCATGATGACGAAGACGGCGACGGCGATGTTGTTGTTGTTTTTGTTGTTGTTGTTGATGATGATGATGATGATGACGATGATGATCAACATGATGATGATGATGAGGATCATGATGATGAAGACGATGATGATCAACATGATGAAGATGATGGCGATGATGGTGATGATGGTTATGATGATGAGGATGATGATGATGATGAGGGTCATGATGATGAAGACGATGACAACGACAGCGATGATGATGACGATGATGATGATGATGAAGATGATGATGAGTGTCATGATGATGAAGATGATGACGACAATCATGATGATGATGATGATGATGAGGGTCATGATGATGAGGATCATGACGACGAAGACGATGATGATCAACATGATGAAGATGGTGGTGATGATGGTTATGATGATGATGATGATGATGAGGATCATGATGATGATCAACATGATGAAGATGATTGTAATGATGGTTATGATGATGATGATGATGATGATGACGACGATGATTAACATGATTGATGAAGATGATGATGATCAACATGATGATGATGATGAAGATGATGGTGATTATCATCATTTCCATCATCATCATCGTCATCATCACCATTACCATCATCATCATCATCATGACAACGATGATGACAACGATGATGATGATGATGAGGAGGGTCATGATGATGATGATGAGGGTCATAATGATGAAGACGATGATGATGAAGACGACGATGACGATGACGACAATGACAAGATGATGATGATGATGATGATGATGATGATGAAGATGATGATGGTGATTATGGTGATCATCATCATTTCCGTCATCATCATCGTCATCATCACTGTCATCATTGCCATTACCATCATCAAGATGATGAAGACAACGATGATGATAATGATGATGATGATGAAGACGACGACGACAACGATGATGATGATGATGAGGGTCATGATGATGACGAAGACGATGATGATCAACATGATCAATATGATGGTGATGATGGTTATGGTCATGATGATGAAGATGATGATGATAAAAATTATGATAACGATGAAGATGATGGTGATCATAATCATCTCCATCATCATCATCATCATCGCCATCATCATCGCCATTACCATCATCATCATCTTCATCGTCATCATCATGACCATCATCATCATCTTCATCGTCATCATCATGACCATCATCATCATCATCATCTTCATCGTCATCATCATGATCATCAACATCTCCATTTTCATCATCATCATCATCATCATCTCCATCGTCATCTACATCATCATCATCTTCATCATCGCCATCATCACGATCATCATTATCAACTTCACCATCTTCATCATCATCATCTTCATCTTCATCAGCATAATCATCGTTGTCGTTGTCATGATCGTCATCATCATCATGATCATCATTGTCCTTGTTTTCATCGTCTTCACCATCATCGTCATCTTCATGATCATTGTTGTATCTCCCTCATAATAGAAGTCTCAACATGTGGTGAAAATTGCCTTACTTCAAAACCAAGATTGAGGTAATCATACAATACCAAATGATTGATAACAACATAAAGGTAAGTACATGGCACATTAGATGGCGCATTAGATGGAACATTAAGTAAGTACATGGCACATTAGATGGGTAAGTGCATGGCACATTGGACAAACAACATGGCACATTAGATGGGAAAGTACACACATTAAATGATTGATATCTACATAAAGTCCATACAAGACATATGTTTTAAATAATGCATTCAATGATTGACATTGGTTTTATGGCCATTGTCAACTAAATAAAACAAATTTGTGCCCATTATTGACAACAACATCACAATTTGTCACCTCTCATGCCTGCGGAAATTGCATTGTGATTTGTGTCCATCCTTTGGCCCTCCGATGAGTATTGTCGACCTATCGCGCTTGCGGAAATTGCCATTAGAGCATTTTTCCTATCCTTTGGCCCTCCGACGAGTAAGGTTTTAGAGGTTTCAGAGGGAGATTTCTGCAACTTTCTTTATAGTTACCAAGGGCCAAGGACTTGGAGAGAGCCATACACTGAATATGAAGGGCCAACGACCGGTAAGTTAGTTACCAATATTTCATTCAATGTCCTATATAAATAGGGGTTTAATTGAGTAATATGTAGGTGTTTATTAAGTGTTGGTCGATGATTATTGGAGCTAGGCCGTGACTATTTGAAGGTTGCTAGATATGGCTTGTGACAGTTTCAAGGCTGCTAGGGCTAGGTTTTGATAGTTTGAGCCTACCTAGGTTGGTTCATAACCCTCATAGGCTTCCTACTTCTTTTCTGTAGTGTACTGCTACAACAATTCTATTAGATCGCTTAATGCTTAATGGAGGGGGTTCGCTCTCGTTCTGGAACATAGGCACTCGGTGTAGCTCTGCCATCTCCAAGGATTCCATTATATAGCCATGATTTTACTGTGATTTGGCACATGCAGAAAAAGGAAAGCACACACAAAATTTCAGAAACTATGGATAGGCCCTTATAAGATAGTTGTTGTATTAGAAAGAAAGTAAAAATAATCGTGATTTTCTTCTTCTTTTGGGGCTAGGACATTTCTTTCTGTGCTTCATGTTATCTTCTTGCAAAGAATTCCTAAAAAATGACCATCTATGAGAGAGGTCGAGGTCAAGGTCTATGTCTGCTATGGGCAATACCAAGTTTATAAGCAGTTTATCCAGCTACAACAGACCTCAAACCAGATAGATAGATAGTGTTATCTAGGTTGCTGTGTGTTAGGGATTCATGTGTATGAAATGAAAGCCATACACTTTGAATGTATATGCATGCTTGTTGTGTATGCTAGCAAGCATACAGAGTCAATAAAATTTGTTGTGTATGCTTGCTAACATACACAATTTCCACTTGGGGCTTGATAGTGATAAAAGCAAATGAGCATGCAATTCTTCATGTGTCATTCATGCTTAGTGTAACGCTCCACTTGGGGATTTGTTATTGAATTATTTCATGCAAGTTATTGAGTGTCTTTGTAAGATATGACTCTTAGAGAGAACATTGTAGTGATTATTAGTTAGTGTTATGCTAGCTATGTGAAGGATCTTGAAATAATGAGTATTTTTATTATAACAATGTTCGCTCTCAACTGATTCATGCACTAGGGTTCCTTGGTTTGTGAGATGCAAGTGAAGAGTGTGTTATTGGGATTGGATAGTGGTGTGATCCTTATATATTGATGTTGATCTCCTTGAAGAGGATTTTGTAGCTTGGTTGGATGCCTTGATAAGGCTTGCTATTATTAGTTAGGGGTTGCACTAATTGTGGATTCCCTAGATAGGGTTTGGGTTTCATTGAGAGTCCTTTCTTATGATGAATTGGACTTATTTTACAATATTGGTATTAGATGAGGTATTTAGCATGACTTAGATGAGACTGCATATTTGAAAGGTGTTATTATATATCTAATGTTAATGAATTTAGTTTCATGTATGCATACCATACATGTACTATTGAATGGTTTTTGTATTGATTTAACATGAATTAGATGAGACTGCATATTTCAAAGGTGTTATTATATATCCAATGTTAATGAATTAAATTTCATGTATGCGTACCATATGTTTACTAATAAAGGGTTTTTGTATTGATTTACTGTTGAAGTATGTCTTTGTTGTCTATTTATTTGAACTTGTCTACCATACTGGTGGGAGAATTTAATGAAGTATTTTCAAGTGGTTACTAAATATTTTATTTTTTCCTTAACACTCAAATTTATATGAGATATACCTATGATCAATCTCATTGGAGTGAATTGAAATTTGTGAATTGGTTAAAGTGCATATTTCTTGGCGAAATTTTCCTTGTTCACAAAATTCCTACATTTATTAGTTGACCCATAAAGGCATTTATAAGTGCACAATGTAACCCAATTCTTGTGAGGCTTTCACATTTTATCTCCCCTTCCTCTTGGGTTCCCACCACCAATTTCACTGCAACATCCACTTTAGTTCTTATTTTAGATTGGCTTGAATCCTTCATGACCAATACTTGATTTTCTTGATGTAAATCTTGCTTAGGCTTACAACATATCTACATCTCTATCCATTTTTCTTTCTCCCATGACTATTCTAACACTTATAATTCCAAAGACCAAGGACCAATTAATGTTGACTGAATATTTTAGGATGAAGCACTATTTAAGGGCCCTATAATGTTGAGCATCATTTGAAAACTATTTATAAAAATTACTGCAATCAATAGGAGTAAACTTAGCACTTAATTATAACAATGATTTTTAGTTAACTTAAGAAAAAATATTTCTCTCAGATAGAAGTTATCTCTCAATTAGAAAAAACTAGTGCTTAATATAATGATGTCATTCCTAAACCATTAAGCCATGTACCACTAGGAAAACCCATCGAAACATGAGAAATTGATATTTGACATGCCACTTCCACCTAATTATTCCAACTTATAAAGAAAATGCTCTCTTTCATGTTATCACATCCCAACCCACATTTTCTTTTGAGAATGTTTTTAGTGTCTAGTGTGGTAATGATTTTCAACATGTTCTTATCACCTTCGTATTTATGAATCCATACCATGATTAATAAGAGTTTTATGGTATTTATTCATGAACCCTTTTGTATATGTAAAATAATATTTATCCTTAAAGTGTTGAGGCCCCCCTACATACTAACTCGCCCCTCTTAAAATACTCAAAAGAGAATTTCCCTCCCTCAAGAACCAATGCCTCCTTGGATAGATAATCTCATGCAACATAGCAATACAAATTTGGAAATTTGGGTACTGGCTCAATGCTAGGTCAAGAGATGTGTCAAGATCCACTATTGGATGAAATGGGTTTACGAGTTCAATTGGTTGAGTCTCAGATGGTGTACCATATTGACGTGATCGAGCAACTTATTTGATGTCACATGAATCAATATTGAGTATGTGGTAATTTCATTTTCTAGACTATGAAGGAATGGAAGGTAGTGTGGTAAGTTAATTTTCTATACTGGGAAGGAATGGAAGGTGACTGTGTATGCATGCTTGTTGTGTATGCTAGCAAGCATACACAATCAATAAATTTTTGTGTATGCTTGCTAGCATACACAACAATCAAGCAAATTTTTTTGCTGTGTATGCTAGCAGGCATACACAACAAAAAAAATTGCTTGCTTTGTTGTGTATGCTATTAAGGATACACAGTCAATACAATTTGTTGTGTATGCTTTCTAGCACACATAACAAAATTTGTGTTAAGCATACACAGTCAATAAAATTTGTTGCGTATACCTACTAGCATACACAACAAAAACATTTGCTTGCTTGTTGTGTATGCTTGCAACCATACACAATAAATTTTATTGACTGTGTATGCTTGCTAACATACACAACAAGCATGTATACACAATGAATTTTTGTTATTTTGAAGAATGTTTGTTCCTTTAGTTTTGTTGACATTATGAATCATGATGAATGTTATGAATTTATGACTTAAATTTAAATCCATTGATGTATCACAATTCACTATGATATCATGTTACTATGTTAGTGTTACTGACACGTTGACACATGTTAGATAGTAGACTTTATTTAATTTTTATGTTAATGTTAGTAATAAGTATGTTATTGTTGTTAACTTGTTTATATCATTGTATCAGTATGAAATTCATTTTTATTTCAGTATGAAAATTATATGTTATGATGTTGATGTATCAGTATGATGTAACATGTTAAATTGTTAATGTATGATTCATGAATCTATGATTAAGGTCTGTAATGCATCTAGAGGCTAGAACTGCTCCCAAAATGTTGTTTAGAGGCTCAGAACAGTTCATATAATGTTTAGGTTTTGGATTTATGTCTATTTTCAAGCCCATATTTGTTACTCTCATGCTGTCTTTGGCCACAATTAGCCCATAATTAAAAATTCATGTTTTTTTAGGGCTACTTGAGGCCACAAACAGACCCAGAATTGCCCATAGTGCTATAAAAATGGTATAGACCTATCTAAAAAGTAATATTTGTCATAGGACAAATATTTCTAATCCATTTACCAATTACAAGCCATCTTTGTCATAGGAAAAAAATTTATAGAATGCCTTTGCTTGTAATTGGTAATAACCCCATTAATTTGGGACCACTTAGAATACTAGGCAATATTGGGACACAATATACTACAAAAGATGGACGAGAAAATGGCTCAAATGAAGACTAGACTAAAGGAAGATAAAAATTGTTAAAATAACTATAACAATACAAAAGGGGACTTACTTCCCTATAGTTGATTTATTGGTGTCTGAAGCCCATCTTGATGAAGAAATGGTTTCCTAGAAGATCAAGTTTAAACTCTTCCTAGATTAACCAGTTTCATAAAAAAAAACTATAAAGATAACCACAGGTTTTTTTTTCTTCTCATAGAGATGCATATTTTATTTTGGAAATGTATGTGACCTATATGCTTAGTAATGAATCCACATGTTTCAATATGATTTTATATATCGAATGCCTTACATAACCCCTCTAAGTTGGAATCACTTAAAGTACCAATCAATTTTGGGACTCAAGATACTACAAGAGATGGAAGAGAAAATGGCAAAGACAATGATTGTTTATAGAACTATGAGAATACAAAAGGGGACTGATTTCCCTATAGCTTATTTAATGGTGTCTCCCACCCATCTTGAAGAAGAAATGGTTTCCTAGAATATCAAGTTGCAATTCTGGGAAGATAACCAGATTTAGGAAATAAAATTATAAAGATAACCATAAGGTTTTCCAATTCTTCTCATAGAGATGAATATTTCAATTGAGTTGAAAAATTATGGGAGCCTTATTATAAGTCCTAGGTCAGTTCTGTTCGTAAAGGCCATCAGTAGGAGGATTAGTTTTCAATTATGGTTGAAAACTATGCATGTTTTCATTTGTCTCTCTGCCTTCATAACAACAGTCAACGAAATTTTAGGGCACTCTGATTTGAGTTTTGGGCATGGCAGAGACCTGAAATATGGTCCATCCTATGGTAGAAATGCATCAATACATTGAGTTTTCCTTCCAACACAAGGGGTGGGAAGAGGTTACAAGATCAATATTTATCTGTTTGTTTTGGGAAATCTTTGACACACCATCAATGATGGACCTATAGCAAATTCTCCATTATATTGTCTTTGAGGAATATTTAGTGTGCACAAAAATGATTATTGGTGAGAGATATTGTATTTTGATGACAAGAGCCAACTGGAAGTGTAGAAAAATTGTTTTTGAGGTGACAATGGGTAACACCGTTAGGTTATAGTTGGGATAGCTTGTTTTTAGGGGCTTAATCACACATGTTAGCTGAAGCTGTAACAATGACTTTGTAAAACTACTTTTGGTAGAGTTCAGTAATAAATCATTGATGGAGTTGATTGTGTGCCAAACTATAAGCACAATAGCTTGTGTTTTTTTAATCTAACATAGCTCAAGGATTAAATGAAACCCCATGCTTATTATGCTTGGTGCACCCATTATATTTCCTTCTCTTTCTTTGAAGAGAAGGTAGGCCCTACCCATACATACAAAATTGTAGTTTATATTGTAGGTTAGATATGTCTGACACTAGCAATGGAAGTCAGGCATTTCTCCACCTATATAGACACAAGCTTCTTGTACAGCCTGCTTCAACGAAAATATTGGTAGCTTCTTCCTTATTCACCCCTTAGTATAGTTAGCAAAACATGGACTTAAAAGAAGGATTCGCATAAACTTTGTTGGAAATTAATGGATAGTAGTCTAAACATATATATGTCAAAATGAATAGCACTGGAGGGATGGAATTATAAGGGATTGATGTCCAAAGAAGGAATGTTTTCTCCTTGTGTTGCATAAGTAAGTATTGTGGTTTTCAAACAATTGATCCAACATAAAATTTCAATAGTGGTATACTTTGAAAATACTACCCTTTCCTTTCAATTATATAAATTGTCCTGATAATTCTATACATCCTTTTTCACCTTAGTGGTGCCATAGGCTGGCTACGACGTGGAATGGACATTGTAGTATAATGAAACAATTATTCCATGACCCTTTTAGGTCTACGTTTCCTTTAGAGGCATCTCAACCAGGGTCATATATGATACTGACAATGATGTTTGACAATTAATGGCGACTTATATTTTGTCCACTTGTCCTTTGAGTTCATGCTTTTAGTTGTCATTGTTCAGTATGGCTGTAATGTATCAATGTTTTTTATTGTGCATGTGTTTGTATTTCGTATAGATATTGTGTACTATGTGTGAGTGGAAATTGATTGAACACTGTATTTTCATTTTCACTACTAATAAGAAAATCAATGACTTGTTCAACATAGTAAATATGAAATTTGATGCTTGTTTATCTGTCTTATTCCTTGATGATAGATGTATAGGAATGCATGGTTATTGTTTCTGATGTTTATTTTCTGTATGTTTTAACGTTTAGCCTCTCATGTTCCCCGTATCCCAATGCATACTCTGAAATGTGAGGGGTTTTAACCTTCCTTAGTTTCCCCTCTTCTTCCCCTCATTTCTACACATTATGTTAAAAAATTAATGTAGTTGTTTCTTGATTATGCTATTTTGCTTTAGACTCTAACTTCATTTTAAATTGGTACAGTTATATCGGAAATGGAGTCATCATGTTACGACAATATTGTTCTTTGCATTTGGATTGTGGTCATTATGGGAAGGATTCATACAGGAAGGGTGTGTTTTTCTTACAACTATTTCTCTTCTCTTACTTTGAGATTGTCTATCTAAAGTTTTTGATATGCTTTGGTTTTTCTATGCCTACTGTGGTGGGATATTTTTCTTGCAGAGAGTCAAAAGAGTTGGATGAGGTGGAAGCTAAGCTGGTTAGTTATAGGTTTATCACATTTTTAACTAAGTAGTCACAAGCATTTTGGTTAACTGGTAGTTGATTCCTTCAAAACTACTCTATTCTCAATTCATGCACAAAACTACTCAATTCTCAATTCGTTCTCTAGGGCATTTTGTATGTTTCTTTAAGGATATGCATTAGCAATGAAGGATTCTCTGTTTATATATCAAATTTTAAGATGGATCATCAATGGACTCATATAGCTATAATTCTTCTGTTAGATACCGAAGATTTACCTTTACCGAATATTTGTCAATCAATGATCTCATGCTAGTGTAATAGTAATGTTTGATATATACAGACATAAAACTTATGTTTGTATGAGGTTTTTTGCAAGTTAATTATCTCATGCAACTAATTTGAAAATTAATGGCTATATGTATTTCCTCATTGTAGAGGGAACACTCTTTGTAGAGGGTACACTCTTTTTAGAGGGGTTATTCAACTACTAGTGAGTTGATTGACTTTCAAATGAAGTTTGTAGTGCCGTGAACTATTTTTCATTGATTTTGGATATGCAAATGGTTTGATATTCTTAATCATTTTCTAACTTTTGAAAATATGAAATAGAGTTGGAGAAATAACACAATGACATTAGAACTTTGAGTAACAATAAAACCATTGATTCGAATACCGAGGCTTATAATACTTTAGATGATTTGACTACATAAGAAGTCTAAAACATAAAAGTGAAGGCTGAAGCACATAATTTTTTCAAAAATGCAACATTCTTCTTTCATAGGTTTTTTTAGTAATATGACATCTTTTTGCATGCTTATCACTAATTAGAAGGGTTGTGCAATGTATCAATTTGACCTCGTTATCTATGCCATAATTTTTAGAGTGTTCCAGTACATCCTAGGTAGAAAACACCTCTTCTCCAATATTTTGGGAGTCTTCTGACAAGGGGAAAGTTGAATTCCTTTGAGTTATTGTAAATTTCATGACTAGTTGGAAATAATAACAAGAAAAACCTATTGGATAACTGACTTGTTGAGGACAAGCTAGAATGCAGTGAGGAATTGGGAGATCTTGTGAAGGTGAAATTTAGTGTTGTTATTTAATGTGGTATCTCATCATCTGCTTAAATATCATCTCTGTAAATATGTTGACAATGTGTTTGTGGTGATATAATGTGTGCTTGTAGACCAATAGAGTGTGACTGCAACTTATTTTTAGAAGCTAAGAAAATTAATGACTACAGTCTTTTACTTGGTGTTCACCTACAAGCTCCTCATTTTCCTGCTAAATTTTCACCATAGCATTCTTCAAACATGCCTCATTCAATTGATGCAGCTTTTGAAATGTCGAAGTTTGAAGGTAAGCCCCTTACATACAAAAGAGATGTGATTTCAGTGATTCCAATCATCCCCTTACATCATTTTGTATTTGGTATATACTACTTATTTGTTGAATGTTATTCGTATAATAATTTTTTTAGATGCTTCCCCAACATAGTTTAGGATCTCTTATTCCTCCACAATGGCATAGAAATCCTAAATGTAGAATGAGTAATTTATTTTTCAATGTTTTCTTTTTCATATATACATTTATGTGTGCATGGGTTGCATTGTTTTTAATAGTTAATTCCCCCTTCTTTATCTGTTTAGTGATGAAAAATTAATCCTTTGGGTGGGAGATAAATAGGAGTTGATAAATAGGTGGTATATATTTTTTTAACTATATAGAAGCCTGTCGGTTATCTGACGCTCTATGATGATTGTTCGATGAGGTTTCCATAGGTCAAATAAGAGCGATCTGTCGAATGTCGTCGACAAACCAACTAGTACCCGTCGAATATTCAATGTCATAATCCCGAAATTCAACGGCATAAGCCTGAAATTTTAAAAAGAAAGTGTCTCAGATTCGACAAAGATAAGTCGAATTTTTGACATGATGGGAGTCGGATATTCGATGGCATAAGCCCAAAATTTTACAAAGGAATTGTCTCGGATTCGACAAAGATAAGTCATATTTTCGACACAATGGGAGTCGAATATTCAACAACATAAGCCCAAAATTTTACAAAGGAACTGTCTCAGATTCGACAAAGATAAGTCGGATTTTTGACACTATGGGAGTCAAATATTCGACGGCATAAGCCTGAAATTTTACAAAGGAATCGTCTCAGATTCCGCAAAGAGAAGTCAGATTTTTGACAATATGGGAGTCGGAAATTCGATGACGTATGATGTCAAAAATTCGACATGGTTTGGCATGTGGTCGAATATTCGACGACATGCCAACGACGAAAAAAAAAATTGTAGTTGTCGAATTACCGACAGGCTTCTCTCAAATTTCAAACATGGAAGCCGTCAGATTTTGGGCTCAAATTCTGTTCTGTTTCTTCTTCCCCTTTGGTGGAATCATATCCCCTATAGTACCCTTTACACAACTATATTGGAAAATTTTATTATTTTCTAGCATAATATTTACGTATATTATGAATTGGAATGGTAAGCCAACCATATGGCCAAATACAGATATATAATATATACATGCCTATCAATTCATTAGTTGGGCCTTGGCCTTGAGTTCCACACAAGGAATCTATACTAGAATATTTACATTGTTTACATGATTTTGATTAAACACATTCCAAGTCAAAACTAGTGGTATTATAGTCCCCCCACCCCCACATTGGAATAACACCATCCTTGGATTTTGCTCAAAATCAGACCAAAACTAGGTGCGCCTCTTCCGTGGCATCCTCCAACTCCAACATAGCCTCATTGGGAATGACGTGCTTCCAATGCACCTTTACCAATTCAATGTCTTGATTCTGGAGAAATTTGACCTTCATGTCTAGGATGGATAGTGGTTTTGTTTGGAACTCTTCCTCGGGTTCCATCTGAATCACATCCCAATTAATCACATGGTTAGGATCATGTACATATTTTTTAAGCAAATAAAAATGAAAAACATTATGATCTCTAGTGTGAGCAGGTAATGCAATTCTATATGCAATTGGACCTATCCTTTCAAGCACGTCAAATGGCCCATAATATCTTAGAGATAGCTTGGCATAAATTCCAAGGTTCAAGAAATTCTTCCTCGACCTCACTCTAAGGTAAAAATGATCCTCGACACTGAATTCCCTATGCACTTTGTTCATACCAGCATAGATTTTTCATCTATCATGGGATGCCTTTAAATTCTACCTATTTTTTGCAACCTATTGTTCCATTTCCCTAAGCAATTTTGGCCCAAGTACAATTCAGTTTACTATATCATCCCATGTCACTGGTGTCCTTCACATTATATCATACAAAGCCTCAAACAGGCTCATGTCCATTGAAGCCTACTGCCCATTTTTATATACAAACTCTACCAAGTGTAGATAATCTTCTGACTTTTATGGTTTGTCCATCACATACATGTGAAACATGTCTTCAAGAACCTATTTTACTCTTTCAATTTCCCCATTTATTTTTGGATGATAGGCCAATGCGAAAGTTCGGTTGTCTACCCAAATCTAAAAAAAGGATTTTCCATAAATTTGAAGTAAATTTGGTATCCATGTTTGAAATTATTGCTTTGGGAAATCCATGCAATCTAAAATTGTCCTTCATGAAATTATTTGCAATGACATATGTTTTATATGTGGATTTACCTAGTATAAAATGTGTTTCCTTATACAATTTATCCACCACAACCATGATGGAATCATGTTGTCTCACAGTTATTGGAAAACTTGTAATAAGATCCATGGAAATTACTTCCCATTTCCATTTCAGAATCAACAAAGTATGCAACAAAGTTGTTGGGTGCTGGTGCTTAGCTTTCACTTGTTGGAATTTCATACATATTGAGATATATTCAACAATATCTCTTTTCATCCCTGGCCAAAAATTTGTTTCCAAGATGTAGCAATTGTTTTCTGGTATCGTTGGTGACCAGAATATGACATTTTATGGATTTCATCCATAAAACTTCTCATCAAGTTTAGCAAATTTGGAATATAAATTATGTTTTTATAAATAATAAATTCATCCTCTTCCAAATGATACCCTTCATACCTCTTTTACAAAATTTGCTGATGTAAATTTTCTTTTATTTTCACATATAGTTCATCTCAGCAATATATTTCACAATCTGCTGCCTTAAATATGATTGACAAGTGGTGATGGTTGCCACATGCATTTCATGCATATTCTTGCTGAGTGCATCAACCACTTTATTTTCTTTTTCTTTTATGTGTTTTATTTCAAAATCAAAGTCATATAAAATTCCAACCATCTAGCTTTCCTGGCATTTAATGTTGGTTGCTCAAATAATTATTTCAGACCACAGTGGTTTGTCTTAAGCTCAAATTTCATAATCTTTACAAGGCTGAGGAAGAATCAAATATAGAACCAAACAAAAAGGTGAATAAATATTATCCAACAATGACATAGAAGATGAATATGACAAAAAGAAAGAGACAAAGGTACCAAGTAAGTTACTCTCCAAATGTTTTAAATGTGGAAGAATAGGACATGCTACCACTGAGTGTTCATATGAAGAAGGAAAATATAGTAATTCAAAAGAAGAGGAAAATTTCCTCATGTCCATGATTACAAATCCTATTGATGAAGAAGATGAACTACAAGAATCTCTTGAAGGAATTGAATACAAAGAAGAAGAAGTTGATCTTGAAAGACAACTAATATGCATCGTAGATTAAATCAAGAATATCAAGAAGAAGAATGTGTTTTTAGAAGATATACTAGAAGAATCAAAATGTAAAAAGCATAAATAACTTGAAGAGACTAAAAATACTATTGCTTCCCTAAAAATACAAGTGGAATAAGCAAAAAAAAATGAAGTCGTTTGAACAAGTCAACTAAAGGATAAGGAACAAATTTCCATACAAGAGAGTTTGAGATTGTTACTATACAAAAGAAATAGGAGAATAAAACTTCCACAAACTTAAAGTTTGAGAAGAGCACATTGATTTTATATGATATGCTTATCCAAAAAATATATACACTTGAAAAAATAGGATTGGATTATGATAAACAAAAAAATGTTGAAGTAGTTGAAAGCTCCAAACCACCAACAAAGAAAGTTGAATGTTCTAAGAGAAATGAAGAGAAGGCTAAGATTTATGTAGACATTCTCAGAATCTCCCATCAAGGCGGACAAAGAATACAAAGGAAGGATTCATCATCAAGGTTCATAGAAAGATGAATAGAGAGACGTTGCATCATTACGAATATGTTCTACAACTAGGTACCCAAGCATATTTCTTGGTATTTGTTTCTCTTGCAACAACTTTGGGCATAAATCTAGATATTGCAAAGCTTATGAAGAAAATTCTCAAGAAAATGGAGGTGTCCACTCCAACTACAATCTTGAATGTTACAAGTGCCACAAGTATGGACACATGGAAAGAAATTGTAGAATAACGATGAATCATAATGTTGAATGCTACAAATGTCATGACTAAGGACACATGGAAATATATTGTAGTAGCAACATGGCAAGATATCCTAGACAAAAGATTAAAAATGTTTGGATAAGGAAATCAGAATATTTTCAGGGGGATCATCACCAAAGAGAAGAGATATTGTTAGGGGGGGTTACCTTTTTCCATTGATGTCAAAAGGGGAGAGGACAACATAAGCATGAATACATGGGTAGCATGGTTCTAGGGGGGGTATGGTGGTTTCCATCAATGACAAAGGGGGAGATTGTTGAATAATATTGTCATTAATGTCAAATTTTTAGTGTATATAATTATAAAGAGGTCCCATTATGATGTATCTTTAAGCATGACCCTCATGAAAAGACACTTTGGGTTGTACACATATGGGATAAACCCCTAAAGAAGTCCCTAAGGTTCCACAACAGGATTTGAACCCGAAATACGACATTTCATATGGATGTGTTGGACAACAATCACTGGAAAGAATGGCGATGAATTTTTTTTTATAGCTCCGTTGAATATCCGACACATCAGGCGTCGCATATCCGACCCCCAAAGTGTCGAATATCCGACCCTTAAGCGTCAGATATTCGACGGTGTCGAATATCCAATGGTATGTGGACCCGATAGTGTCGGATATTCGAACCCTTAGAGTCGAATATCCGACGGTATGTGTAGGTTTAAAAAAAATAAAATAATGTAAGGTTTACATGATTTTAAATTTTTGGTCCCATATTTTCAACGATAACTATGTTCAAGGTGTTGAATATCCGACGCATGGCCATTATAAATATAATTTTTTTAAAATATTTCGACATGTTTTTTGTAGAAGCAATAGATGATTTGCGAAATTATTTGTTCCTCGACGGACGATTTGCGCAAATTATTTGTTCCTCGATGGATGTTTTCAGGAATTGTTTTATTCTTCAACGGGCGGTTGTGGGAATTTTTTTTTTTCATCGATAGACAGTTTGCTGGGAATTTTTTATTCTTTGACTTCTCTCCGTTTGACAAAATGTTGATGCATGGAACTTGATTTTTTAAGACAACCGGTTATATTCATTAATGAAGTTTGTGAAAAAATGTCAAATAGAAATATTCCATATCCAAACGAAGACAACCGACAATTGCTTGCTAGACTATGGGATCCAGCGAAACGAAGGGGTGATGGCAAATGTTATTGTCTGCGTACTCAATGCAAGGGATTTAAGAGGAGAAGAATATTGATCTCAACAGCCACAAAACATTGCAGGGAACATGGATACGCTGAGGGGGGGGACGAGTATCTTCCATTTGTAGGTTTAGCATTATAAAGTTTGTTATATTCGTTTTTTTGGAAATTGTATGTATTATTTCTATTTTTCATATATTAATGTATATCTATTGATGTTTCCATGTATTTATATTAAAGGAAAGACACCCTACAACATATCATCCAGAGGAAGTGCTTTCAGAACAAGTTCAGGATCAGGATCATGGAGCGTGTATGTTTAATGGAGAACAAGTGAATGATCATATTGAACAAGATGATCATACCGATAATGTAATTGAAGATGATGGTACAAATACATTGATCCATGATTCAGAATGGATGATGACGATGACATTGATAATGAAAATGATGATGACTTTGATGATGTTCACAATATACCTCTTCTCGATAAGGCATATGAACCCCTTTATGAAGGCTCCAAAACAAATCTTCTCTCTACTGTATTGTTGATAATGAACTTGAAGGGTATGAATGGTCTTTCAAACATTGCAATCACACGGATGCTAAGGTATGCAAAATAATCCATCACATATATAGGATCGTGATAAAGTTTATCTGTATTCCTCTAATAATTGTATTTTTAACTCATCATTGATCATCGTATGGATGAAGCGTGTTTCATTAATATTATTTATTTATTACATTAACAATTTTTTTATTTTTTTGTAGCTTGATAGCTAAATTTTTGTTACCACCATCAAATATTTTACCTCCCACATATCGAGATTTATCTTCCATCATGAAAGAGATTGGAATGCATTATGAAGAAATTCATGCATGCCCCGATGACCATGTTATATATTATAATCATCATGAATTTGCAACAGAATGTCCAGAATGTCATGTAAGTAGATATCGTACAGATAAAGTAACAAAAAAGGTGCCTCAGAAGGTTCTTCGTTATATTCCCATCATTCCATGTTTGCAATGACTGTTCAGGTGCAAAAACATAGTTCAATTTATGGATTACCATGCCAGGAACAAAATTCAAGATGATGTTATCCGAATGTCTGCAGATGGTTTTGCTTTTAGAGATATGGAGGAAAAGTGGTCTCACTTTAAAGAAGAACCACACAATCTTAGGATTTCTTTGGCAACAGATGGTGTTAATCCATTTGCACAGATGAAATCCATTTACATGGTGTGGCCTATTCTTGTTATCAACAATAACATTCCTCCATGGTTGTCAATAAAGAGGGAGCACATAATGCTGTCGATGATTATTCCAGGTTTTTTTGTCGAAAACTGTTTTATTTATAATGTAGTTGTGGCATCTCATTTGTCGTATTATGTTTCTTAATTTCATATATATGTATATATATATATATATATATATATATTATTTTACTCTTGTGCATGGTTTATATATCTTAATGGTTCTCATAATGATATATTTTATATGTACTTCAAATCAATCAGGTATGTTCCAAGTCAAAGATATGAATGTATACATCGAGCCTCTTATAGATGAGCTACTGAAGTTATGGAATGGCATAACTATGTATGACGTATCTAGACCAATACGAAAAAGGCAATTTCAATTCCATGCAATGGTTGTATGGACAATACACAATGCCCCTAGGTTAACTTCATTTTGTGGTTTGTAATTTTAAGTTCCACTTTAATTACATTTAATGATACGGATTAGTTAGAATAGTTTATATATGAATATATTTGACATAGATATTCCATATCTAAATATTTTAGGTCTTCAGACAAAGGGTAAATTTGCATGTCCAGTTTGTGGTCCTAAGCTAAAATCTCTTCATTCAAAAATCTTAAGAAAGGAGGTGTTTGATGAGTATGCATTTCCTCTCTAAGAATCACAGGTATAGAACAACAGAAAAAAATCTTTTCAATGGGAAGCAGGAGACTGCATTAAAACCATGGAGAATGACACCTCACCTTTGGAAGATGTAATATAATGAACGAATACATCAAATCACCGACTCATTCAAATGGAAATCACCAACCTGAATCACTGCCAACTTGTTTACCTCAGTGGGTTGTTAAAACAATTGAAGCTAATAGGTCAGATGTTGGAGATGCTAGTATTGGTAGTAGACTTGTAACCAGGAACAACATGCAAGAATTACACTGATGGAATGTGTTCTTGAAACCTATGATCTTGACACATATGTTTATTTTCATGGATTTTAGGGATGGTAAAAATATATAACTACTAAAATTGATTCTCCGAAGAAGAATCAGGCTTGGGAGCTCATTCCTTGACAGCAAGGAAATAATTTTGTGAAGTTTCAATGGGTATATAAGACCAAGTTTACTTCTAATGGTGTTATTGAATGTCATAAGGCTCATTTATATCCAAGGGATTCTGTTAGCAAGAAGGAAAGAAGGTATAGACTACACTGAAATATTTTCCCCTATTGTAAACATGAACTTTCTTCGACTAATTCTTTTCCTTGCTACTCATTTTGAATAGGAACTTCATCAAACAGATGTTAAAAGTGATTTTATTCATGGATACTTGTATGAAGGAATATATATTGAACAACCTCCTAGTTTTTTTTATAGAGGCTGGTCTTGTTTGTCGAATAAATAAGACATTGTATGGTTTGAAACAAGCACCTTGTTATTGGTATAAGAATATTGATCGTTTCTTTATAAATATTGGCTTCAAACGTTGTGAATCTGATCATAGTATTTATGTATTACATGTTCATGGTGATACCTTTATTGTGAAATTGTATGTTGATGATTTTTTCATAATAGAAATAATGTCAAACTAATCTTGGGTTTGAATAAACACCTTTCAGATACCTTTGAAATGGTTGATCTTAGTTTGTTGCATTTCTTTCTATGTTTTCAAAATTTTCAACTAGATGATGGTATCTTTCTTTCTCAACCAAAATATGGTTTGGATATTTTGAAATGATTCAATATGGATGACTGTGAGTCTTGTGTAACACCTTATCAGTCGGGCTTAAAGTTGTCAAAATACTATGACTCTTCTCAAGTCAATGGTACTCTTTATCGACAATTAATTTGTATCCTGATTTACTTAACTCATAGTCAAATTGATCTCTCCTTTGTTTTTAGTGTGGTTTCCTAGTTTATGTAGGATCCTCAAGAAATCCATGGGAAATCCATAAATATAATTGTTTAGTATAGTAAAGGAACTTATCAGTATTGTATTAACTATTGTCACAATATAGAACCACCGGCCAGGTTCACTAATTTCGTTTGGCAAGGCGACATTGATGACCAAAATTCCACTTCTATCTATGTGTTTTGACTGAGTTTTGGACCCTTGGTCTAGTCGTGTAAGAAATCAAAGTTCGTCTCTCTTTCAACTATAGAAGTAGAATATCGTAGAGTATTAATGCAGATACTGAATTATTTTGGATTCATGATATTTTATAAGAGCTTGGTCTTCCATTTCTATCCTTTCCTGTTATAAATTGTGATTATTAGGATTATTAATCCTCCCTTATCCAATTTGGTCATATGTCTAAATTAGGAGTCATGTCTAAATTGGGAGTCCATCCAGTCTATTTTTAGTCACTAGCACCATTAGGTCCACTTGGCCTAATTGAGGCACATGTTTTAGTTAATAAAGTGTGGGGAACACTAATTGAGGCCTACTATCACTGATTGCACTTGCATGCATCAGTTTAGGAGCCTCCTAGACCAATCCCTACAATTTAGGAGCCACTGGGAGTGCCGAAACCAACCAAGGTCAGTTCAGTTGAGTTGGTGACTAGTCAAGCTACGTTAGGAGTCAGTTAAATTTAGTTCTAGTCCTCTACATTTAGTTAGCGCTAGGTTTGCATGGATGCATGAAGGAGGGGCACATTTCTCACCTACCACGGTCAGTTATCCTTAGTCAACACTGAATGTAACACTTGAGTTGTGTTTTAGAACTCTGATTAACTTTGGTTATGGTTTAGACAAGTTCAGTTAACCATTGAGTCCTTCGATAATGATTTAGACAAGGTATTAGTTACCTACAGTCAAGTAGAGTCTAATCAATTCAAATTTCCTCATGTGGATTCAAATTGCATGTGGATATTTAAGGCATTGTACTTCATTGTAATTATTATCTAATTACCTTTTTATTAATGAAAGCATTCACAGCTACAAGCCATTTTGCACTGTTTCATTCTTCAATTGCTGAGTAAATTGTGTGATCTATCTTGTGAGTTGTGTGTTTGTCCATAGATATATGTGTCAATTTAATATGGTATCAGAGCCTCAGCGGACAAGACACCTCTCCTCCTCAGATCTCCAGCTGGATTTTTTTTTATAGCAAAATTTCTCCTTCCAGTACTACACCAGAAGCTGTGAATTTACCACTTAATATCCCAAGTTAGGAAATTGTTGATCAAGCTTGCTTGATCAAATATGCTGGGTATGAAGGAAATTCAAAAAGTGCATATTATCGACCTTACTTTGTATGTTTTATTGTGTTACAGGTTATCAGCTCTTCTCATAGCATTCGCTACAAGCATCCCTTTCTTCTCACTGCATTCGCTACAGCAGCTCAGTCCTTCTTATTGCATTCAAAATGGTTCATCCATTAGAGCCTCTCAATCCCTTCAACTATCACCAGTGGAAGGATGACATGGAGGTACTGCTCCGCACCAAGAATCTCTTCAGACTCACAGAAGAAATAGAGGCAGTGCCAGTTTTGAATCATGACAAAGAAAAGTACTGGAGTAGGCTTGATGAAGCTCATGGATACTTATTCTCCTCAGTCTCTCGAGATATTCAATTCCACATCCAAGGATTGAAGACTCCCAAGGAGATTTGGGACAAGCTTACCTCCTTATTTGATAAGCAGGATGAGATAAGGGTCCATCAGCTAGAAAATGATCTGATCACTCTTAATCCATCCAACTTCGAATCCTTAAATGAATTATTCACAAATTTCAAGAACCTGATATATTAGTTGAAGCAATGCACATTGGAGAAGGATGAAGATCAACTCATCCTTTCCATTCTCAGAAAGCTCAATGTTGATTACTTAGTATTTGTATCAACCTTCTAAACAGTAAGGGTCACTGCTCCAAATTGGAAGATTCCCACTCTTGATTCCTTCATTCAATATCTCACTTCTGAGAATGATAAATTGATCCAAATGGGGATCATTTGATCTTCCAAAGATCAAGCTCTTGTTTCAAGAGGACATAAGGTAGCGAATGACAAAGGGAAGCAGAGATATGAGTCTCATGTGAAGAAAGAGTAGCCAAAGGAGCCTTCAGGTTCGAAGAGATGCAAGAAGAATGGCAAAGGAAAGGTCCTTTGCTCTTACTGTGGAAGGGGCTTTCATTCATAAAGCTCTTGTATGAGAAGACAACTTGATGAAATGGCTCTTCTTTTGAAGAAACATAACATTTATGCACCTGCTAGCGCAAGGAAGGATGACTCTGAAGAAGAAGATGAAGAATACCAAAGGAAAGGCCATGCACGAGGTTTGCTGCTCATTAGCACATGTCTTCCTCATTGATTCTGGATCTTCCAACCATATGGTTGCATCCAGAGAATCATTCTCTTCTTTTCATTCCTTTGATGGTCCTAGTATTCAGATGGGCAATAACAGTAAAGTCAAAACAAAAGGGAAGGGCTCTGTTAAGCTTGAATATGGAAGGTTCAAAGATGTGCTATTTGTTCCCTCCCTAGCTTCAAAGCGAGTGATCTTTGGTCCCTTGTCGAATTTGGTCATATGTCTAAATCAGGAGTCATGTCTAAATCGGGAGTCCATCAAGTCTATTTTTAGTCACTAGCACCATTGGGTCCACTTGGCCTAATTGGGGCACATGTTTTAGTTAATAAAGTGTGGGAAACACTAATTGAGGCCTACTTCCATTGATTGCACTTACATGCATCAATTTAGGAGCCTCCTAGACCAATCCCTACAATTTAGGATCCACTAGGAGTGCCAAAACCAGCCAAGGTCAATTGAGTTGAGTTGGTGACTAGTCAAGCTATGTTAGGAGTTAGTTACATTTAGTTCTAGTCCTCTACATTCAGTTAGCGCTAGGTTTGCATGGATGCATGCTGGAGGGGTGCATTTCTCACCTACCATAATCAGTTAGCCTTAGTCAACACTGAATGTAACACTTGAGTTGTGTTTTAGAACTCCGATGAACTCCGGTTATGGTTTAGACAAGTTCAGTTAACCATTGAGTCCTCCAATAATGATTTAGACAAGGTATTAGTTACCTACAATAAAGTAGAGTCTAATCAATTCAAATTTCCTCATGTGGATTCGAATTGCATGTGGTTATTTAAGCCGTTATACTTCATTGTAATTATTATCTAATTACTTTTTTTTATTAATGAAATCATTCACAGCTGCAAGCCATTTTTGCATTGTTTCATTCTTCAATTGTTGAGTAAATTGTGTGATCTATCTTGTGAGTTGTGTGTTTGTCCACAGATCTATATACTTAACCCTATACCATCGAAAGGTAAATAACATTAAAAATAGCTAACATAAAAACAATATATAATTATTAACCAAATAGAGATACTGTTAATTCAGCTTAAGTTGTACGAATTCTTTTAATACCAAAAACAAAGTTGAATAGACATAGTCTCAGCTTCCATCCTTTTACATCACCATTAAAAGCTTAAAATCCTGAATAAAAGTATTTTAAATACAAACATAGTTCACTTAAACAAAAAATTGTTTCGGCTACAAAATCCCTTCTAAAAAGAAGTTCCGCAAGAACAACCATTATGACTTTTTAAACCCTAAACAAATCCTCACATAACAGCCCAAAGGCATGTTAAAATAAAATTCATAGCTTTAAACCAATACCAAACAACATCACTCTAATTCAACCATGGCCAAAAAGGCTCAAAAATTAATTCATTAAGTCACGGCTATGAAACCCCCAATTTTATTTCTCTACAAAACAACCATTAAGGCTTGAAAAGAAAATAGGGTATGTAACAGCCACGGCCGAACAAGTAACCAAAAAAAAATGGTAGTATCATCATAATCCACCATACAACTCATGCAGGAGAACCCCAGGTGAAACTGAGGCTTATCGGGGTGGACGCCATCATGGAAGCTCTGTTGGTGGAGTTTAACAAAATCGATCCAACATTGGAGGGCCTACACAAAATCAAAAGAAACACGATCGTTAATTACATGATTTTCACAAATTATAAACTTATTATTGTGCAGAAGAGTTTTAAACAAATTTGGTTCTTACCCAAAGAAACGACACAGCTGTTTGGAAGTTGTAAGCTAACCCTAGCCTCCCTCGTTAGTTCGATGAGCTGAAATGGAACACTGCCAAAAAGAAAATGCAGTTCATAGTGTTCAGGTGTGAAATTCCAAGCCATAACGAGGTAAGGACCAAACCCTCGATAGGAAAACAAACAGTAAACAAGAACCTAGTTCACTCTACCAAACAACTCTCTTCACACTGGTTATGGATAAAAACACTCACAGAGTTCCAAAATCACTTAGTAAAACGATGGTGAAGACAGCTAAACATTCAACACTCCCTTCAACAGTCAAAAACCACCTTACGAAAGCAACAAGCTTCGTGCTCAATTTTACTACACCAGAACTTGAATGACAAACTTGCTGAGGAGCTCATTATGGATTACGAATTCCTGTGTGCAAATGAATTGGAGGACTGATAACAAGCCTGGCGGCCATGAGCTCGCAGATCGACCACCCCACAGCAAAGATAAAGAAGAAAATGCAATTTTAGGGTTTGAAGTAAGTTTTATATGCCGCTTCAAGTCAACAAAACCTAATTATTGCACACCAACCACGTGTCCTCCAATGTATTTGCGAGATATGGGTCTCCTGATATAGTTCTGAACTATCATTTCAACCTGCACAATCATTTGTTTAAAAGTCAAAACCTTTTGATATTATTTGCTTAATATCTTTATCCTTGTTTTTGTTTTCTTGTTTACATAAACCAAAGACTTTGTGTTTTAGAGGAAATTCTTATACACTAGGGTTTTTATACATAACTATAAACTCAAACTTTTGCATATCTATGTTTCCTCATTTTAAATTATGTTAACTATTGATTTCGTAAAATACAAACAATGGAGGATGAACCAACTTTTTATAGAAATACTTAACCATAGAGACTTTTAAGCTAGGATTTAGTCTAATCGTGGTTTTAAAAATTACAATATATGCATTGTAAGCGAAAAATCATGTAAAACAGGATTTCATATGCAAGCAAATTAAATACAAATACTTGATTAAGGAGAATCATTAACATAGAATGATTAAAATTTGGAAAGAACTCAAATAAATATAAATAGTACCTTATACCAAACACTAACAATAAATATGTAGTTTTGGTTGCAAGTATGTTTAACATATCTTTTAGTTTTTAGACTTCTTAGGTTACTGTTCTCTTAATGACAGAAGTAGATTTGTCCATAAGATGCACCATATAACAATGGAAATACAAGTCTATAACTGAAAACACAAAGAGAAAGGTTAATTGAACAATGACTATGGTAGTAAGCATAACTGAACTAAACCCATTCTATTACAATAGTGTTTTTACAAACATTTATGCAGGTTTCTATCAATAAAAATATTAACAATACCTCTTACAGGATCAAGCTGCAAAACAAACAATTTAACTAGCATTTTATCCTATGCTAGTTGAGTGATATTCTCGATCTGGAATTACTGGTAACAAACTGCTTACTTGTATAGAACCTGTAACAAAAACATCACTTCACTGCGTTAGCTGTAAGCTAAGTAATCCCCGATCTCAACTAAAGTCTCTCCTACTTGTCAGAAGACAGTAAAAACACTTTTAGTATCAGGTTTAGATATAGTTTTCTTTCCCGTCCTTTTAAATACATAAACTGTTGAATTTAACATCCATAACATAGTGCTTCAAAGATAAACAAATAAACTATATAGAACTAAATAATTACAATGATCTATTCTAAATACTACTGTTTGATTAACCACTAGCAGTTATTGGTTCTTAGGCAGTGAAATCTTTGAACATTTTATGTTACATGAAAATTTTTAAATTTTTATGAATTTTTGGATTATTACATGTGGTATCAAAACACAAGGTTCAGACACTAGGACTGAATGCGGCTCAACTTGCAGAAATAAATAGTGAAATTTAAAACATGCATATTGATTTTTACCTTTCTTTTGAAATATACTTCCAGAGAATTTTTCTGAGTTAACTGCAGGTATTTAAAGATTGGAAGAATATGCGGATGAGGAGTCTCCGTTTACTGAACGAAGTAATTCTAAAAGAGAACCCATATAGGAAGAAATAACTAATAACTGTTCTGAATTATTACAAACAATCAAGGAACTAAGAACATAGATGGAAACAGTCAAAAAGGAAAATGAGAGAATTCTGAGAGCTCAGGAGGAGTTGAATCATATTTTAATGGAAAGATTTCAGAATGAAGAAAAAGATAAATGAACAGAGTCTAAAGATATGCCTTACCAACATAAAAATAAAAAGTATAAATAGTATAAAATCGAAAGTAGCTCATCTTATGAGGTTTATGGTGATCCATATAAAAATAATGATCAATATACTAGTGATAGTAGCGAAGATAATCATCATACAAGAAAGAGAAATTTTAAACCTTACGAAGAAATCTCTAGAGAATTCAAGAAAATTAAGCCACCAACCTTTAATGGTGAAATTGAGAAGAGAGAAGAAGCTAAATCATGGATGTCTGGGATGAAGAAATATTTTCAAATTTATAATTACTCTAATCAACTGAAATCCAGATTGGCTATTTACAACCTCACGGGGAAGGTAGATATTTGGTGGCAAGACCTAAAAAGAGTAAAATGCATTAGGGAGGAGAACATTAACTGGAGTACGTTTAAGGGATATTTTAAGAAGAAATTTTTGTCTGAACAGTACTATGAGGAGAGGGCTAAGGAATTTTAAGAATTAAAACTGGGAACAATGAAATGAAAAGAGCTAAACAGTAAATTTCTAATTCTGCTTAGATATGTGCCTTACATTGTGGACGAGAAGCCTAAGGTACAATGATTTCTAAGGTACTTACCCTTTCATATAAAAAATAGAATTGAATATGAAAATCCAAAAAACTTTAGAAGAAGCAATGAGAAAGGCGAATTTATGTTATGAACAGAATCGCATAAAGGAAAGTATGACAAACTCGAAGGCTAAAAGAACTAATAATTTTGAACAGAGAAAGAAAGGTTTTGTACCTAACCAAAATTTTAAAAATAATAACACACAAAATTTTCTTAATAAAAATTTTGAAGGGAACAAAGGTAATTCATAGATAAACCCAAATGGTCAAAGAAATAAAGAATATGTTAATAATCACAGTAACTATACTAGGAATTTTGAACGAAAGGAACCAGTAAAATGCTTGGAATGTAATGGTCCTCATTATGCATCAGTTTGCCCCAACCAGAAGAAGATGGTTAGAAACATACATACGAAACAGGAGGAGATGACTGTCGGTGATCTAGCAAAGACAATGCCCAAGATCAATGCAGCACTAGAGAACATGCAAGCATATTATCAAACTTCCATGGTGGAAGTGGAAGGTAAGCTGAATCAAATACCTATATCTATTTTAATTGATCCATGGGCTAGCTTAAGTTATATTTCTCCCGATTTAGTAGAAAAATGTAAGTTAACAGTAGAAAAGTTTGCAAAGTCTTGGTTAGTCCAGCTAGCTACTGGTGCAAAAAGAAAGGTGATCAGCTTTGTTAAGAATTGTATTGTAAAAATGGATCAGTTTGAAACCTATGTTAAGCTTAATTTATTACCTTTAGGTTCTTGTGATATGTTAATTGGTATGGATTGGTTCTTGTGATATGTTAATTGATTCTTCAAGAAGTTGTATTCTCAAAGATTGATTTACGATCTGGTTACCACCAGGTCCGAATCAATGATGAAGACATATTTAAAACAGCTTTTAGGATCAGATATGGCCATTACGAGTTTGTTGTTATGTCATTTGGGCCTACTAATACCCCAGTTGTTTTCATGTGTCTGATGAATAATGTAGTGCATAAATACCTTTATAAATGTGTGGTCGTATTCATTGATGGCATCTTAATTTACTCAAGGTCTGAAGAAGAACATAAAGAGCATTTAAATATTGTCTTAAAAGAGTTACAAGAACATCAACTCTATGCAAAATTTAGTAAATGTGATTTCTTTAAGGATAAAATACAGTATCTAGGTCATGTAGTGACTAAAGAAGGAATTTCTATTGATTCTAAAAATATAAAGGCAATCGAAGAATGGCCAGTCCCAAAAGACATAACTGACATACGATCATTCATGGGGATTACTAGCTATTATCAAAGATTTATCGAGGGGTTTTCAAGAATTACAAATCCCATAACTTCTTTACATAAGAAAGGGAAGAAATTCGAGTGGAGTCAAAAGTGTGAAGATAGTTTTTAAAAGTTAAAAACATTAACAACCACCGCACCAATCTTAAGAATTGTTGACGCTAATAAATATTTTATAGTATGTACTGATGCATGCAATGATGGTTTAGGTGGATTTTTAACTTAGGAAGGACACGTCATTGCTTATGAGTCTAGGAAGCTGAAAATTCATGAGAAAAATTATGTAACCTATGACTTAGTACTGGCTGCTGTCATACATGCCTTAAAATGTGGCATCGTCATTTAATTGGAAGCAAGTTTATATTAATGATAGATAATAAAGGGTTAAAATATATGTTGGATCAACCTAACTTAAACGCTAGGAAAGATATGTGGCTAGCTTTCCTCAGTAAGTACGATTTTGAAATCCAACATATTAAAGGAGAAGAAAATAACGTTGTTGATGCTTTAAGCAGAAATGTAAAACTGAATTTTGCAGTAGCAATCAACACCTATAAAAAAAAATTAGAAGAACAATTAGAAGAAGGAATAAGACAAGATGAAAATTATCAGAAATTACAAGCAAAGGTAAGAGAAAACTTAATTGAAAGTTTAAGTACAGGGTATAGTTTAAATGAAAAAGGATTGTTATTATATAAAGATAGACTATACGTACTTAATGTATCTAAGATTAAGTTGTTGATTTTAAATGAAATTCATAAGACTCCTTATTCAAGACATCGTAGTTATCAGAAAACTATAACCATGCTAAGAAATTATTATTTCTAGCCAAACATGAAAAATGAATTGGCAGAATACATTGCTAAGTGCTTTGAATGTCAGCAAGTAAAGACTGAACACCAACATCCAGCTGGGTTACTTCAGCCATTACCTATTCCTAGCTAGAAGTGGGAGATATTCAGCCTTGATTTTATCAACGGACTACCTAGAAATCAAAACTTGAATGACTCAATAATGGTAGTTGTCGATAAATTAAGCAAGGTAGCTCATTTTATACCTGTAAAAACTACTTATAAAGCTGCGAATATTGCTGATATATTTCAAAACAATTTTTTCGTTTACATGGAATCCCGAAAGTAATACTTTCATAAAGAGATCCTAAGTTTACAGGTAACTTTTGGAAGTCTTTGTTTAAAGGACTAAATACTACATTAAATTTCAGTACCTCTTTCCATCCGTAGACAGATGGATAGACTAAGAAAGTGAATCATGTATAGGAAGATCTGCTCAGAATGTATGTAAAAGAACAACCAGGTAAATGGGAAGATTACTTACACTTGGTAGAGTTTGCTTATAATACAGTCCTTTTGAAATTTTGTATGGCAGGAAGTGCAATACCCCATCTCATGGAGTAATCATGTTGACATGTTAGTATTAGGACCTGAATTATTAAAAGAGATGGAGTTAATTGTAAAACAAGTGCAACGTAACTTGAAAGTTGCACAAGATCGACAAAAAATTCAAGCAGATCTTAAACGAACTCAAAAGGAGTTCCAAGTAGGTGAACATGTCTTTATTAAGGTGAGACGTAAAAATAATTCTCTGAGATTAGGAAGTTATGCTAAGTTAGCACCCCGATATTGAAAACCTTTTGAAATATTGTCTAGAATAGGACAGGTAGCATATCAATTAGCTTTACCGCCAAACTTAAAGGTTCACAATGTTTTTCATATTTCCGTGTTAAAAAAATATGTACATGATGCTACTCATGTTATTAACTAGAATGATGTGCAGGTGGAGCTCGAAGGAGATTTTCTAGTGGAACCGGATTGTATCCTTGAAAGGAGGGAGATCTTGCTTCAGAATCACACGATTGGTTAGGTGAAGGTGCAATGGAAGCACCTTAGTCCAGAATAAGCCACCCGGGAATTGGAAAGTCATATGCGGGATGCATATCCAATTCTGTTCCAGGGAAATTCTGAGGACGATGTTATAAATTAAGGGGGTGTGTATGTCACATGCCCCAATTTGCAAAACATTTTCATGTTTTAAGAAACATTATGTTACATTTTATGTAAATTTTGTAATCAATGACCAAGTAGGGTTAAGGATAATTTAATGTAGTTTCAGAATATTTTCTTACTAAATAAATGAAAGATGAGACAACAGCTTAGGGAAGCTGCTAAATGAGTGTTTTACTGGTCAATTGATGGAGGAGGCTGGGTTGAGAGCAGATTGGAATGTGGCAGCATCCTCAAACTACTTCTAGTTGTTGCAAGTGGCAACTTCCCTATTTTTGTGGTAAAGATTCCCCAAGAAGGTGGAAAAAGAGTAGGTGGCTCATTAAGTAAAAACTGACCCAAAATACCTAGGCATGCTAATAAAACTTCCCATTGAAGATAGCTGAGGTTGCTCATTCTGTATTTGTGATCATTCTGAGTGAATGAAGTGCACAAATGAATTCAATGGAGGGGACTAGCTGAAGTAAGTTTGATTGGATAAGTGCTGAAGACATAAACTAGTGTAGCTATTGTAATATGAGTTCATATTGTTGTAAGTAGAACTGAGTTACTGCTGAACACTCCGTGGAGTTGCAGAGGATTTATAGACTACATCTCTCACCAAGTACTTCTACCATGTGGACCAGGAGACAAGCTCGGGGGTCCTGAGAATTGTAGTCCAGCTCTTCTCCGGGAGTTGGTTGGGAGGAACAGGTTCCTTAAGTTGTTGTCACCTCATCTATACTTCTAGGTTTTTACTTGTTTAGTTCTGTCATTTAATTATTTACTGTATTTGGAAAGTTTAAGAGTTTTCAACAATATAGTATATTTCTATTTTATTTCTGTTAAGGATAGATAGGAGAAATGTGTATGTTGTGAAAGTGAGTAACTAGCTAGATTGGGGTAAATTAGTAGAGAAATTTATGAGTTAATTAATGGATAGAAAGAAAATACCTAAACTGTATTTTTCCACACCTTTTGCAAGGTAGTACTCTAGTACAGTAGGTTAGTTTATTTTCAAGAAGTGGATTTAATTAAAGTATGTATGCAGATGCAAACAATTATTTTTCTACAGGATGTTTGTATAAATTGTTTATGGGATTTCTGTTGTATTTGTATTATTTAATTAAAGTACTTAAACAAATTAGATAAAAAGAGAGGACAGAGCCTAGTTATTACACACTGGTATGTGTAACTTTATACACCGTAAAACCACAAAAAAATCTATACTATAAAACCTAATATGCTTTCCTAAACAATTATTATAGAAAACAACAAATTATCTAGATTTACTGAGCAAAACAGTAAACCAAGTTAAATATTTACATAGTTAGTTCACCTATGTGAAAAATGTAAACTAGGGTTAACTGAAATGAAATGCTAGCTCTGTAAACTTTAAAGAAGAATTAGGGTTTGTAAAAGAACTGTTCTTTTATAACAAAATAAAATCATAATTTATAAATATCAAAATCTAGCGGTGTAATCCAAAAAAGTACATAATATAGGTAAATTTATTCAATAATACCATTTCTCTGATCTATTTCCAGAATTCATTTCTGCATTAATAATTATGCTATTATCGAAGTATTCCACTGTCAAAGGTCCTCAAATCATAATTCTTTTGAAGAGAAAACAAAATTTATTAATAATATACTTAACCCTATACCCTCGAAAGGTAAATAACATTAAAAATAGCTAACATAAAAACAATATATAAATATTAACCAAATAGAGATATTGTTAATTCAGCTTTAAGCTGTACAAAATATTTTAATATCAAAAACAAAACTGAACAGACGTAGTCTCAATTTACAACCTTTTACATCACCATTCAAGGCTTAAAAGCCTAAATAAAAGTATTTTAAATACAAACAGAGTTCACTTAAACAAAACAACTAAAGCCCTTCTAAAAAGAAGTTCCGCAAGAACAACCATTAGGGATTTTTAAACCCGAAACAAATTCTCACATAATGACCCAATGGCCTGTTCAAATAAAAGTCACAGCTTTAAACCAGTACCAAACGACATCACTCTAATTCAAGCATGGCCGAAAAGGCTCAAAAATTAATTCATTAAGTCATGGCTATGAAAGCCCCAATTTTATTTCTCTACAAAACAACCATTAAGGTTTGAAAAGAAAACGGGGTATCTAACAGCCATGGCCGAACAAGTAACCAACAACACACTATAGTTTCATCATAATCCACCATACAACTCATGCAGGAGAACCCTAGGTGAAACTGAGGCTTACCGGGGTGGACTCCATCATGGAAGCTCTGTTGGTGGAGTTTAACAAAATGGAGCCAACTTTGGAGAGCCTGCACAAAATCAAAAGAAACAATATTGTTAATTACATGATTTTCACAAATTATAAACTTATTATTGTGCATAAGAGTTTTAAACAAATTCAGTTCTTACCCAAAGGAATGGCGCAGCTGTTTGGAAGTTGCAAGCTAACCCTAGCCTCCCTCATTAGTTCCACGAGTTGAAATGGAACACTGCCAAAAAGAAAATGCAGTTCATAGTGTTCAGGTGTGAAGTGCCAAGCCACGACAAGGTAAGGACCAAACCCTTGATAGGAAAAAAAATAGTAAACAAGAACCTAGTTCACTTTACCAAATGACTCTCTTCACACTGGTTATGGATAAAAACACTCACAGAGTGCCAAAATCACTTAGTAAAATGACGATGAAGACAGCTAAACATTCAACACTCCCTTTGAAATTCAAAAACTACCTTACGACAACAACAAGCTTCGTGCTCACTTTTACTACACCAGAACTTGAAAGACAAACTTGCAGAGGAGCTCGTTATGGCTTACGAAGGCCTGCGTGCAAATGAATTGGAGGATTGATAGCAAGCTTGGCAGCCATGAGCTCGTAGATCAACCACGCCATAGTAGAGACAAAGAACAAAATGTGATTTTAGGGTTTGAAGTAAGTTTTATATGTCACTTCAAATCAACAAAACCTAATTATTGCACACCAACCACGTGTCCTCCAATGTATTTGCGAGATATGGGTCTCATGATATAGTTCTGAACTATCATTTCAAACTGCACAATCATTTGTTTAAAAGTCAAAACCTTTTGATATTATTTGCTTAATATATTTATCCTCATTTTTGTTTTCTTGTTTACATAAACCAAATACTTAGTGTTTGAGAGGAAATTCTTATACACTAGGGTTTTTATACATAACTATAAACTCAAACTTTTGCATATCTATGTTTCCTCATTTTAAATTATGTTAACTATTGATTTCGTAAAATACAAACAATGGAGGATGAACCAACCTTTTATAGAAATACTTAACCATAGAGACTTTTAAGCTAGGATTTAGTCTAATCGTGGTTTTAAAAATTACAATATATGCATTGTAAACGAAAACTCATATAAAACGGGATTTCATATGCAAGCAAATTAAATGCAAATACTTGATTAAGGAGAATCATTAACATAGAATGATTAAAGTTTGGAAAGAACTCAAATAAATATAAACAGTACCTTATACCAAACACTAATGATAAATATGTAGTTTTGGTCGCAAGTATGTTTAACATATCTTTTTGTTTTTAGACTTCTTAGGTTACTGTGCTCTTAATGACAAAAGTAGATTTGTCCATAAGATGCACCATCTAACAATGGAAATACAAGTCTATAACTGAAAACACAAAGAGAAAGGTTAATTGAACAATGAATATGGCAGTAAAAATAACTGAAGTAAACCCATTCTATTACAATAGTGTTTTTACAAAAAATTATGCAGGTTTCTATCAATAAAAATATCAACAATACCTCTTATAGGATCAAGCTGCAAAACAAACAATTTAACTAACATTTTATCCTATGCTAGTTAAGTGATATTCTCGATCTGGAATTACTGGTAACAAACTGCTTAACTGTATAGAACCTATAACAGAAACATCACTTCACTGTGTTAGCTTTAAGCTAAGTAAGCCCCAATCTCAACTAAGGTCTCTCCTACTTGTCAAAAGACAGTAAAAACACTTTTAGTATCAGGTTTAGATAAAGTTTTCTTTCCTATCCTTTTAAAAACATAAACTGCTGAATTTAACATCTATAACATAGTGCTTCAAAGATAAACAAATAAATTATATAGAACTAAAGAATTACAATGCTCTATTCTAACTACTACAGTTTGATTAACCGCTAGCAGTTATTGGTTCTTAGGCAGTGACATATTTGAACATTTTATGTTACATGAAACATTTTAAATTTTTATGAATTTTTGGGTTATTACAACTACTTATCAAAAGGAAATATTTTTGACTGCATATCCATCTGTAACATCAGATATTCGATGGATATACGTACAAAAAAAGAGTAAGACCAACAAAATTTGTCGCTGGTCTTATGGCATGATTGTCAGATATCGTAGGATATCGTGGTTGTCGCCAAAACGACCGTATGGAGCATGTGCAACACGGGGTGAATGAATGAAGTGGTGCGTGCACCAGGAAGACACAGACGACATCACAAGGAAAAAAGTATTGGAGATCGTGAACCTCATCGTGAATGAAGGAAGGAGGATTTGGGAGAACGAAAATTCAAGAGAAATAGAAGCAGAGTACGTCAGATTAGACTCCCCAACATAGGAACTTGTTGTGAATTTTGGTTTTGTACTACATGAGGTACAAACCATAGCAACCATGGAGTCTTATGCGCCCCATGCGAGAGTTGTCGAATGTATGCCAATCATGTTTAGATCATGCAGGATGACATTAATCTGGAAATGGGTGAGAGTTGAGGCGAATCAGACTGGAGATTTAGAGAATGCCAACATGATTGTTTTCATCATGAAGAAGAGTGACTTGGCCGATGATATAGATCATTCCTATAGTATATACAGGCACCAACTTATCTCTGACTTCATTCATCTCAGGAAAGAAATCCAGAGCTACGAAATCCTCCAAGCTAATCTCCCCCTCTGCAAACAGGCTGCTAACATGGACTCCACCGATGAGAGTGAGCCTTGCTTCCCGCAACATGGCCTAAAATCACTTGGACACAGACTAAGGAGAGTTAAAGATGATCTAGATATTGAGAAGCGTCAGCTTCACTGACTCAAAGGAGAAGTGAGGGAACGTTTTCAGCAGGTTGCAGAGGACCTCCATGAAGTGAGATCAATTCAGAGGGAGAAAAATGGTGCTGAGAAATCTCAACATCAGGAGCAATCCCATGCCATCTAGGAGCTCGTGGATAGACTGACTGATGTCAAGATTCAGGTAGGAACTATGGCCTTCGAATCCTGAGTGCAAAATGAAGTAGCCAACCAAAACGTTGTTGATGGAAACTAGGGTTCTGGGATCTCTCTAGTGAAATAAATATGTCTTTATGTTTTGTTGTCTACTAATGGGACAATATGTCTGTATATTTAGGAATATATCCATTAGTAACTTAGATTCTCCTTTTGTTTACTACCATGATTTCCATGAAGAAGACAATGTGAGATTCTCCTTGTGTTTACTATTGTGAATGCCATGAAAAAGACAACGTCAGTAAGTACATAAGTTACACCTTACATAAGTAAGTACATCAGTTACATAAGCAATGTTGAACTTTGTATTTCAGGACTAAATCAAATAGTACTGATATCTTGGCACATAAAATGTTATCGAGTATATTGATAAGAATGGATTCCAAACTAATATGAGATATCTGAATATATTGTGACCTTATAATTCTTGAGATAGATCTGAATTTTGATCATAGTGTTCCTTGTCACCATTTGGTTTCTATTGTTGCAAGTCTTCATTTAATTCATTCTTGGCACACCTAAGCAAAATTTGTTTGGTAAATCATTTGATAAATTAAATATGAGTATGATGACTTACTACAACCATCCCTATCTTTCATTGTGCATGCATCTAAGATAGAACTGATACAAATCGTCTCTTTGTTACCTTTTAGATATGTCTTCATTACTCCACTCTTGTAAATTCTTGTAAGGCATATTGGTTGACTATTTCAGTGGCAGCCTAAGCATTTTGATTTCAGAAGTATATCACCTTGAAAAACATCTCCTCTAGCTAAATATTGTGTAATGATTTATATAAAACAAATTATCCTTCGGTAAGTTATGAATGTTATTGGAAGTTTATCTTTGGTGCCTAGTCATATAGAGCACAAGTGTGAAGATAATCTAAAGTTGGATTATGATTTTGGATGTAATACATGAGTAAAATGTTCGATCTATGTTCAATAAATATATGGCCGAATGATTAATTAGAAGGATATTTGCTGCCCATTATGTACTAGCTCATGATCGTTGTTAGTATTGAAATGAATGTCTTTGGTTTGTTAAAATGTTATTTACATTGAGGTAATGGTTGAGAATATAGTTGATTTGGACTAAATCGAGCTTATAGTCAACACCATAGGATCTAATTTATGGATTAATTAACAAAGACTTACAACACAAGCTAACTCTTTATCAGGTCAATCTTTGTATTTAAAAACAATGGATGACATTAAACTTGCTATATACCTTTTAATCGATGTTTTCTATTGTTTTATGCTAATTCAATCATACTTATGAGAAAACACCTTATATGATATTTTTTATATTGGTGTCTACTCATACAAGCATACATTAGGATATGTACAATGATAGGTTATAACAGCTTGGAGCTTCTGCACATAATGGAAGCATTTGAGTGTTATCTGATTTCTTGTACCAAAGTATGTTTGGTATCTACAATTGTAAAGGGATAGAAGCATAGGTTCTCATATTTTCCAAAGCATGACATGTACATTTTCCATTATTTCTACTAGGATGAAGTGAGTGAATGTGTATTAATTATGCATGAATCAAACATAATAATTGTAAATTAGTTCTATATGAATCAAATATTATAAACAAAATATTACCTATTTGTAAAGAGTGCATATTTGAATCAATGAGAACAATAAAACAACTTATGTAAATAAAAACCACATAAGCTTGCAACTAGAACAATTGGTAGCTTTTGAATCTCGTTTCATGTAGTCCTTAGTAGTTCTGGGTGAGATGACTGGCTATGTTGCAACACAGTCTATTGGTGAAACAACTACTCAGATGATAAAAAGCTGAGTATGGCATACATTGCAAAAATGATGAACCTTGAGTTTGATGATGATTTGACATGCATTTTTAATGACAATAATCCACAAAAACTTATTCCTCATATACATATTATGAATTCCGAGGGTCCTAAAGGGGAATCACAAGACCAAAATTCTGAATATGATGTATTTTTGAGGAAAATTGAAAGTAACATGCTTACAAAATTGACTCTCACGGGAATTCCATATATTAATAAAGTTTTTACCAAGTTTGGAAAAATCAACAAGTTTGATGAGAATGATGGATTTAAGCCTGAGACAGAATGGATGCTAGATACAGAAGGTCAATAATTTAGCATGATGTTCCATGGAGATGTGGATGCTACTAAAACAACAAGTAATGACTTGATTGAGGTTATTGAATTGCTTGGAATTGAGAACCATATTTCAAAGAGAACTTGTTGCACAAATAATGATGGGGCCCACTTAGATATGAAGAGATAAGGTGTACATCCATACAAACAACTGACATATTGTATATTCATGTTCCTGAGATGTTCTTCATGTTCCTCTTCTATCTTGGAAAAAAACATTATGTCATCCAAAATACTATAATGAATATATCCAAAAATTCTTTGTAAACATAGTTCATCAAACACATGAATGTAGCTAGAACATTCGTCAATCCAAAAGGTACTATTGTATATTCATAATTCCCATACGTATTTTTGAAGGTAGTCTTACTGATATCTTCATCCTTGATGTGTACATGATAGTAACCTGACCTTAAGTCAATCTTTGAGAAAATTCTAGCTCCACATAACTAAACGAACAAATCATTGATCCTCAACAATGGATACCTATTCTTAGTAGTAGCCTTGTTTAGTTGTATGTAATCCAAACACAACCCCATTGTTCCATATTTATTTTGTACAAATAGAGCAGGTGCTCCCTATGGTGAAACACTAGGGTGTATATAACCCTTCTTTAAGAACTCTTCCAATTGCAATTTCAATTCTTTCAGCTATGGGGTACTCATTCTATGAGGATCTCTAGAAACTAGCATTTTTCTTAGTACCATGTCGATTGTAAAATCAATGTCTTGTTTAGGAGGTAGCCTAGGAACTTTTGGGAACACACCTTGAATTTTTTGCAACAAAGGAATTTCTTCAATGCGAGGCTCCATATCAGTGGATAATTCTTCCACATGGATCAAATACAATTGGTATCCATTCTCGAGACATTTCATCATTTGTATCATTCAGATTTTTCTTACTAAAATTGGCCTTGGAATTCCTTTAACCTAAATGATTTTACCATCCTTATCCAGGCACATCATACTTTTATTATGACATTAAAAAATAACATGATGCAATTCTATCCAATCCATTCTAATAAACACGTCATATGAACCGAGAGTAATGATATCCAAGTCATATTTGATATGACACCCATTCATTTCCAAACAACAATTTTTAACCAAGTGAATTTTCCTTTTCATCAAGGTAACCAAATCTCTACAATTTACCCATATGGCCAATATCTCTCCCAAGCTTGTATCATAAAAAAACTACAATTTCAAAACCTACAAATGTATGGAAAATAAATTTAAAGACTAATTTTGTTACCTATTAGTGCAAGTATCCCTATTAGAGATCTTTTTTATCACAGTGACTTTATCCGTTGTTTAAGAAGCCTTATTTAGGGCTTAGAAGAACAGACTCTTCTTTGGTGTCACAACAGACTCTCAGCAACCCTTTAAGATTCACTACATACCTCTTTAGGGATATGTCAAACCTTGAAAGCCATAATAAGAGTCTCAGCATCCCTATTTAGGGATTTATCAAAACTCGACAGCTTTCTAGGGATCTCAACAACTCTTCTTTGGTGACTCGATGGCCTATTTAGGGCTTAGTAAAACTTTGGTATAATTTCAATGAGAAAACATTAGAATTCTAGGGTTTGATTGAATATTGGTGAGATCCTCAATGCTGGAATTGCACATGTATTGACTGCATATACTATCCAATTGGGTCACTGATACAAACACCATGGGTCATATAAAATACTAATGTCTATATGGGAAAGTAACATTTAGGTTCCAAGTGATTGTTGAGGCAATTCATCTCTCATTGGCCTTTCGTGGTTGGGTAAGATATAGAAGTTACTTATTGTATCAAAGGTTTACTGTATTGAATGAATACTAATTACCCGCATGATTGTTTTTGATCAACCCAAGGCCTTCTTTCTTTTAAGATTATTCACAATAAACAAACTAGAGAATCAGTAGGTTATGGTTTCCTGGATTTTGTAAGCCATGCAGCAGCCTAGATGGCTCTGCAAAATTACAATGGTGTACATATGCTAAACGCTGAAAAATTTTACAATCTAAATGTTGAGCATTGGTTTTCATTGATGACAAACCATAAATGACAAAGGAAGTCAAAGATTGATTATATGGACAAAGGAGGATGATGACATGGCAAGAATGACATTGGATGTGGGCATTGGAGCCATTGGAACACCTAACGATCCAAATGACGCATTATGTGGTCATCTGTGCCTTCATGATAAATGAAGTCCACATACTTGGTAATAAAGGTAATTAGATGATGTGGATGGATTGACAATACCATGCACTTGAAAAAGAATCCTTTTGACCCACACATTAGATGGTTTAATAGGCTTGAAGAAATGAATATGATGTGGGCATTTGGGGTCTTGGAACATTTGGAGATGACCCTCGAGCAAAAGAAGATGAACGCACTCACACCATATGTAGGAGAAAAAGCCCTAAAGGCATGTAAAACAAGCCCAAAATAACACCAAGTTTGACCATCAAATTGATAATTCAAAGACAAAATAAAACATTAAACTACACTCTCACCTTATTGAAGTCAGCTCAAATTCAAATATAAAAAAAAAATCCTTTATGACAGGTCAACTCACAAACTAATGGAAACCAGTATAAATACCCAGTGCACTTCATTAAAAAAAAACAAAATTTTGAGTTCTCTGAAATAACGAACTATCTAAGGAAATTCGGGAGGCTAGTTCCATGGGCAGCCGCAACGGCGGCCAGCGAACTCTCTGGGATTTCGGCGGCGACAATCCTATCGGCGGTTAGAACCCCTAGTCACTGCAGCATCGGCGGTTAGAACAACTCTCCGTCAGATGGATAGTCCACTAGATAGTCGCAACGGCGGGCATGTGAAAAACTAAACCCTTCCGACTTCATCGTTGTTCCATTCAACTAATCTTCTTCCGACGCGTCGGCGGTCCAAACCACTAACTTTCGCCGATCACTGATGGTCTCAACACTTAGACAATTTTTTTGAAAATTTTTCTCTTCTTCTTCCGTGGTGTCAGCGAACCCAACAACTATTTTCTGTCGACGGCATCGAAGGTCTGAACAACTAAATTTCATTGATGTCGAAAGTCAATATCAGGCATTTCTTCCACTACATCGAGCCGACGTTTCGGAGGTCTTCGACTGATCTTCGCCGAAACTGCAACTCCCACATCCACTAAGTTTCACCGACGGTCGATGAAAACTTAGAAAATTCACAAGTTCTTCCTCTGTTGGGTGATCTTCCATCTAGCTCTCCGCTACATCAGAGGAGCTTCCCACTTAGTCTTCTGATGGGCCGACGGTTCAGGCACTTAGAAAAAAAATTTAAGAAATTTTCTATCATAGATTTCTGATTTCTGCTGGGCAGAAGGAAATCTTGCCTCTGTCACTACATCCTCGAGGTCCATCCAGGCCCATACTGCAACATGAGCTCTGACACCACAATGTGACGTCCCCAACCCTCTAACTGACGAAGAGGATGCTACCATGACATTAAACATCTGGGCTAAGAGCCCCATGAACATGTATGTACATAAAATGCAAAAACAAAATGCTTTGAACCAGAACATGCATACCTGATTATTTATCATACAACGGAAACAAACATGCGTTCATACAAGCATTCAACATGTTCATCATATTCATTAAACAATAAATATAAATACAGAGACGAAATGGTCAAGATTAATTATCTCATAAAGAACTCGTCCCACAACCACCTACGTCGCTGCAACGTTCCACCCAACCATAAGCTAGCATGCTCCTAAATATCTCAGCAATGCTGCCACCCCCGAGCTGGGAATGATTCCCCAAGGAATAAGGAACAAGCGGGCTTACACATAGCTAAGGATACACAAAACACAGCAAAGCCAACGCAGTTGGGTTTATCAGGCCATCAACAAGACAACCAAGCCAACATGATCAGGTTTATCAAGCCATCAAGGAGCTGGGAAAGGCTAAATTCTAAGCTGGTGAGCTCATTATAGAGCTAGGGACACCTACACTAGAACTAGCCTGACTTCTAAGACACCCACACACACCCAACACAAGGAATCAACCCCTTCTCTGCTACACAGTCCCTCGGGCCCTGACTTCCCTTCTAGTAATATTCAGGGGTTGTGGAGAAGAAATTAAGCCTTCTAGCTATGTCTGTGTGGTTCTCAAACACACCAGGTTTATCAAGCAAACCAATCCCTCATCCCTACTCCAACATAGTCCGAAGACCAACCATTTCATACACGCAGTCACATAAGTGATTCACAGCTTGGATAGGGAAAACAATTCCTGAGCCATTCTTGGCCCTATCATGACCAAAAAAACTCCTAAACAGCTTACAGTAGTCCCAAAATGTACCAGAAAACACAGCCAACAAACGTGGGGAAAACAACGGCCCATTCTGAACAATGAAGTCACCGGGAAACTTACACAGTCCAAAGATGGAAAGAAAAGCCAGGTTCTCAATTGGGCAGAAGGATAACATATACACAAGCCACAATCGGTAAGGAAAACATACACACAGCTGAAAAAACATGAATGCCCCTTCACAGGGAAATCGTGGATGAAGGAACACGGCTCCCAGCTCGCTGTGTGAGTCAAAACCAGGAAAAATCCTGTGTGTGAGAATGAACAGAACTACCGTCCCTACGTGAGGATGAACAATTCCCTGCCTATGTGTGAGGATGAACCGACAATGGAGAGAATGGTGTAGTGGAGAGAGTGGAGAGTCCCCATGGAGTGATGGAAGTGGTGGTTTCCTTGCCAACGTGAGGGTTAACCTACTGGTGGAGTGTGTGTGTGGGCAAGGACTGACAATCCTGCCACACTCCATTCCCCAACCATAACTCCCCCAACTAACAGCAGAACTTTTAATGGTGGTAGTTGGATAAGACAAGGGAAGGTGTGCAAGTCAAAAGGGTTTAACAGCTGATACATGGATTTTCCCCATAGGTTCAAAGTTTGACATCCCCCCCCTTATCCTTATGAGAATCATGCCCCTTCTCAATTTAGTTGCCGCGAACGTAGCTGGTTGGGGTTCATTTTAATTAAAGTGCATGTTTACATGATGCCACAATTTAATATATGATGTGTATCATGATATACCATCGGCAACGATTTCAATCGCCGAACATAACACAACCAAATCGATGGTGGGGATTTTTCCTTTAGCTCCACACCATGATTAATTACAATATATACATCATATACATTTAATGCAAACGGGGTCAAAACTGGGGTGTTACAACACATCCAACCAAAAGAACATAATTAAATAAATTGTAATTTTTTGTTGGATGCGGCCTTTTTCTACCATGGTTAAAATAAGCAAAAATCATAGCCTTGGTCAATGACCAAAGAATGTTTTTTGGTTTGAATTGATGGTACTGGTGTAGTTTTATGTCAATGATACTTTCAGATTCCATTGTTCAAGATTATTATATCATCACACCAAATTCAAAGCATTATGCCATAGATATTCCCTTCTTGGATGTGTCAACTATTTAGAGGAGGCACATTACTAATACAAGGGATGGCAGTAGATCCTGATGCAGGTGTGTGTAGGCCTTGTTTTGTACCAGCAGTGTCTACGACAACATTGACATGGAAGGTCATGTTGCAGAATGACCTTTTACTTTACAACCCTAAAATGTTGGATATGTGTTACACTGCTACTAGAAACTGGGATGATGACTAAAAATATGAGTAATGATGAGAGGAAGGGGAGTAAAAAAATCACAGTATAAATCTTGCAGGAGATAGATTGCATCCTCAATCAAGAGAAATTTATGTGGCATTGGAAACAATGGCTAGGAGATGATGGATGCATGGTATGTGGTTAAGACAAATTATGTGTTGCCAGAATCCGAGAAGGACCTGATTGAAAACATGCTTTGTAGTCACAGTGAGAAGCTGACCATTACTTTTGGTCTTATCAGTGCAAGCCCTCGAATTCCTCTCTATGTAGGAGTAACCTACTCTTGTAGCAAATGGACCCTCTTTCCAGCCACAAACCTAATGATAATCTAGCAGAAATTTCATGCATGGGCATAACTATAACATGTTCTAGGATCCATGCATACGGGTTAACAATGCTTATACATACGGGTATTTCCCAATTCTAAATTTATCCAAATCATTAAGGTTTCAATCAAAAGTTTGCTTTCATATCCAAGATTGTGAAGTGAGAAATTTGCAAGAGATGAAAACCATTTCTATCATTTTAAGGATGTGCTCTTACAGAGATTAGTATTTTTTATAGTTAGAAAAAGCACAAACCGTAACCTTATTTAATGTGAAAACTACCAACTTTATCATGGTCCTTCCTCGATTCAATAGTTTTGGTCTAGTCTTTGTTTATGTGTTCAAGATAATGACTTATTTGGAGAAGAAAGAGCTTTAATATGGTCTTTGAAGAGAGTGTGCATCATCTTTTCGAGTTTAACTATCATGTCAACATATTTTCGAGTTTAACTATACCAATAAATTGACAGCTTTATTCTTAATGTGGACTTCATATGTTTTAAAATTGAGTTGAGAAAAGGAGGTTATGTGATTAATGTGTGAAAGCCATGCGAAAAGAAGGATTCACTATCTATAACTAGGAATTCCTAACATTCAATTATGGCATTCTCTTTTCTCTTTGGTTGTAGATAGCTTCTCAGTTCATCCAATTGCTATATGATGAAGGGTGCAACCACACATGAAGAGAAACGCATCCTATTGTCGTCAAATTTGAAACCTTTTATTTTACTCTCTTTCATAATACAGTCCTTAGAACCTGATTGAGAGTTCATAATACTTTCATAATACCTAACTGACAACAAATTAACTGCACTTGCATTATTTTGAACCGTAATCATAACCTAAGTTTCATGCCATAGTGACTTTTCACGTTATCTATGAAGACAACTAATTTCAATGGTCTAGAATGACCGAAGGAAAGCATCATCAAGTTGTAAATTTAACCTCCATATGAAACTACATGCAAACTTGTTTCTTGTAAGGAAAGACCAACTTTCATCGAAATTTTGGTGTTTGGAATACCATTGAAAATCTAACCCTCGTATTCTCTACATCTTCACACACCCCTTCTTCAAAAACCCTCAAAAGAAACCAATGGTCCATACTAAGAAAATCATTTACCAATTCACCATGGGGTAATCATGTGATGAGTTCTCTCTTTGTGCAGGTTGTTATCTCACCCTTTCATATGTGTTCATACAGTAAAATTCACCCTAAACCAAATCTAACAGATTAATTTTTTGCAAAATCATTTTTCCATTCGCAACATTGAAACATTCAGAAATTTTATAGAGTAATATGGGGTTAAATGGAAGGTATTTACCTATTTTTGGGGCATTGTAACCTCTTGACGACAGGGATAATTTTAGGGGCGAATTTTAGCCTAGTGGGCTATTTTTCCATGTTTTTCTCCCAAAAAAGATTCGCCATTTTACAATTTTTGAAGCCCTGTTTCGCCCAATTTTGATGGGGTAAAAAATTTTCACCCTAAAAATCGCCAAATTATTATATAAACGATATAAAATCCTTGGAAATTAAAATATTTTTTGAAAAATATCGCCAATCATTTTATAGTTGGCGTTTTAAGAATTGGTAATATTCACCAACATTTATACACTTTTAAAAGTATGGTTCCTTGAAATCATCCCTACTTGACGACCTCTGCAACCTCTTCTATGTAGCCTCTCGACCTCTGTTCATTAGAGACCTCAACGATCCTTACAAAATCTTGAAAACCTCCAGGATCCGGGATTGGTAAGGTAATTGAAAACACAGTCTCTTGCTGAATTCTGCGACCTCCGGCCTCTATGCTTGGTGAGGTAAGTGAAAATGGATTCGCACGACAGAGGAGGTAAATGAAAATGCATTCGTGGGGCTGGGAAGGTAAGTGAGTTTGAAATTTTAGGTTTGTTTATTATGTTTTATTTTTTTATTTAAATATTAAATATGCTTATTAATTTTTATTTATTATGTAATGTTTTTTTATATATTTAATATTTAATGTTTTTATATATTTAATTTTTTTTATATAATGTTTTTTTTAATATATTTAACAAGGAAAATGAACCTAATAAGGATGATGATGGTGATCACCATGTTGATCTCATATGAAATGATGATGATGATGATGACGGCAACAACTATGATGACAATGATGATGACAGTGATGATGATGATGATGATGATGACGACAACAACTATGATGACAATGATGATGACAGTGATGATGATGATGATGTTAATTATGACGACGACGATGATGATGATGATGACGATGGCGACGACGATGATGATGTTAATGACGACGACGACCATGAAGATGATGATGATGATGATGTTGATGATGTTGATGATGTTGATGATGATGATGATGATGATGATGATGATGATGATGGAGATCACCATGTTGATCTCATATGAAATGATGATGAAGATGATGATGATGATGATGATGATGGAGATCACCATGTTGATCTCATATGAAATGATGATGAAGATGATGATGACGATGATGATGATGACGACGATGATGATGATGACGACAATGATGATGATGATGATGATGACGATGATGATGACGATGATGTTGATGATGATGATCCATATATATGACAACGACTATGATAATGATGTTGATGATGATGACGACGACGATGATGATGTTTATGATGATGATGTTGATGTTTTTGTTGATGATGATAATGATGTTGTTGTTGTTGATGATGATGATGATGATGTTGATGATGACGATGATGATGATGATGATGATGATGACTATGACGATGATGATGATGACAA